>OZ017740.1:171468676-171556176 GCA_963969285.1 Odontomyia ornata | reverse complement strand
CGTGTGAATGGCCCAGGCAGGTGTAAGACATGCATAAAAGGTACGGTTAACCAAAAGCAAAAATATGTTTGCGATTTGAAGGGATGAAATCCAAGGAAAATAACAAAAATTAAAGTATTCAAATTTTAAGACTGTAGAAATTGGCAACCACCACTGATTTCTTCATTTATTTTGATTTGGGATTCTGTTTTGTTTGCAAAAACGTCCCCCACAAAATCTTCGTTAGCGCCACCGGTCGGAGAAGCAAATCCCTCCTTGGCTACATTTTATTTCAATAAACGAAGAGGTGTTCACGCTACTTGAATTATGACTGTAATTTACCTAGCATTAAATTATCAAGAACAAAAATAGAATTCTTTAACTTTTAAATTATGATACCGTTAAGAACACATTTTACATTGGAGTAGAATTTGATTCAAAAGTACAATATATCAAATTTAATTCAAATTATTTGAATTGTCGGTGTTTCTTCGTTGGTTAATATGAATTTAAAAAGTTTTCCTGAAAACGCAAAAAAGTTTAAGTTTTCTGAAAAACGAATATTTAATTCAAGGGTAAGTACTCCCTCCTGTTAAAACTACAAACTAACCAGATTATGATAAATTCGTATAATGTTAAAATCCATGAATTCATAGAAATCCCTTCAATATTTTATCATGCACAACTAAATTAATTTACCTATGCATATAATAGCATACACAACATAAAAATTATTAACAAATTGCGAACCCAATTTATTCGCACAAGCTAATGACCTATGTAGAATGAGCAAAATTAGGTAAATACATTGAATACCCTATTTATAGTTGCTTGGGTTAATGAGCTTTGGAATGTAACCAAATTCCATAATTGTGTCAAAAGTCATTAAACTGTGTTGCGTCAGTCAACAAAATTGAGTATGCATTCCATTGAACTTGAATTAGTGAACTTTGTAAGCAAACGATTTTTAGTAGAATTGTGTATTTAGCAATATTTTTTTATATAAATGGAAAAATCAAAGATCAAATTATCACTTGGTGATCAATCTATAATATTGACGTTTCAGTCTCATAATTTGTATTTCACTCCAGAACGTTAGTCCATCGAGCCGGATTCTAACAAGGATTTCAGACAAGGAGCTTAAATATATGACCAAAGGAGCAATGCGACCATGACAAATCTCATTGCAGGATAAAAACTGAGTTTCGACAGCATCAATAGGATCATCTCCGACGCCAAGAAGGATAGTCAAAGCCGACACTCTCTAGCCTATTTCGAGACTAGACTAGAGCGGATAAAGGTGCAATGGAAGGCATGCGACGAGAAACATGGATTATGGATTCATAGAGGATCTCGTCTTGGGACACCGGACGATTTTTAAGGATGGAGTCAACAAATTTCATGCTGGAGTCTCAGCGCAGTCAACACACAGATAGCAACAATTTCGGGAGAGAGTCGTCAACTAGAGCGAATCAAAATCCCTGTATTTAATGGAGATTATGCAAAGTGGATAGCTCTTCATGACCTCTGTAAGTGTATGGTGCATGAGAATACAACACTGTCCAAGGTGCAGAAAATACAGTACCTCCACAGTAACCTAAAGGAAGAAGCCGAGCAAATCATTAGTCACTTGAACATAATGGGTGACAATTATGAAGCAGCATGGAGATTATTGTGGGAACGTTATGACAACATAAAACACATAGCACAAGAGTTAAGGCAAAGTTGCTGGAGCAATAGTCAATGTCAACCAAACGATGCACATAGTTTGAAGGATATAGTCAACACAACTGACCACCTCACTGCAAGTTTGAAGACGTTTAAGATCGATGGTTTCGATCTTGTTATAACCTTCATGTTGGGCAGCAAGCTCGATAAAGATTCGAGGGCAGAGTGGCAAAGAACGACAAACAGAAGCAGAGAGGGATCGAAACTTGAAAAATTCATAGTCTTCTTAACCGAGAGATTGACAATGTTAGAATCACTAACATTTCCCAATTCAGGGGACGTTGCAAAGTCATTTAAGAGGACTCGAACGCACATTGTTCAAACTCAAGCGACCTGTTGCGTCATGCGCAACGATCATCATCATTTATTTGAGTGCGAGTAATTTAAGAAATTACCAGGCGATGCACGACGACAGCTGGTTAAAGATAAAAGTCTGTTTCAACTGCCCTTCAGAACATCATGTCATTAAACATCCATCCAAAAGGAACTGCAAACTCTGCTCGAAATGGCACAACACGCTCTACATGGAGTAGACAATGGGGACATTAAACCCAAGTTGACTGAACCACATCTGCTCACAAGATGTAACACTCAGACAAAAGCACACAATGCACAAGCCAACGATAGCACAAAAGTCAACCTTCAAGCATTGCTGGACATTGACTCGCAAAAATGTTTCATAACAGAGTCAGCTGTTCAAAGCTTCGGACTAACCTGACGACACTGCAAGATTGCCCTTGAAGGAACTGGATACTCAGAAGCGGTAACATCACAAGGAGTAAATTAGGAAAGAATAGCAAAGATAATCTACTTCAGTTCTCAGCGCCAATTATATCAAAAATTGCCTCCGTGTTACCAGCTGCTAGCATGAAAATTCACTAACCAGCTCATTTCTAAAAGCTAACATTTTCAAATCCAGATTTCAACCGTCCGTCACAAATCGACTTACTCCTCGGCGCAGACTTATCCGGTAATATTTTGGATCAGGGGTTTTTTCGAGGACAGCCATGTACTCAGAAAACATAACTTGGTTGGGTTTTATTTGGACCAACGGCGGGCACAGACATCGAAATAGGCTCAATCTCTCATAGTCAACGAAGAACTAGACCAGAGCCTTAGATGATTTTGGGAAATTCAGGAGCCATCAACAGCACTCAAACCGCAGGAGAACTTCAAGTCAAACAACACTGCAATGAAAATACGACCAGATGTTCAGATGGAACATATACCGTTCGGTTGCCATTCAAGTCAAACGTAAACCGGCGTAACGATCTAAAAGAATCAGTACGTCTGGCAAAAATTCGATTCTGACAGCTGGAAAAGTTGCTCTGAAATCACCCTGCTCGAGAGAAAGAGTACCATGTTTCCATGGATGAGTATCTGAGACTCAGCCATATGGAGAAGATTTCAACCAATATGATACAAAATACTGATTGCTAGTATTTACCGCATCATGAAGTTATAAGGGAGACAAGATCCACTAAAAAGCTGCGTGTGGTCTTCAATGCATACCAGACATCACTCAATAGGAAATCATTGAATGGCTCCAAGTAGGCCCCACAATTCAAACGAACCTTGCACAATTGCTAGTGCTGACGTCGTCGTAAAAATGTACCGTCAAATAAAAGCTCACAAAGAGGATCGCGAATATCATTGAACCTTGTGGAGATTTATTGACACGCAACCTATTGGGCATTACAGACTTAAAACGGTGACATACAGTACATATTGCGCACTTTTCTTGGCAATACGCATACTTCAATAGCTAATCATTGACGTCACTAAAATAATTCTTCAGGACTTTTACGTAGACAATCTCCTCACTGGCTCAAATGACATCACTCAGTTGAAACACATACAAATCCAGCTAAAAGAAGTCCTGAGCAAGGTAGACTTCCATCATCAAAAATGGTCAGCAAACAATCAGGCTCTTCTAGAACCAATCCCAGAAAGTGATCGGGAAAATCAAAAGCCTTTGGAAATAGCCAGAAATATACGCGGACGTCACCAAAATAATTCTTCAGAACTTTTATGTAGACGATCTTCTCACTGACTCAGATGACATCACTCAGTTGCAACACATATAAACCCAGCTAAAAGAAGTATTGAGCAAGAGTAGCTGCCATCTTCGAAAATGATCAGCGAACAATCAGGCTCTGCTAACACCCATCTCATAAGTGATCGGAAAAATCAAAAGCCATTCGAAATAGCTCTTTTGGATGAAGTTAAAACTCTCGGATTGCAATGACATTCGGCGCAGGACAGCTTTCCGTTCAAAGTGAAATCTTCTGAAGAACCCAAATTAACAAAACGATCATTTTTTCGGAAGTAGCAAAACAGTTTGATCCCCTCAGTTGGCTACAACCTTGTATTATCACCAGGAAAATTACTGTGCAAAACCTCTGGTGGCTCAAGTTAGGCTAGGATGATGAGCAACACTAATTGCTGTCAAATATTGGGCTGAAACTTGAACCCATTTAGCAAGCATCGAAAAACTGTGAGCCCCTAAATGGAATCGATATTCTAGAGCCAAGAACCTCGAGTTGCATGGATTTTGCGACACATCCACTAACATAAGAAGGGTAGATATCTGCATGTTTATTAACCGCGAAATTCAAGGTCGCTCCAATAACTAAGACGTCAATTGCACCACTTGAGCTTTGCGGTACCGTTTTGATGCTGGACACAATGAAGCAGTTAAATCAAGCATGCCAGATGACGAATATAAAGACTTGCTTTTGGACGGATTCTCAAATCATTTTAACTTGCATTCAAAAACCTGCACAAATTCGAGGGTGTTTGTAGCGAATCGCGTTAGTTGAATACATGAAGAATCAAAATGTGACGATTAGCACTAAGTATGCACCACCGACAGCCAGGCAGATCTTGCTTCAAGAGGAATCCTGCCAAAAAACTAATCCAATCATCCTTATAGTGGATGGGCCCACAATGGCTTTAAACTCAAGAGATATCAACACAGTCAAACGTAGCATTGTTAGCAGTAGAGCACGAGGACATGACAGATAAATGTGGATTGGTCGAGTAGTTGCGATTGAGCCTACTCAAGAGCCGGAAATATTTCGTACATAATCGGCTCTGCTTAAACTTTAAAGAGTCCTTACATACATACGTCACTTCAAACACAATGCGTCACATAAAACCGACAAACGAATTAGACCCCTGGCCTTTTCCAGTGACATGCATTTGCTGAGGAATTATCGGCACTACAAAGCGGTTCACAAATATTCACAACCAGCAGCCTTAGGTATTTATCCCCACAGATTGATTCTGGTGGCATTCTCAGGACTACCGGAAGACGGCATTTCGCACCAATATCTGGAAATGCACAACGTCTTGCTATGCTCCCCAGAGATAAGTTTGCAAAACTTAAATTGAAAGTAGTATTAGCAACAATTCAACAAGATTTTTGGATTACTAATGCAGAATCATTTGTTGAACAAATATTGCCCGAATGAGAAACATTTTGCGCAAACAGGTCTAGATGCAGGTCCAATTACAAATAAATAGAATGGTTGACGCGGAGCTAAGACGACGAAAACTTATATAGCAGTGTTTGTGTGCTTTTATACCAAAGCCCTCTATCTAGAAGCTGTAAGTGAACTATCCACACCAGCATGCATAGCGGCGATTCGGAGATTGGTTGCTCGAAGGAAAAAATGTCACAACATTTATAGCGATTGTGGTACAAACTTTGTTGGTAGTGATCGACAATTAAGGAAAGCATTTTTCAAGGCTATAAAGCAGCGTAACGCTAATATTGTCAACGAAGAGATTCGATGGAAATTTGCTCCCTGAAAGTCCCCATTTCGGTGGACTCTGGGAACATGGGGTGAAGTCAATGCATCGCCATTCGATAAAATCTATCGGGCAACAATTGTTAAACATTGAAGAAATCTACACTCTTTTAGCCCAAATCGAGGCATGGTTAAACTGAAGGTCCAAACGGTCATACAGCCATCACTCCTGAAAATTTCTTGACAAGAAGTAATTTGTTTAAAGTACCATCAATCCCCGACAACAAGTCCATGGGTAAAAAGTAGGAAGCATTACAACAGATTAAGAAATATTTTTGAAATCGCTGGAACTAGAATACCTAAACAGACTACAGCAAAGACCAAAATGGATGATGATTCGACCCAATTTACAAATTGGCGACATCGCACTCGTTAAAACTGAAAATTTCCTATCAACTCGTTGACAATTCGCAAAAGTGCTAGAAGTGCATCCAGGCGCTGATGGTATGGTTCGAGTCGTATCTGTCAAATTAGACGATGGAGTCATTAGACACCCTACGACCAAGATCTGCCGTCTACCGTTTGAACATACCTATCCAGAAACTGAACCTCTAATGAAATCCAGCCCAATCACCTCCAATAAGAGCCCCAGTGGTACCACCCACGTTACGTCCAAGCAAACGAACCACAGTTGCTCCGATTGGTAACACCTGAACTGAGCAATTATCGGAACACAACCAAACAGAGACGCAACGAAAGAATCTACAAAACTTATACCAAAATCGACTGCCACCTCTAATAAAGCCATAAAGCTCCTGTACTCTTGTTTGGTACTCTGCTAAATTCTTCCTTAGACAAACTGTGAACATCCGAGAGCTGCCCAAAAACACAGAGGAACCTTCAAAATGCAAATCCAACTCCTTTGGAGTATTTTTAATTATGAACAAACCAACGTAGGAACTGTGGTGGCAAAAATTTGAGGACTCTGCCAATCTCTCAATGATATCCCCTCCAAAATTGGTTGCCATGGGCTAGCACAGCAGCCAGACGAGCTAAAAGATGAAATTAGCCGCAAAATGAACACATTAAGACTTTTCCATGCAAGAAACCGGTGTGGAGTACTAGGACCTAGACTAGAACAGCTGTATATGGGGGTGAATGACAAAGTATACAAAGCCATCAACAGTCTCAATGACAACCAAAAGAAAATCACACACTTCGTGGACAACCAGAACAAACCTATGCTTAAAGCAGTAAGAACCTTGAACAACGCTCCAGAGCGCACAGCACAAATCAGGCACAGAAAAAACAAGCAACGCTCTTATAAAAATTTGCCGCACTTTGCATGTCTAAAATATATTCCATCTTTAGAGGACGTTTTTATAAACAGAAATTGGATGTAGTGAAGGGGAATCTACTATCCCCCTTAATCAGCGAAATCTTTATGACATGGATAGAACAACGAATTGCAGAGGCGGACGTGCTACGTGTGGATCCGTTATGTCGATGATGTGTTCGCGATCATCAAGAAGAAAGATGTAGAAATTACGGTGAAAAAGGTCAATGTAATCCACAAGAAGATATCATTCACGAGTGAAGTGGAAAAGGACAACGAACTTGGCTTTCTAGACTTGAAAATCATCAAGGGAAGTAACAGAATTGAATCCGACATCTTTGGGAAATCTATAAACCTGAGAAAAACAATACGAACGATATCCTACCATGCTCAAGTCGACAACAGCTGGATATACCGGACGCTGACTACATCACTTAGCAAGGAACGTTTTGAGGAAGAACGGAGGTTTATTCTTGATGCAGCAAAAATCAATGTATACAACGTAACATCAGTGGCTTCGATAATCGGCAAATTGGAGAGTAAGTTAAATGCGGAAAACTTCACTACACTGTACGAATACTCGCAGAACAAAATCTACAGGAAATCCAACGGGCAGCAATAACTTAATCCAGCATCTTTGGAAAAATAAAAAAGAAGTTGAAGAGGGTACAAATCAGTGCGATACCCAGCAATCAAAAATTAAAACTTGGAACGAGGTTAGGTACAACGAAAGATCGAAACTGAATCAAGAAAAATGTTGGGCTCATAAAATCACGTGCCAGATGTAAGGTAAACGAGGCGGTCAGTGAAAACGAGGTTCATCGAAAATATCAAGGAAGCGAAAAAATTCATTGTGCAAGTAGGATCAGTTGAATCAGTCCAATCATTGGTAGCAAAGCATATGTTAGCAAATAACCACGAGATGGCAAAGCCATCTCTGCCAAGAATCAAGTGGCAACCGAAGGTACGTAAAATAGGAAATGAAACGCGGGAGATCATTGCCGACTCAAACTCACCGACATACAAAATAGTGAAATAGTTGGTAGCAGAATGCAAGGAGCTGGGATAAGTCAAGGGAAAATGGTCAATTAAAAATTCCGGAGAACTAGTGGATAATTTGGAAGCGATGACAGCAGATGAAATACTGGTATCCTTCAATGTGGTAGCCTTTTTTCCTTATATACCACATACGTAGGCTATATCTTCTTCGTAGCAATACAGCCCCTCTCAGGCTTTCGCTTCCTGCAAATAGCGCCTCCAACAGTCTCGGTCAATTGACCGCGTCCTCCAATTTCAAAATCTAACCAGCGATGAACTGTCTTCGTCGACTGTGTCAGGCCAGCGTTTCCTCGGTTTCCCCACTGGGTTCTGGCCTTCAGTTCGCCCAATGAATACCTTTTTCGGTATCCATTGTTTGTCCATACAATTCATGTAGCAATCCCATTGCAGATTCCGTAGTCTTACAATCATTTAGGCCTCCGACTAATTTCATACAGCTTGTGGTTGTATCAAATTCGCCACTGATTATTTACCTCAAGGATCTGTTGGTAGGGCCAATAAAAGCTCTACGGGAATATCTGTAGGCTCCGATGTTCTGAAGGTGTGCAAAAGACCAAAGATATTCTTGAAATATGATGCCCATTTTTCCCCTTGATCCTACTATCATCAGCAATGATGTTGCCGAAGTCAGCATGACGGTTTCATGCTTTTCACTATTTTGTATGCTTGTCTTGTGTTGGTGTTCGCTAGACTTACATCGATACTTCTCAATTGGTCATCAACGTATTTTCTTTTCTTAATTCCAATTATCTTATTCGTACTCTTTGAGATTTTCATAATTTTCTCTCTTCGTCGTGGTTTCCCTTCCTAAACATTGCTTGTACGCCAGATTATTTTAATGTGGCATTCATTTTGTGCCTGGCTTGATGTCCAATCTTCTGCTCTGCCATGGAATGTTTGTCAGGCTCCATTTAATCCACGTTGAAATACCTGTTTCCACAGTATTCAATAATGTTTTTTTTGTAAGTGTAAAATCTAAAATATCAGCCGATTGCATATTGGTGTTAGTGTTTTGAACTTGGGCACTATGAATTTTCATGGTTTAGGCACCTATTACTAAGGCAACTAGGTATACATTTTTGGCAAATTTTAGGATCCCATTAAGATTTTAAGGACAAACATTTTAAATTCACTCATTATACTATTACTAAAAAAGTTAACCAATTTTTAATTCTAACATATTTGTTACCCTTGTACTTATTAGGACCAACATCTGTGAGTTTTCAGTTATTTGGCTCTAAAATCTTTAATCGCGAGGGGAGCACATATTTCGCATTTATTTTGGCTCGCCCTACTCCTCCTAATCCGGTTAGACTTTTTCGATACTTTGTCCTCAAAGTTTGGTAACAATTTTTTGTACTGGTTCACTTCCATTTGCGGGGGGCGTCCCCTTATAAAGCTTATAAATATTGTTCACCAAAAATTTAGCAAAGTTACCGCTTTTTATCAACGCACAAAGTTTCATGACCATCGCTGTTGAAGTTTCCTATAAAAATTGCTGCGACGCACGCATGGACAAACGGACGGGCAGACAGGTCACGATACTAATAGGGTTTTATAAATATATTTTACAAAACCCTGCAAAGCGATACTTTCTATCTCGAAAATAGTAAGCCATGTATACATACAAACAAAATCAAGTGAAAATGATTGCATTCGCAAGGTAGTTAAAACTCATCAGCTTATCTTTTGCCGGTTAAAATTTTCTTAAAAATAAAATAATTGTAAACTTTTCTTCAAGGAAGGTTCTTAGAAGAAATAGTGCATTCAAGCTGCTCAGCCCTTTTTCATTTCCGGACATGCGAGGATAAATCTAGAACACGAGTGCAGCCCGTAAGGATGTGCAAGTGTTGCATACTTCCTCCTTGAAAACCAGCTAAGGGAAATCAAAAGAAATGCATTGCACTTAGAATGCACGCCTTCAGTATGAGACCTTTCTACGAAGGAAAAGATCAAATTGAAAATCAATTTCTCGTCGTTTTCATCTTCAAAGCTTCTTGAATGATTATGTTGATTTTCATCAAACAAAAAATACAGTCTTGGAAAACTGGTCTGTGTACTAAGGCTAAAGCAAATAAGAAACCCAACGAGTGAGGTGAAGCAGGTACGAACGATTATTTGCCAAACCGCAAGGGTAATAAATAAAATTCTGCTCCTTGACATGCCGGTAAGTTTTCTCTGTACGTTATCTTTTCCCATTTTTCCCAGAGTTTTTAATATTTGCTTTTTCTAAGTTTCATGACTTTTCTACCGTTTCTTTGAGCAAATATTTTCTTTTCATGATACTCGTACTCCGAAAAAGTGGAAGAAGAAATAAACAGTCTGTTGACCATGAGAAGAAAGGCGCAAGGCCGCAAAAAATGACGTCTTAGGTTGCTTTCTTTTCAATGTGTCTTCCATGTTCATCCTTGTATTTTGCTGACAAGTTCTAGGTTGTTATAGAGACCCAACAAATAAAACAAATATTCCCTAGCAATCTCTTTACCCACAGGATAATAACGAATGGGAATCCGCCATGAAATTTGATACTAGCCACAACATCCTGGCTGATATATTTATGTGATTTTATTCGATGGAACTCCACAACGTCTCCAGCATTTCCTTTGGGCTCACCCACATATCCTGGAAAATTAGGTTTTTATTAAAAACTACTGAAATAGTCAAGGAGTTTCATTTGTATACTTCATTAGATGTAGCATGAATTCTTCCCAGATGGCAAAAAATGATCAAAGTTGGAATTTTCAGTTTCGAGGAAGTCTAAGTGACATCGTGACAGGTTGATTAAGTAAGTTGAAATTTATCAAACTTTCGATATAAGTAGATATGATTGATCCCTCCTAGCAACAATTTTCTAGCTAACGCCAAATTTAGCTTTCTTAGATAATGATTTCAATCAAAGTCAATAAAAGAATTTTTTGTATTTTTTCATGACGTGTATGACGCATATCATAGCCCCAGTCAGCAAAAACTATGACACTAGAGCCGTGGTAGGTTATTTGATTTTCTACCCACATTGTAGATCGTTGGTCCTAAACGAAAAAAAGTTGAAAAAACATTGATTAAGCATTTTGAGTTGTAAATCTAAATAGGAGCGATTTTCATGGATTGTTGGGATTGTGTGAATATGAGGCGATAATATACTTTTTCTCAAATGCCTTTCAAAAAAAAGTTCTAGTGATGTTTTTGTGGTTTATATATGGTATTAGTTCTACCGAAAATCATTATCGACATATCAATGTTTTGTTAGAGCCCTAGTGCTAGTCGGGAAGCAAACTCCTCATTCGAATTGAGCTGAAAGTAAGTTGAATGGTGGAGTTCTACTTTTTCAATTTCCCCTTCATTGTATTTACATCTACTGAATTAATGTATTGAAGGACAGGTGGCGATGTGGCCTGTTAGGGGAAATAACCGATTTACTAGGATTGGCTGTCAAATGGAACCACGCAGCACATTACGATTGGGCACTCCGGACAGTGAAAAAGGGCATATTTGATGGCCTGTTGACACACAAGAGCAGAGATCCCTTATCTAGCATTTCATATCCTTCCTTCCCTTTCTACTTGAAAAAGAATTACTGTAGATCAAAGGAAAGTTATGGCATAGAAAAAGAGGCCTGCCCTGAAGTACTATGTCAAACAGTTCTAGGCTAGATTCGCAGTGTAATACTTTTTTCTCCAGTGTACTCCTTGCCACTTCCAGAGGTACTCCACGCAACGAAGACCTCCTCTTACTTTCCGAAATAAAACACTCCTTGTCTGTACCGATTTCACAATGCATTTGCAAAAGACTTTGGGAAATACAATTTATTTGCGTACAGAACTTGCAGCCGAGTCCTGCTCTCTGCACCGCTTGTAGGTCTTCTCCTTGACCTCCCTCCGGAACTTTTGTTGAATTTCACGGGCCTCGTCCTTGAACCGCTTGCAGTCCTCCCTGGTAACCGCCAAGCATGCGAACCGGCGGAGTTTCCCCAACTACTGCCTGGCTCACTTACCTCCCCTGTGTCGTATGGGAAGAACCTCACTGGTCGTGATTGACTCGCTCAGGGGCTTCTTTTGCATTGCCTTATACTCCTCTAGCGTGATCGGTCGAGGCCCTGCACTGGGGTTATTGGCCAGTGCGTGTTCCATTCTCAGAACCATGGGACGGAAAGCTAGTGCAAGAACCCCACTGGTGGTTGCGATACCGGAAGCTTTACGGGAGAAGGTGCCCTGTGCACCAGGGTAGGAGTACGCTTGATAGCCTGTAAATACACAAACGCTAGAGCTAGTCTGTTTGTTATATGCCTAAGAGTCCCATCCAGTCAGGGGTTTCTCACCATCTCGAGTGACTCAGTGGGACGTGGGTTTAACTGTAGTCCTAAGTGACGGTAACCGGTACAGGCTGGATGTCAGGGATTGTCTGCGACCTCGTAGTTAGCAGAGAAATGGTGTACGCCTAGCGACACTAACAACGTAGATAAAAAAGTAATATGAGCCTGTACCCTCGGCTTACAACTAGTGACACTGTATTCAGGAACACGTAGATAAAACGGTGAGTTAGCCTATGTCCTCAGCTTACTGTATTCAGGAACAGCAGCTGGTAGAATAGCAGCCCGTAAGGACAAAATGACTGAGAACCCTTCTACCCCGACCAAAACTTTATATTGGTAAAATCAGTCGACGATGCGTTACCCTCAATCTAAAATTCCATAGGGTTCAACAGCTCTACTGATCAAAAACCCAACTTCCAACTGTAATTTTCCATTGAATCCGCATTTTCCTCAATTCATAGTTTCATACCCATTTTCAAAACGCATTACTTCTATTATTTGCTTAATGCAAAATTTACATCGAATCTGCATCTTCAGTACTTTCTTCATTCCAACCTGTAACTCAGTCCCAAAATGTATATCCGCATTTTCACTAATTACTCCAATTGGCGCTCCCCACATGTGTTGTTATGAAATTTGATCGAGTGATTCTAGTAGCTGATTCACAATATTCTGTTCGTGTTGTTTAATTTTTTGACAAGGTCACATGTCTTGTGGCGGCAACATTTGTTTTCATTTCATCCAGGTGTTGTTTTATTTTTGCAGCTATGGGTGCTTCACAGAGGTTTTCTGTTACGTATTGTTTTATTTTTTATTAATCCATGCGGTATTTGTAAGTTTTCGGCTTCGTATTGCTTTAATTTTTTTATTTGTGAATGCGGTATTTGTAAGTTTTTCTACTATGTGTTGTTTTTATTTTTTATTAGTCCATGCGATACTTGTATTACATTGCTTCGTATTGGTTTGCTGGCGGACGCTTTTGTTTACGTAATGCTTTTAGTTAGCCAAACGATTTGTTCATTTTTAATGTAGTCCGGCTTGTGGAAGCTTTTTTTTGGTACTATTGTTTAATCATGATTGGCTTTTTATATGGAACTTTTCTTTCAAGCTTGGCATGGTAGAGAGCTCCTAACATCAGCCTGAAAGGAAAGGTGTTTTAGTGAGAAGTCCAATAATCATCACTTCTGGGATACACTCAGAGGATTAAAAGGCTTTACCTCCCTATGAAAAAAGTATAGCAAGCATATTTATTATTTAATTTACATTCAAATTCTTAAATTAGTATGTAATGATACCTATCATTGAACATACAATTAATGCAGTTCACGTTTTGTACTATCTAACAAGTATACTTTCGGCAGTGCGGCCCCCACGTACACGAGGACATCCCCGCAGGGGGAATACCGGTTAAAAGAGCAACCTTGGAGGGTAGCATTCTTTGGGGAGCGCCACCTCCAGGGACCCGAGGATATGGGAGGTGTGGTGAGTTTCCCTTCTGGGATAACAGGTAACGACCCTAACTGGATCTGGACTACACTTTGGACAATGAACTGGAATTGATGCTTTGGGCTGGCGGATATGATGGTTTGGACATTATTGCTTTGCGCGGTAGCGCCTAGGTGACACTCGTGCAAGAACGGCTCCAATTCAACTATCATACCATCTCCATCCTGGCAAAACCTTGGCAGGCCTCATAGTACGTTCGAATTTTACACGATATGGTTGGTGGTGTATGTTCAGTTGAGATGGACGATTAGCGCTGATCTGTCTCTGAGAACTTGGCCCCATAAGGGCTTGTGCCAGCCCTCGCATGACCTCACTGCTCTGCAAAGATAACCATGGGACCAATAAGGCGAATGGAGATAGCGACTCCGAAGGAGGACACAATAAAACTAGAGCAACCAAAAACACTAAAAGAAGATAAAAAAATTTAAAAAAGAAATCAAAAGCAGCAACAATTAGATGTAACCAGCAGCTGTAGCCGGGAGCGGTAGTAGCGATGACAAAAACGACGATGAATACGATGGCAGCAAAAATGGACGAACAACGGAGATCAACAGACAGTCTTGTCCAGATTGAGACTCCTGCGGCACTAGGGTGCAGCAAAAAAACTGATGTGAACGCCAGAGTGGCCTTAAAAGGGAAAGTGGGAAACTCTGCAGAAAGTGGCAGCTGTTCGGGCGGTTGGGGAATATAAAAAGAATATCGATAATACGATGGTCACTGCTGTGATCGCTACCAAAGCAATATAAGCAACGGTTTAAATCCGAAAAAATAACGAACTATCCTGAAGTCCAAAAGGAGGTAGGAAAAGAAATGAGTGACCAGACAAATAAAGCCCCGTTGTGTGATTTCATCGCCACCATCGAAAATATGGCGGAAGAACTATACTCGGAAACAGAAGCCAATAACCCCTCCCAAGAAAGCTGGTCGCAAAGTACAATTTCTACTCAGCAACATGAAGAAAAATGGCTAATCTAAAAAGTGGGAGTTGTTCTTAAAAGAATAAAATCGGCATGAGACTGCATAGGGCCAGAAGGGCTGGTTAAAGACCGAAGAGGACTTAGGGGCCGAAGAAGAGCAGACGGCTGAAGAAGCATTGAGGGATAAGCCTAAAGGGTATACGCAGATAGCTCCACCATCAAACATCAGCAAAAGTATAGCGTCTAGCCCAATCAAAGAAATTCGGGAAAAAAAAGGAAGAAAGAGGCACTTGATGGGCACGGAAAACCAGGTCAAGCATCTCAGGCAGTACTGGTAAAATAAGCGGATAAAATGTGCCAGAAAATAAAGTTCGCACGGATGCCCAACAATAAAAAAGGCCCGATGCGCGAAACAGGAGAGAAAGAAGCCCCAACGCGGACCCCAGCAACAGGAACTGCTCGTAAACCCCAGGATGGCCGATCCTACGCAGAAATGCTGCGGGATATCAGGGAAAATGGAACGCCTTTAGAAACTAACACTACGATTAAAGCAATATAAACAACGCGGTTGGGCCACATACTGATCGAATTCGGAGCAGATGCCGACAATAGGGATGCGTCTTGCGACGCAGTAACGAAAATCCACGGCATAAGAATGGTCACAGATTCAGCCGAGATAGAAGAGGTCAGCAAAAAAGAGCTCTTTAGCGTGAGCCGGATCAAAGCGAGGCTGACACGAAAAAACCATAGGGGTCAATTTGTGGCCATCATTGGCTTGACCGAAAGGGGTGCTGAACAATTTTTGAATAAAGGCAAAGTTAGATAGGATGAGTTATCTGCGCGATACGGCAAAAAGCAGCGCCTTTTCAATTTTTAAATGCCTTGGCTGCAGTCACACCGCATAAATATGCAAAGGATCCGATAGGAGTCCCCTGTGTTACATATACGGTGAAATTGGACATAGAAGAAGGATGCAAGTATTTTGATCCAAGCCCGGATCTTGGGCACATTTTGG
Organism: Odontomyia ornata; assembly: GCA_963969285.1. Lineage (NCBI taxonomy): Eukaryota > Metazoa > Arthropoda > Insecta > Diptera > Stratiomyidae > Odontomyia > Odontomyia ornata. The sequence goes on along the minus strand of OZ017740.1, from coordinate 171,540,572 downwards.
GACCAGGGCAGTATCGGGTTTTCCAGGAAGCTCTAGCCAAGCAAACTCAGAACTTCAATGACCCGTATCCTGCAGCTAAGCCAATTGCTCAAAATCTGCGAGAGCAGTTTGCGAGGGACATGGAAGCCGACTTTATGCTGTTGAGTGAGTAACACCATGACAAAAGTCCTGCGGAGGGCTGTGGACGAATTATATGCTGCTACCCGGCGGTTTCGTGTCGGTTCGGTGCGCAGGGCCTAACTTCTTGAGTGTGTACCTATTGTAGAACGAACTTATATAATCTTTCTAAGCCAAATTTAATACTTTGGAGGGCACTGCCTCGAAAGCAGATGGCAACGTGCTCGTCGGAGGGGACTTCAACGCTAAAGCAATCGAATGGGGCATGCCTAAAACAGACCCGCGGCCAAGATGGTGCTCGCCATACTAAACATCAAAAATACTCGTACGTCGACGTTATGCAATATTGGCAGTGAAGGAACCATATCAAACGTGACATTCGCCTCGGAGTCCTTAGAATGGAGGATACACAATGTTGCCTGAGATCAGTGATTTTTTCTCCCTACGTCCATGCTCTCGACTTTCTACAATTGGGTGGAACATTGGAAGGATGGACGTCGAGAGGTACGTCGAGGTGCTGCACTGCATGGAGAAGAACTGGTAGCTCAAGAGGTGACAGCCTTAATTTTTATGCCCCGTCGAAGATCCCGGCACGGCAAGCCCCCAGTGTACTGGTGGCAAACTGAAATCGATGAAAAGCGAAAGGAGTGTCACAAGCTTCGGCGTAGCTCAACGGGCATGGAACCCTGACGAGGCATGCAGTCAGCTAGCAGTATATAAGTCGGCCAGGAAATGCCTTCGCAAATTGATTAACAACCGCAAGGCTCACTGCTGGCAAGATCTAGTGGACAATGTAAACAAGGATCCATAAGGCCTTAGCTACAAACCAATTATGCTAAAGATTGGCACGCTACGGAAACCTGGCATACACGATGCGGAAAAGATGTACATGATATTGCGGGGAATCTTCCACGCCCATTCCGTCCATGTTGATGCTGTTCATTGTAAAACAGCAGTTGAGTGTGTTCTAGCTGTGGTGCTGCAACTTGTCTATCATCATTGTTCTGACCTGTTGCTCAGCACATTCAACGCTTGCCTACGAGGCGGGGGTTCCCCGCTACAATTGAAGGTGGCGAGGCTCGTGTTGATCAGCAAGGGGAAGGGAAATCCCAAATTGCCACCTGCATACCGCCCGTTATGCATGCTAGACATTGCTGGGAAAGTGCTAGAGAAACTAATCAATCACTGGCGCGATTGATGCTGCTGGGGACCTATCTTTTCGGTGGTATGGCCTCAAAGCAGGACCTTCTACCATTGATTCGAATGCAAAGGTAGTGAGGCCGGTCCAAAAGGCAGAACCATATAGCTGCACCAAGCCACGGATCATTCTGTTGGCGAGACTTCACATTAGGAATGTCTTCAACTCCGCTAGATCGGTGCATATCCTCGATACGCTGGAAACCCCCTTTTCAAGTTCCAGAGTATCTTACACCACTTTTGAGGGACTACCGAAACCTGTTTTACGACATAACACTGGTCCAACAAAGGATGTAAGTTACATCGGATGTTGCCCTGGGATCTATCCTTGGTCCAGTCCTGTGGAGCATGTCTTATGATCGGCTATGTGGATAATAGTGTGACTCTGGTCGCTAGATGCATTGTTAAGCAGCCGCAAGTTAGGCTAGGTATGCTAGTGCGCCGAGTGAGAGACACTAATGAGAATCCTTTGAGTATTATCGAGTTGAAGCCAGCTGTGAGAAGGCTACTTGGGAAGTATTGGCTCTAAATCTACTTATGGCCAACGTAAGGGTACCCAGCCCATCAAAAGTGCCTCTTGATGAGTGCGCTAGGGTCAGTGCTACCGTACAGAGCAGAAATATGGGGCGCCGTTCTCATTAAGGAGGTACGCTTGGCACAGGTCAAAACAAGAGGAGCGCTGAGGATTGCATCTTCGTATTCGACAGTCTTTGATTCGGCAGTGAAAGTTGCTGTAGGTGCGATACCTGTTGCCCTCCTTGCTAGAGAGTGCCGGGCTATTTACCTGCGTTGAAGCTAGGATGTAAGGGAGATGGTTGTCAACGAGGAGAGACAGCGCTCACTTAACGATTGGCAGTTGTCTTGGTTGAATTTCACGAAGAAAAGTTAGACTGTGCACCTCATCCCAGATATGAGACCGTGACTATATTGAAGGCATGGTGAGACAGACTTCTATCTGACCCAATTTTTGAACAGGCATGGGTGTTTTCAATCTTACCTGCACAAGATCGGGAAGTCATGGTTTCCCAATTGTCGGTTTTGCCCAAGAGAGGAAGACAATGCCTGCCACACAATTTTGCATGCATAAAATGGGTCAGGCTGTGAAGGGACCTCTACAGGGAGATGGGAGAGCTCAGCCTGGATAGTATAGTCATAGTGATGCTCGAATCGGTTGGCAAATGGAACCAGGTGGCACATAATGTTCGGGCAGTCCAAAAAGATAAAAGGGCAGCGGGGAGCGATGGGGTTGGGAGATCGTTTGCCGGGCAATTCTTCTTACCCTCTCCCCTCCCGCGAGAAGAGGGATCGCCCAGCTTAAAGGCATTTCACGGCGTAGCAAAATGAGACTTGACCCGAAGTAATGTGTCAAACGGTTTCAGGCCGGGCTCTCGGGTTGACAGGAGAGGTTTTGGTCGGTAGTCCAGTCGCTTGTGAGCATGGAAGTCGCACACTTATGCGTAAATGACATTTACCTCCCTACCACAAAAAAAAAACACGGAAGGATATGCGTAAACTCCGTATTTATATTTGAAAGACAATTTTTCGTAAGGACTCGTTGAAGCAGCTCGGAAGGAGAGTTATGATGTAATGATTGATTGTAATTTTAAATGGAACGATAAATGAGTCCTTTTAATGCTTTGTCAGCTGTATGAATCTACTAATAGAAAAAAGGGGAAACACTTTTACCTACATACCCCTCATGTAATATCGAAATTGGGAATTGGAAGTCCTTGACAAGCCATCAGTCTAAAGCCAACGTTATATACAATTTGATGAGCTGTTTGAAAAGAATGAAGCCAATGAAAATGTTGGGAAACCACCCAAGACTAACTGTAACTTGAGCTGGAATTTTTTTTTTTTGGAGGAAGTTAAAAGTAAAGCAACCCAACAATGTTCGAGGTACAATAGAACTGTAACGGTAAGTTAAATTCCTAAATTATGCATTCAAAATGACCTTAAAAAACCGTAAAATAGCTCTAAAAGATATCAAAGGGTAGCAACTTATAAAGTAGAATAAGCATTTGGGTGCTGTTTGCAGAAAATAGTGAGATTTGAATAAAGCACAACCCAATGGCCAGCAGGAAGTATAGTCCACGTTCAAGAATGCTTCGAAAAGATTCAAAAAGGGGAACGAGAATATCAAAGACAATGTTCGGAAAAGACATTACTGGAAAAACCCGTGTTGGCACCACCAGACGGAAAGGCGAATTTCTCGTAAACACCAATAGTTTCAATAAGTAAATAGTAATTTTATTGACCACCATTTTCAAAGTCAAATTCTGTTCATTCAAAAATAAGCCATTTCAACATATTTCCATAAAAATATATTCAACTCTGCTGGCCACTAACGTGACGGTTTTTGTTGGTTTCCTGAACTTTGAGGTCGCCTCTTATGTTAGAGAATTTCAAAAGATTTCCCTTAAAGCATCACCAATCAGTTTGTTAAGTCTCCTTCAAATCTGAATTTTACTCTGAGTAGGACAGAAATATTTGATTTTATTGAAAATGGCGTAATGCAAAGAATACTCAGTTTGAAATTTTCTACTTTTGCATTTATCAACTGATCTTCATCATTTTCTACGGGATTAAGGAACATGCTTTAGTAACCTATCATTCCAAGTTCCATCGAAATCCATTGAAAACTTGTTGGAATTTCATTTTTCAATTAATTTAAAAACAGAGTTTGTAAAATTCTAAATATCTGTTTCGATAGAAACCATTTTCTTCAGATGCGAATGTGAACTCAATTACATTCAAATCTGAAGTAGATAGTTTCTATCAAAATAGTTGTAACGTTTTGAACTCCATTTTTTAAATTAATTGAAAAATCCATTGAGAAACTTGACAACTAGAAGACAAAAAAATTCTGAAATATTTGAACTGTCGTAATTTCCAAACCAGCGCTAAAATGATCAGCAAAATAACATATCATTATATCTTAGTAATATATATCTTAAGGTCAGTTTTCAAACGAATTGAATTGAAAAAGTGTGAGTTTTAGAAGCCTTTTAAATCTTCAACTTTGACAAATCGCCATTTTGAAATTTGACATCCGGCCTTGAATTTTGTTCACTAGACATCTAAAGCTTCAAGTTTTGTCAACATCCGTTGAAAGACTTGGTCACAACTACAAAAACAAATTTTTGCACACATTTGACTTTTGAGTAACTGCCATTCCGTTTCAGATGGTTCAACTTTAAATTTTTTATTGTGAGCTTCGTTGCACACTATTTTGTTTTCGTTCGGCCATTTTGGCTGGTTAACGAATGAGTGAGAAATGACACTAGCTAGAATACATCTAAACAGAGACACTACAAAAAGTATGCTATACCAACTGCTATGAATGCCAACTCTTAACGGTATCTTGAAAGCCATGACATAGACAATCGTAGTCTACCTCATGTAGCCTCAGATGAGTGGCCTACAATACTCTTTGAGCTTGTTACAAATTCTTTAAACTCAACTGCAAGTAGATACAATACCATTCCACAAAACACTGAAATGGTCCTTCTTCTTCTTTTTAGCACTACAGCCCCTTTCGGGCCTTCGCTTCCTGCAAACAGCGACTCCAATTGTCTCGGTCCGTTGACCGCGTCATCTAATTCCAAAATCCGAGCAGCGATGAATTGTCTTCGTCGACCCAGTCAGACCAGCGTTTCCTCGGTTTCCTTACTGGCCGCCGGCCTTCAGTTCTTCCAACGAATACCTGCTTGGGTATCGTAATGAATCATGCGACGCCGCTGACGACCACTACCAACACACCTTGCTGCTAAGTGGCTTGTCATATGATGTTGGTTGTGACGGGCGCACATCCCACGTCAATTTTGTCGTGGGTTGTCAAGGTGAATTGAAAACCACATGGAGTGAAGTGTGTATGTGGTGGCCGTCACTGAAGAGCGGTCGACGAACTTCTGAAATCTCGCGGGTGTAACTAGTTTGGTGTGTGAAAGTGCCGAAAAGTAAGCATGTCAAAAGTGATGGACGGAATTGAGTTGCTTATTCCCATATTTCTGGTTGCGCAATTGTTTGTCAGACGAACAGCTTTATCATTACCATTTGATCAATGGACTCACCGACAAGTGTAGAGCAACTACGGCTGATGATAAGAGCTCGGTAGTAAATGATTACAGTCGTATGACAAGCGGAATCATATCACCGTCTGAAATACCGGATTCACCTACTCAGTCCAAACCACAATCTCCACGACGAAACAGCAGTGTAGATCCTCCGTTTGTTACCCCGAATTCATCTCAGCAAAGTAACGGATCAGTCAGCCCTTAGCAGAAAAATCATCGTCGGTCGGACAACAGTCTCAACGTCTTCGTAGAGTTTTTGAAGTGGAAATACTTCAGTCATCTAAAAAAGTTGTAATAGTTGACGATTCATTCACCAATCGATGCGGTTGAACTCTTTAGAGTATCACAAATTGCTTTAAATAAAATAAATATGAAACAACCTAAAGAAGATAAATTTAGGAATAATTAAGTCCTAAGGAAAACGCATATGAACTAGTTTTGCCAAAATATAACAAAAAAAAAGGAATACATTGAAATAATGGAAATAGAGATACAATACACAAGTGGAAACAATTGGTTATTAAGAAAAGATACAAGCATAGATTGTATGCATTTTTTTGGGGGGGGTTTTAGAAAATAAGCAATTAGTCCAACGAGTGCGTCTGGTATCAGTTGGTAGTTAACAATTGATCGATATTCCTACTCGTTTCTTAAACTTTAAACACATCTTGATGCAAAAGTGAATGATGCAATGGAAACAACCACGATACATATTTTTAAAAGATGTATTTTTATTAAACGGAAACAATTAAACATAAATACAAAAACTTACATAAATGAGTAAAACATACGAATCAGATAAGGAATAAAATCATAAAAAAAATTCAAAATATAAAAACCAGACTAACAACAAATTCAATATGATCGTGAAGAAACATGTAGAGCAAAACGGAATTAAACTTTTAAATGTTGTGAATTTGAGAAGGGAGAATGGCAACCGAAATCAAAAAAATTAAAAACACAAATAAATAACCATATGAGAATATCTAATCACCATGCCACAAAAATTCTAAACGCATGATTTTGTTTCGACCCCGTCTATTATTATTTTATTTGTAAGTTTCAATTCAATTTAAATTGAGTTCTTGTATTATAGTTGGAATTAGTAAGTGATGGAGTTTCCAGCATGTAACTGATATATATAAGCATGTGGAATGTAAATTTAAGGAGAAAGTGATGTAAATATTAATTATATAATATTAACTAGCCTCGTAGCTTGTATACATAATTTAACTTAGCTTTTAAAAATAACGTAATTTAATATTAAATAAAATTAAAAACTTAAATATGATCTAGCACAAGAAGTTGAGCAAAAGATATTGCAATATTTTGAATTCGCAGTTTGCTTGGTGAACATAGAATTAATATAAAGTTACAATTAAATAGAAAAAAAAACGAGAAAAGAGTAGAATACTGAGCCAAGATTCGAAATTAGCGAAATTCCAATATGTAATATAAAAATAATTATTTGCATAGAATAGCATTCGCGACAAATAAAACTCATAAACTATAAGCTATAGAAGACAGTAATGCAAGTCGGGTTATGTTCGTAAAAACCACTTGGGCTTTTCTATTTTTTTTATAAAATTTTAATGTCTATCAGCATCCGTGCGGTTTGAGATGGATGCAAGGAATGAAATGGAAGTCGGCATCTGATGCTTTGCTTGTAAGGATGCCCAAAATTAAAGTCAGTTTGTATAATTTAGAAATAATACCTGTTCCCCTCAAGGTTTTTATAATTGGTATCTAAAGTTTTAAATTGTACGGTTTCCCTTGTTCATAAAACAGTATATATGCATGTATTCAATCCGTCATGAACATTATTTATAGCAAGCATAACCCTTGAAACTTCAACACTGAAAAAAAAATATTATTTTGAAAAAGGAATTTGGGGGGCAAGCCTTCAGTTTGGATCTATTTTACTCTTATTTAGATTTCATAGGTTACCGGGAAAATTTTATAGGTTCGAATTCGTTTTCGATGTAAATGAAGTATGATTGAGCACTATATAGAGAACTCTAATAATCATTAAAAGAAAATTAACAATTTTTTTTACTGGCCTTTGCGAGAGTTTAGCTATAAAGCTTACATGACCTTAGATTACCGTTTTCTGATTTAAGCACTATAATCCAGGTTATGTTCTTTACTTTTGAAAGTACATACATTAAGCAATTTAGTAAACTTTTGGAAACCTTACATACTCCTTTTTTTTTAAATCATTGCCTACACACCATACAATTTATATAGCACTTAAAATTTATTCATCGAACCTCAACGTTGTTTACTTGTATTACTATATTTAAGGTGAAGTTAGGAGGAACAGTCTTAAAAAGATTAATTGTAGCCAAATTATTTTTAAGACTAAAAACCAGGATCAAACCTTAGCTATTACAATATTTAATGCTACTGTATGGATTGAAAGTTTCTATAAAAAAAATAAAATAATAACATGAATTGCTCAACAGTAACCACGACTTTCCTTTCCAGTGGTTCCTTTCTTTCAGTGGAAAGTAGAGTGCATGGTAAGTATGCCGTCGCGAGGGTAGGGTTTGAGAAAATCCGCTGAGGTCGGTTTCGCGTCGCACGCGGTACGCGGTACCTTTGATGGTTTTGCCTTTTCATTAGCGTAGCTTTCGTCGGGCTTGAGTTAGCGTAGTATATTTTTCGGTACCGCGTCGGGAATTCGGGAACGCGAAGTAAAGATTAGATTTTTGTTCTTTGACTGGTTGAATGAAGAAATACGGAGCAACGTAAAGTAGGTTTCTTCTCCGTATGATTGTGTTTTGTGACGCGTTTGGAAACGGGCGTTTATTGGTGGCTGAAAATTGTAGATGAGCGTAATCCATTTGGAGACCCGCGAGCGAAATCCTCTCCGATCTAGCTGGCCGACAAGCAGCCACCGCGAAAATGGATTACGGTGCACGGATTGGTTGACCGGTTGGTACCATCCGTTGACATTACTCAGACTTAACGTCTAGAACCGATGAGAGGTCGGTTCCTCGTTCGGACTTAGACAGAAAATCATTACAGTATCCGTTGTCCGTCCATACGGTTCATGTGTCCAGCCCATTGCAGCTTCCGTAGTCTTACAATCCTTGAAACCACCGGTTCATCAAAAAATTCATACAGCTCATGGTTGTATCGAATTCACCATTGGTACCCATCTACCTACACTCCAATTATACGCCTCAGGACCCGTCGCTCAAAAGCGTTCAACATATTTGCGGATACTTGGGTTAGGGTCCATGTTTCACACCCATAGCATAACACAGGTCTCATCACAGATTTGTATACTTGGAGCTTTATTTTCCTGTATATGCAGCTTGTCTTCAAGATCGTCAGAACAGAATAAAATATTTTATTGGGGAGCTGTATTCTTCGGCGTAGTTCGTCTCTTTCATTGCCCGTTTTCATTATTTTGGCGCCTAAATACACAAATTCGCTAACATTTTCGATACTATATCCGCCAAGTGTGATGTCTTGTGCATTTGGGATATTTTTCCTTGACTGCGTCATGAGCTTTGTTTTATTTTCGTTAATTTGTAGCCCTACTAGTTTTGCTTCGCTGTCGAGTTTCAGGGAGAGTTCTTTGGCAGTTGTTAGCGACCGTGACAGAATGTTGATGTCGTCCGCATAAACCACTACCTGGCTCGACTTTTATAGTAATGTACCTCACGTATCGACAGGTAGCTTCCGTATGACGTACTCCAGAGCCAAATTGAATAGCAATGGGGCCAGCCCATCTCCCTGCTTTAGTCCGATATTTGTGTCAAAGGCATCGGTGAGTTGGTTATTGATGCGGACTCAAGAGGTTGTCGACGTCATTGTCATTTTGGTAAGACGGACTAATTTGGCTGGATGCCAAAACCAAGCATTATTTGGTACAGTACTGTCGCGTGTTATTGGTTCGCGGCCGATAATTTTAATGTTCCGGGAAAGTGAAAACGCAATGTCTTTTAATTTAAGTTAAAAGAGTTTATTTAATTAAAATAAAATGCACAATAATCAGTTAACACTTTTCACTAATTTTAATTTTCACTATGAAAAATCTAACACTTGTCCATAAATTTCTTATCGCAATTGTCTTCTAAATCACTTCACTATTACGAAAATCACTTTTCTACTACTCGAATAATATCGCTTCACACACAATCGCAGTTCTTATCGCGGTCGAATGAATGATCCCCCCATTCATTCAGCTCGCCTTTATATAGGGTCTCTACCTATTCACCCATTTCTCGCACATGGGCGAATGTTCGACCGAGAGGTACCTGGTAGGTTCGAGCAAATTCATGAATGGAGTGACGTCACTTGCAGATGTTGATCATGCTTGTTGTGTTCTCGTGGTTTCGAGTGAATTCGTGTTCTTCATTGTTGGGAAAACAATTGCGACAGTAGCTCGCAGAATTATTTGTACATGTAACACTGCCCCCACCTCAGTTCTTTTCGCCCCGAAAAGATGTGTCGCCAGTTGTAGTCAATTCTCCCTGGATGTAATATGGGGCAAGACGGTCTAGATGCACGATTTTCATTTTGGCTCTCGGTTTACGGTGTTCCTGTATGCGATATACGACGTCGTTGATTCGCTTTGTGACTAGGTATGGTCCTTCCCAGTTATGTTGCAACTTTGGAGACCTACCCTTTCGCCGTTGCGGGTTATATAGCCACACCAAGTCATCCTGCTGGAAGCCAGTAGAATTAGCCTTTAGATCATACCTGGTCTTCATGCGGTCAGTAGCCGATTCGAGGTATTTTCGCACTGTCCGATGTATCTGGTTCAACCGTTGTCTTAGATCACTTGCGTACTCCGAGATCGTTTGGGGTTTCTCGGGGGGTGTTCCAAACTTTATATCAGCTGGCAGACGAATAGTCTTTCCAAAAATGACTTTGGCTGGGGCTTGGCCCGTCGATGCATGTTCGGCAGCTCTGTACGCCATCAAAAATAGTGGGATATGTCGGTCCCAGTCCCTTTGGTTCTCGTCAACCATCTTGGCAAGGTGTTTATTGAGCGTGCCGCTGAAACGTTCGACCATTCCATCGGATTGGGGATGCAGTGGTGTTGTCCTCGTTTTCCGTATTCCGAGCAGCTCGCACATTTCGCCAAAAACTAGTGACTCAAAGTTTCGGCCTTGATCCGAATGTAATTCGCAAGGTACGCCGTACCTACTGACCCAATTTAACACTAGCTGTTCAGCTACGGTAGTTGCTTCCTGGTTGGGAATGGGGTAGACCTCGGGCCACTTGCTGAAATAATCGGCTACAACCAGCGTATATCGATTTCCCCAATCGGATTCAGGAAAGGGTCCTGCGATGTCAACAGCAATCCTTTCGAATGGCACGCCTACGTTATAGGTTTGCATTTGTCCTCTCAGTCGTCGCTTTGGGCCTTTGACGGAAGCGCAAATTGTGCATCTGCGACACCAGTCCTCTACGTCTTCTCGAGCGTGGTGCCAGTAGAACCGTTCCCGCAATTTTGCTAAGGTCTTGTTAACACCAAGGTGGCCTCCCGAGGATCCTTCATGCATTTCCTTAACCACATCGTGGATTCGGCTTTTGGGAAGTATAGTTTGCATCCTATAGGAGCTACCATCCGCCGTTTCCCATTTCCGCTTGAGTACGCCACCCTCCACCTGAAGGGAGTTCCATTGTGCCCAATAGCTTCTTCCTGGTCACGCAGTAATTCCTCTCACTTTTTGAGAGAACTCGACTGTAATAAGAGAGGACTCTTTCTTCGCCATTGATCTGCTGGGAGAGTACAGCTCCAATACCGCCGTTGCTTGCATCGGTGTCAACTACAAACATTTTTCCGGGTTTCGGATACGCCAGCACGGGTGATTCACACAGCTTTTCCTTCAGGGTCTCAAAGGCTGTCTGGCATTGTTCATTCCAGACATACGGACGATTTTTCTCGGTTAGCTGATGGAGACACTTAGCTATTTTGGCAAAGTCTTTGACGAATCTTCGATAGTAGGTCGCCAGACCCAGAAAACTTCGTAGTTGGCGCTTGTTGTTGGGTGTTGGCCAGCTTTTCACGGCTTCAATTTTCTCAGGGTCTGTTTTGACCCCTTCTGCTGATACGACGTGTCCCAGGTATTTTACTTCATCTGCGAAAAGAGTACACTTCTCGGGACTAAGTTTCAAATTTGCCAGTCGCAATCGGGAGAAAACCTCTTCTAAGTTCCGCACATGCTCTTCGAACGTTCTACCGATGACGATGATGTCATCTAGGTATACCAAGCAGGTTTTCCAGGTTAGACCACGTAGCACATATTCCATCAAGCGTTCGAAAGTGGCTGGAGCATTGCAAAGCCCAAACGGCATCACAACAAATTGCCACGATCCGGTCCCAACTAAAAATGCGGTCTTCTCTCGGTCCTTCTTGTCAATTTCTACCTGCCAGTAGCCACTCTTGAGTTCGAGTGTAGAAAACCATTTTGCGTCGGCTAAAGTGTCCATGATGTCATCGATGCGTGGGAGTGGGTAACTATCTTTCTTAGTGACGTCGTTAAGCTGCCTATAGTCGACACAAAAACGAGTGCTACCATCCTTTTTCTTTACTAGAACTACAGGCGCGGCCCATGGACTGACAGAAGGTTCAATAACGCCTTGTTTTTCCATGTCCGAGATCAGCGCGCTCACTTCTCCTTGTTTGGCTATAGGGAGACGTCTCGGTGCTTGTCGAATCGGCTTGGCTCCCTGTGTATCTATGACGTGAGTGACCATACTCGTTCGGCCTTGGTCATCCGGGCTTGTTGAGAAGATGTCACTGTACTTGGTGACCAGATCAGAGGCTCGCTTGAATAGCTGCACCGGCAATTTGACTTGCTTCAATATTTCAGACGTGGATTCCAGGGCTTTGTCTGTGTCTTGCCTCCTTTTCCAATGATGGTTGTGAGTAGCTTCCAAAGAGGTGATGGTGGAAACAGGCTGGCAGCTGGCCATGACTTCTCCCGCTTTGATGCTCGTGGTTGAGTCTGCGGTGTTAAGGACTCTAACCGGCACATATCCGTTCCTTAAAGATCTTACAAGGCTTCGTCCTACAATCAAACTGCGCAATGCGGATGTCTTCGTTGGCTCTATCAGATAAGATCGGTGGTCTCCAGAATCACCATCAAGCTTGGCCCATACAATGCTTTCGGAAGAATTCGGTACATCAGTGTCAGTACATACCACTACATTCATCTTGGGGATTTGGACGCTGGGATCCTCCATCAGTACTTCAACATTCTGCCATTTCAATACACGTTGGCCCAAGTCCAACGTGATTCCATGTGGTCGCAGAAAATCCATTCCGAGAATGCAGTCATCCATAATGTTCGCGACCAGAAAATTATGTCGGAACACAAGGTCTCCCAACTGTATCTGGAGGTTGACCTCTCCATGAACAGGTGCAGTTTCTCCCGTAGCTGTCCGTAGTGAGAAAATTCTGCCCTTGTGAAGTTGTTGCTGTCTAACTAGGTCTTGTCGGATAATCGAACGGGTTGCACCAGTGTCGATTGTTATGGTGCAGTGTTTTCCGTCAATTTGACCCGGAAGGCATAAGTCCGCTTCTCCACGATGTAGTCTTGACACGATGATGGTGGTGCTGGGGACGTCGATCCTCCTAGCCAACCTCTGCCCCACGAAGTTGGCTCTTACATGTTTCCCGACCCCTCTGTTTGAAGGGCTTCTATTCTGGGCTCCTGACTCGGTCTGGATCTCCTCCTAGCTGTACACCCTGGACAATAGCTCGGTTTTCTTCGCTTCTTGCAGTCTCTTTGCAGGTGCCCCTTCTCTCCGCAATTCCAGCATCTAGGTGCACCATTTACATGCGGATCTCGCTCAATTTCCACGCGCTCACACCTGCACTCGTCTGTCACTACCTCGCGAACCCGGGCAGTGGTACGAGTCACATTTTTCGCTGCCTCAAAGTTCAGACTAAAAGCCAATGCGTCCTTAACCGTTTGCTTTTGAGCTAAACGCACGGCTTGTTGCAATTCCGGGTCCTTTAGTGCGCTGATGAATGCTTCTGTTGCTGCATCATCTCGATGTTCTGGGTCGTAGGCTGGATAAGCCAAAAGTGCCAGTCGCTCAATGTCTTGGGCTAGCTGCTGTAGGGTTTCACCAGACTTCTGCATTCGATGCCTTAGCTGTGACCGATAAATCTGCTTTAGATGATCGTCTCCATAACGCATGTCGAGCGCATTCATTATAGCATTCGGGTTTGAGTGCAATTCAACGGGGATCGTCTGCAACAGCTCAGCAGCTGGGCCTCTTAGAGCAAGAATCAATGCAGTTGCTCGTTCCTGCTCATTCCAGTGATTTATTCGAGCGGCTGCTTCGAACTGGGTTTTGTAAATAGTCCAGACCGTTTGCCCATCGAATATTGGTGCTTGCACATTTCTAGATGAGCTTTGCGCTGCGGTTATAATTGGGGCTGGTGAGGCGGTTACTACTGCCTTCGCTGCTTCCAAGTCCTTTTTAACTTTTTCCATCTCATGGTTGACCTGGCTAATCTCAAGGTTGATTCTCTCCTCGACCTGGTATACCTTCTCCTCGACGCATTTAATTTGGCTGTTGAGACTACTGAGCTCCGCTTTTATTTCGGTTGACTGTTTTTCCAGCTTCTGTGCGATGTCTGCCTTGATTTCGAACGCTTGTTGGTCTAGCTTCACAGCTAAACTGGATGTCTGTTCATTTAGCTGCGCTGATTGTTCATTTAACTTCGTTGATTGTTCATTAAGCTTCGTTGATTGTTCATCTAGCTTCGCAGTCAGACTCGATGACATCAGCATTAACATTTGCATTAGCGCATTTTCTGGCTCCTTTGATTTTGGTGTTTCTACTTCTCCACCTTCTGCGCCTTTTTCCGCACCTGAGAACTCAGCCGAATCCAGATTCCCGCCTTCCGACTCGATCGCGTCACGCAAGCGTGCAATCAGTATGGCCTTTGTACCTTGTGTAGCCAGATTTCGTTGTTCCAACTCCTCTTTGAGCTCCGATATGCTCAATTGATTAATTTTGAGATGTAAATTTCCTGGCATTTTTATTGTTTCGGCTATTTTTCCACGTTAATTTTCACAATTGTGCACTTTAAAACTGTTTAAAAATTTTCACTTTCAAAATTTTTCTTTCGCACTTCTTGACACCACTGTCGCGTGTTATTGGTTCGCGGCCGATAATTTTAATGTTCCGGGAAAGTGAAAACGCAATGTCTTTTAATTTAAGTTAAAAGAGTTTATTTAATTAAAATAAAATGCACAATAATCAGTTAACACTTTTCACTAATTTTAATTTTCACTATGAAAAATCTAACACTTGTCCATAAATTTCTTATCGCAATTGTCTTCTAAATCACTTCACTATTACGAAAATCACTTTTCTACTACTCGAATAATATCGCTTCACACACAATCGCAGTTCTTATCGTGGTCGAATGAATGATCCCCCCATTCATTCATTCAGCTCGCCTTTATATAGGGTCTCTACCTATTCACCCATTTCTCGCACATGGGCGAATGTTCGACCGAGAGGTACCTGGTAGGTTCGAGCAAATTCATGAATGGAGTGACGTCACTTGCAGATGTTGATCATGCTTGTTGTGTTCTCGTGGTTTCGAGTGAATTCGTGTTCTTCATTGTTGTGAAAACAATTGCGTCAGTAGCTCGCAGAATTATTTGTACATGTAACAGTACGTTACAATCAATACAGTCGTATGCTTGCTTCTAGTCAACGAAAATTTGGTGTACGTCTATGTTGAACTCCCAGCATTTTTCAAGTACCTGTTTGACTGTGAACAATTGGTCTGTTGTTAATCTACCTGCCCTAAACCCACCTTGATACTCCCGAATAATACTGTTGGCGTATGATCCGATTTTATTTTCTAAGATTTTGGAATATATTTTATATGTCGTACAAAGAAGTGATATGTCTCTATACTTTTTGCACTGTAGCTTGTTACCTTTCTTGTGGATAGGGAATATAGTTGATTGGCTCTACACTTTTGGCATACGTTCTTGTTGCTAAATGTACTGATTGACTTTGTAAATAGTTTGATGAACACTACTGCCACCATATTTGATGAGCTCCACTGGAATCTCATTGATGCCTGGCGGTTTATTATTCTTTTGGGCTTTGATGATGGAACAAACTTCATCTAGAGTTGGTAGGGCCAATGGAAATTCTCCGCAGACATCTATAGGCTCCGAAAATCTGGAGCTGTGCGGAGGATCTTGAAATATGATGCCCATCTTTCCTTAATCTTGAAATGGTCCTACATACTTGGAAAAGTCAGCTTTGAGCCTTTGATTTGCCAGAGAAAGCTGATGAAAACTGGCATTAACGGGCCATGAAAATGCAATATTCTGGAAAGATCAAAAAGGTAATTATTGAATTCTACTTCTGCAAGAAAGTTTTTTTTCTCCTGTAGTCTGAAATCAACCTCTGGATTCAGATAGTAGTCACGAACCCTATTCTTTTTCATGAAATCTTGGCTTAGTGGCCTACTACAGTTACGTACAGGTAACGTTTTGAACAGATGTATAACCAGAACAAGAATTCCTCAAGATAGCAACAGCACTACGATAAGCAGATTATCCTCAGAGTCTCCAAATATCATGATAGCGTTAGCTGCGAGTAGTGAAATTAACCAGACTCTTTTTGGCATCGGTTTCACATTGACTGACTATTAAAATATCTTCAAAGCAGATAAAGATTTCTCAAAACTTAGCACTCATTGATGAATTATTTAAACTTGAAGCTGACAACCTCGGCCGACACAAGATAAATTTTTCTATTATGGAAACAACATAACCACATAGCACAACCCCTATATCTGATGCAGCTTTTGAGCAGGCATGGGTGTTTTCAGTCTTACCTGCACAAGATTGGTAAGTTATTGTCCTCCGATTGTCGGTTTTGCCCAGGGGAGGAAGATGATGCCTGCCACACATATTTTGCGCGCACAAAAAGGGTCAGGCTGCGAAGTAACCTCTACAGGGAGACTGGAGAGCTCACCCCGGCTAATATAGTCGCGGTGATACTCGAATCGGTTGACAAATAGAACCTGGTGGCACATAATGTTCGGGCGGTCCTAAAAGATAAAAGGGACTCACTGCAGCTGGGGGCGTTGCGGCTGGGGGATCACTTTTCCGGCACTTCCTCTTCTCCTCTCCCCTCTGGCTAGAAGAGGGATCCCCCAGCTTGAAAGCACTTCATGGCGTAACAAAACGAGACCTGGCCTAAAGTAATGTGTCAAACGATTCCAGACTAGGCTCTCAAGTTGACAGAGCAGGTGTTTGGTGGGTAGTCAAGTTACCTTCTTGCGAGCATGGGAGCCCCACACTCTGTGCATAAATGGCATTCAAATCCCAAAAACAAAAAACCCCTATGCATAAAATATGGGATGCTGGAAAGAAAACTACCGATAAGAAATTATACCGATCTTTGTTTCATGAGCTCGCATGTCTATGTTCTTCTTCTTTCTAACACTACAGCCCCTGTTGTGACTTTTCTTCCCGCAATAAGCTCCTTCAGATAGTTGACCACATTGTTGACCACATCCGAGTAGCGATGAGATCTTTTCGTTGACCGAGTCAGACCAGCGTTTCCTCGGTTTCCCCCTTGCCTCCACCCTTTAGCTCTTCCAACAAATGCCTTTTTGGGTATCTGTTGTCCGTCCGTAAGAGAGACCTCCGGCTCAATTAGAAATTTACAAAGCTCATTTTTGTATCAAACTCCATTTAATTATCCACCTCGGGGCCCATCTCTCCAAGTGGTCAAATATCTTTGCGGATGCTTAGGTTAGGGTCCATGTCTCACACCCATAGCATATCACAGGCCTTGTCGAAGAATTGAACACTTGAAGCTTCCTGTGCATACAGCTGATCTTCAAGATCTTCAAAACTGAAAAAAATACATTTTATTTGCGACTTGTTCTTTACCGCATATTTCGTCCGTTTCATCATCAGTATATCATTATTTTGGCACCTGAGTACACAAAGTTGCACACATTTTTGGTCCTATAGTACCAAGTGTGGTATTTTGTGTATTTGAGGTATTTTTCTCGATTGTGTAATGAGCTTTGTTTTCTTTTCATTAATTTGCAGCCCTACTAGTTATGTTGCGCTGTTGCGCTTCGGAAAGAGTTCTTTGTTAATTATTAAGAACCACGACAAAACATTTACGCCATTGACATAGGCTATCACTATCCTTTCGCTCGGCTTGTATAGTAATCTACCCCTTGCATCGACAGGTAGTTTTCTTATGACCCATTCCAGGGCGGAATTGAATAACAATGGGACCAGCCCGTCTCTCTGCTTTAGTCTGATATTTATGTCATTGGCATCGGTGAGTTGGTTATTGATGCGGACTTGGGAAGTTGTCAATACCATTGTCATCTTGGTAAAACGAACTAATTTTGCAGAGATAGCAAGGCAAAGCATTATTTGGTACAGTACATTACGATCAATATGGCTGTAAGCTTGCTTGAAGTTGACGAAAATTAAGTGTAAGTCTATTTTAAACTCCCAGCATTTCTCAGCTATCTGTTTGAATGCACACAATTGGCCTATCGTCAATTAACCTGCTCTAAAGCCACCTTGATACTCCCCAATAATACTGTTGGTGTATAATCTGATTTCATTTTCTAAGATCTTCGAAAATACTTTGTTAGCAGCACAAAGTAATGATATGCCTCTATAATTTTCGTACTGTAGCTTGCCACCTTTTTTGTGGATAGGAAATTTAGTTGATTCCCGCATAGCTATAGACTGGGAGGTGTTTTGGAGTACCAAGCTTCAGTAATCTGCAGTAGACTTCTACATGTGGTATGAGGAAAAACGAAAAGTTAACATTGATCACGAGTTCATTTGATTGTATCAGAAAAACTACCACCGCAACAAATATGCAGGCTCTCTCACGTTTAGTATGAATTAAAAAAGTATATTTTTCTTCTTATTAGGAGGTGAAGGACAATAATCCCTTAGTTAAAGGCTCCTAGACGCGCAAGACGTCTGGACTCTGCACTAATTACATCCCCTATCAGCCTGAGAACCTAACCTTAAAACGTTTGACACATTACCTCTGGATGAGGCTCGTTTTGCTACGCTGTTGGGTGCCCTACTCTAGTGAGGAAGAGGGGTTGCTAGAGAAGTAATTCCCCAGCTCCGACTGTTGTAAGTCCTTTTCACCTATCAGGACTAATGTGCAACATGGCTCCATTTTTCAACCGATGCAAGCATCCCCCCAATTAGACTATCTGTGCAGAGCTTGCCAGTTTTCCAGTAGAGATATTTCGCATGTTAAAAATGTTTGGTAAGCATCGTTTTCTTCTCCTTCGCAAAAACCTACAGTCTAGGGACGGCAACTTACCATTACCCATCCCGCCCAAAAACTGGGTCGTGTAACATCCAACCCACTCAAAAAGACCAATGACGCTTAAAATCTAGATCAGTCTCACCATGCCTCCGACTCAGCCTCGGTCTCAAATCATGGATGAGATGTGTTGTCCATCTTTCCTTCGTGCTGCTCACCCAGGACTGCTACCAATCATGGAGGGAGCATTGTCCCTCCTCGCAGACAACTGTCTCCCTTGTGTCTATGTTTCGATGTAGTTAGATAGTACGGCACTCTCTGGCAAGGAAGGCGACAAGTTTCACGCCTACGATGAGCAGCACAGCCAAATCAGAGACTATTGGATATGAATGCAATCGTCAGCGCTCCTTTCGTCTGTACCTGTGCCAAGCGTTTTCAGTTCAGCTCCTTGCTGAAAGCGTCGCTCCATATTTCTGATCTATGCAGAATCATCGACTCTATAAAACTTATCAAAAGTCACTTTTTGGATGGTTTAGGTTCCCCTACGTTGGCCATAAGTCTACTTAGAGCTGACAAGTGTTGCCCTGATGTGTCCAGAGAAGCTCATCTTTGAGTCGATCAGCAACCCTAGGTATTTAACTGATGGTATCGATTCAAGCAGTACTTTTCCAAAACTGATCGTCGTTACTCTTGGGCTTCTCTTCTTTGTCAGGATAACCACTGCGGTTTTTCCTGTGCGAGATTGAACCCGTGAGTGGTTTTCCAGTCTCCCACTCAGTGCATTAGCATATCTAGCCTTAGTTGCCCCCTGTTCAACGTCCAGCAACTAGTGCGCCAACAACATCCAAAAAGCTTATCAGTCATGACTCATCCGGTGGCTATAGACTTAGTAGCCTTTCGTATGATATTCTCTGCAAGTCCAAACCAAGGGTAGATCTTTGAACAGTACCCAATGTAGCTTTCATCCTTCGTCGGCCGTGCATTGTATCATAAAACAGGCTTCAGCACTTCAGATGATTTCTCAACAGCTGCAAAGGAGTTTTCAGTGTATCCAGAATATCCATCATGTGAACCACCCATCGCTTGGTATGGCTATGTATCTCTGCCTTTCTGATCGCACTCACCACCTCTGTAATCGCTTCAGTGGTGAAGGGTCTTGCTCTAAAGCCGTACTGCTGAGGAAATAGGTCCCCAGCAGCACGAATTGCGTCAGTGACTCTTCCCTAGATAAGTTTCACTAGCACTTTCCCAGCCATGTCTAGCATACAAAATGGCTGGTATGCAGACAGTGACCCGTGACTTTCCCTCTCCTCGTTGATCAGTACGAGCCTCGCTACCTTGCATTGTATTTTCAAGACTCTATGAGTCTACGCTAAAATACATATTCTGGAAATAATTCAAAAACGGTTCAACGAATTGTTGCTTAGTTTATAGTCTTTCTTCGCAAATATTGAATAAACGGATTTGATACAGTTTTTTGAAACTCAAAAACCATCTATTACTATTATAAAAAATGAAAGAAAGTAAATTCCCTTTAATTCTACTATTTGTATTTTGATTCCGTATGCAATTGTTTCGTTCTCTTCTTGAGAACTTCCTCAGTACTACTATTCCCTAAAGTATAAGTGTCCTAATATTTATACTAAACTCTTTAAACTATTAAATTGAATCTCTGATTACACCTGACATGTCTCTAATCCCTCAAAGTTCGTTTAATGAGTCTTCCTAAAATTCGTTTTTGAAGCCCTTAACAGCAATCTACTGTCAAATTGTAATAAATATGAGCTTCGCAGCCGTTGTTAGTCGCAATTAATAATTTTCTCCGATTTTTTTTGTAAACTTGCGAAGAAGGGTGCTCATATATTCAATACATCTTGCCACGTTTTAGCTTCGACCGCACTTCTGACCTCATCTCAGAGTTTCGTAATAAAAGCTCCAATATGAAGTTGGTGAGAGAATTCACTTTGATACGCAGGTGAAAGGAGAATACCAATAGCAATAGGGTTGAAGTAAATTGCAAAACCATAAAAAACATTTACGCACTCAAAACGCCAGTGGGCCTGACTTTTTGCGATATCGATTTCATTGCATTTTATTAATGGATTGCATATGCCACAACTATTCGTAGAATATTATTGTGGTGAATGGTAGGGTATAAAAAACATTCAATTCAGTGGAGTAACCACAGGAATTGTTTCACCAATAATATTTTTCCAAGAACAATTCCCGTTTAAAGAGAATAATGTGCTGTAACAATGAGTGTTGAGTCCTGTCCTAAAAACACACCTTCCGGTCATGAAACAAATGAATTGTGTGCGTCCCAAAAGGCGCTGGCTTAACATATAATTTTGTATGGTACAGAAATCATTCCTGAACAGCTAAAATTGTATATACGGGCACAAGTGCATGTTTGCAGTGTTGTATTCGCATATGTGCTTGGCACACAGACACTTCATTCATCGCCTGAAGTCAAACCGACAGAAGGTTGAAACACTTCGGTGAAGTGTTATGTTCCATTGTTGACCTTCCATATCGAAGTCTCACGGCAAGGAGAGAAAATCAAATATTAACATCTGAATGAAAAACTTTTACGATACCGAATAAAAGTTCATATTCCTAGAAATTCCCCATTGTTGACTACATTGTTTATTATGTTACCTATATTTGCCTTCAATTGTTGCAGGAAAAACTTCTACTGTTATAACCCAGATGCAAATTATATTGTTAGAGCCAGGGGGTGGTATGAAAGTTAAAAATGAAAATTTCATAAATAGAAAACTTTCACAATCAGAGTATGATCCACTAGAACTACTTTCGCATAAAGAACCAGAACGGTTCTTGAATTCAAAAGAATTCTATTTATCAAATTGGAACATATCTACCTGTTACAAAAGCAAGTGCAGCATTTAGTATATGGCAATATCAAAGACCAGCATAAAATAATATTGTCCAACGCATATTTCGTGGCTTATTGCACACACAAGTATAGTCTTCTGCAGGGTTCAACTGCAGTGTAAATTCACTAACATTAATCAAACTAAACAACTATGAGTAAGCTTAAAAAAATCATACACTGAACAAACATTCTCTATTTGGTGCTTTTTAAGGGTTTTGTTCTTGTTTACAAAATCCCTTGTAAAAGAAAATGATTTCCATAAAGAAAACGGGGAAAATTTGTCTTGCGATTATTTGACTCAAAACAAAATCACTAGTGTGTACGCCTTCAGCAATTTGCTGCAAAGAGTTCAAGTTAATATACATACATGAACTTCCTCCCATGAAAGCCGTCAACAAATAATAAGGTTCTTTGCACCTTTCAATGTGTTTGAGAAAAATGCGCTGTATTAATATTATTGTCAATTGTGATTGTTTTATTGCATACTGTTTAACCGCTTGCAGTTATGCATCTGCGAGTGAATAGACGACGACGACTTAATTAATTGTGTGACCGGTTTTGGTCTTTTGTACGTGTCAAAGACATGTAAATAAATGGACGAGCAACGAGAATCTGTGTACTCGTCCATGTGAGGAGCAAGTCAGCCACATAAATAAGTTATAAATAACTTACGCTCTAGAAACTATATGATTCCCTCTGCTTCTCCTTCCCTTTTGTTTCTAGACAGGACTGGCGAGAAAACTCATGTGTCAAAGCGGATGGAAAATTCGTAAATTTTTAATGAAAACAGTGAACTAAAGTGCCGATTTCATACACGCGATCTTCAAAATTAAAAACTTTTTAAACATGGACGTGTTTCGGAGCGAATAAAGTGCTAAAACAAAAGCATATCACTTCAAACCCCAGCTTCACACAATTTTAGCGAAGGTTGCTAATTGCTTCGGCTCTCACGACCGGTTAAGGATCCAGTACTCTCTATATCTATGGTTGGTGTTCATATCGATGACGACTTATAGTTAAGATTGGGTGTGCGCTATTGCCAAATTGATCTTAACATCTACCTCCTGTTAAAAGAATCTGCTTTCAACAAAATATTCTTTGCATGTGTCGTCCTAGATATTTCCAAATTATGTTGCAGTGT
Organism: Odontomyia ornata; assembly: GCA_963969285.1. Classification (NCBI taxonomy): domain Eukaryota; kingdom Metazoa; phylum Arthropoda; class Insecta; order Diptera; family Stratiomyidae; genus Odontomyia; species Odontomyia ornata. The sequence continues at coordinate 171,517,852 of OZ017740.1, read as the reverse complement.
ACTGTATATGCGCCCACGAAATTAACATACAAATGTCGTTCTTGATAAGTTGATCATGATGATTCTTCATTCTTGCTGTCATCTTCAATATCAATTGGGTAGTCGTTGGTCTTCGTTGCTGATCTGGTAATGGTGCCATCGATTTTCTTGATGGATATTACTCGGATTTTGTCACTTCCTGGGTGTGTCTGGACTATGCGACCTAATCGCCATTTTGAAGGCGGCAAATGATCTTCCTCGATAATGAACAATGCTACAGTCTTCAAATCAGTTGGTTCATACATTTTCCATTTTATTCGCTGTTGAAGCCCGTGCAAATATTCCCTTTGCCATCGCTGCCAAAAATGTTAGGCCATATACTGAAGATGTTGATATCGCCCCAACCGATTTATTGGCACGTCTCCTACATTAGTTTCTGAATTTCGATGTAAAGATGGAAACTGCATCGAAACCAGATATCAATGCAACAGCCACAACGATTGCCTCGATCATTCGGATGAAGAAAATTGCAAGGAATGAACATGTTTAATGCCAGAATGGTTTCTTTGTGCCAACAATATAACCTGCTTATCGCACAAATTTGTCTGCGATGGAAATGACAATGAAATCGAGGTACGTATGTTGATCCATCAAAGTTTGGCTAGTTGTGTAATTGGAAGGGCAGTTATGTTGTGCCGCAATACGGTGCTGAGAAGGAAGTCACGTTCGATAACGTATTGGCTGGCTCAGTAGCGGAAGATTATTTTCTTTGCAATGCGGCCATTCAGCCAAGGATACATTTATAATTTCATTTTTGCCGGGCTCTATCCGATCCCCTGTCCGAATCTAATGGACTTTGTATGCGCTTTAACTGGCGCCGTGAATATTTATGTACATGTATGCACTTGGTGTACTCAAATCATTCTCACTGTATCAATGCGGATTTACCATGTTCATAGTATGCGTGCTGGGTGCAGTGTGTACGATACCAATTATATGCGGTAATTGGAAATTGCGCCGTCATATGGGGTCTAGTCGGTAAGAAGCATAAATTCTCTGTTGTTCAAAAAGACATTGGCGCGTTGCAACCGGTTTAAGGCAAGTTTTATGCTATTTCTAGTAATAATGTTGTAGTGGTCTTAAGTACACATTCTGTTTGTCGTTTTAGGGTTGGCGTTTGACCTATTCACACGACCAATCACACGACCAATCAAAGACAATTAATGTTACGCTGCTCAACGTTTACCCGAAGCTTCATTGGAAGTCGACACTCACAGCTGGAATGTGGGGTCGTATGGAGTTAGTGCGATTTAGCATCTTAACTCCCTCGTATCTGTGAGCACTACAGTACCCACTTACCTTCCTGAGCCAGCTTCAGTGAATTTATAATTTTAGAAATAAATTTTATGGAGTTATTTGGCGGATAGTTGGGTAGCGTAAATCATCCTTGTTTCGAACAGTTCAAAGGAATGCCAGGGTACTATTAGTATGGTTGTCTGTTGTATCAAAAAGTTTCAGTGCTCTATCACGTACGTATTTTTCGTAGGTCCTTGTATATGTCCGTGTTTCTAATGTACCATGGAATTCTTAAGATCTTTCGAATAATTCTATTTTGGAAGGACTGGAGTGCTTTTTTATTAGTCTTTGTTGTCTGGTAGAAAGCGGTACTACCGTATAGTAGCGTCGGTCGTATAATTTGTTTGTAGATGAGCATGTAAATTTTAAGGCTAAGTTTTTTGGGTTCAATGAGTGGGTATAGTTTGGAGAGAAGTCCAATAGAGTGTCCCCGTTTATTTTGTATGTGTTGTCTCCATGTCAGGCCTGTGCTGAATGTAAGTCCAAAGTATTTAGCCGTTGGTGCCCAGTCTATTGTTTCATTGTCAACGGTTAGTCTCTGTGGAGTTTGCAGTGGTTTTCTTGTGATGAATAGGGCCTGTGTTTTATCAGAATTAAGCTTGATTTTCCATTTGCGAAAGTATTCCAATAAAATGTTTATCGATCTTTGCAGGTTTGAGGTGATGACTCTTGCTCGTCGTGCTGTAACAAATATGCAGGTATCACCAGCGTAGAGTAGTAATTTTACTTTTGGAGGCAGAGTGGGAAGATCTGCAGTAAATATATTATATAGGACCGGTGATATGGGCAAGCCCTGAGAAACTCCAGCATCAATTGATCTCAGGCTTGAGAGGTGTTTGTCAATTCTGACACGGAATGATCTGCCTTCCAAGAAGGAGCCAATTATTTGAGTGAGCTGCAATGGCATATTGAACTGATGCATTTTGAAGATAAGTCCTGCATGCCAGACTTTATCAACGGCCTGAGCTATGTCAAACATAACTAAGCCTGTGGAATTCCTGCGATTAAAGCCTGTTCTGATATGTTGGACCACTCTAACTAGCTGGAGCTCAGTAGAGTGTTTGGCTTTGAAACCCATATTGTTCTTCCGGTAGAATATCTTTATCAGATATAACCTCATAAAGTCGATGCAGAATCACCCTTTCCGCAATTTTCGACAGCGAAGAGAGGAGACTGATGGGTTTCCTGTTTTGTGGAAATTGTGGGTCCTTTTGAGGTTTTGGGAAGACAATAATAACCGTTGATTTCCATATTTTGGGATACCTTCGCAAACGGAAGATCGCATTAATAATGTCAGTGAGTGTTTGTAGAATATTGTCTGGTGGCCAAGAAATCATTGTGTTTGTAATAGTGTCGTGATTTATGTTTGTCGAGTGTCTGTATAATGTTTTTGATTTCGTCTAAGTCTGTTGTTTTAATCCTGTCTTCGTGTTGAATGTTATTCATCAGGAGTCTGTTGACAGAAGATTCAACTGTCTCCTCATTTTCTAAGTCCTCCTCATCCGAAGAATTTTCGCGGAATTGTGATTCTAGGGAATCTGCAAAAGCCTTTGCCTTACCTGCATCGTAGAATTGCATCCCATTCGGGCCATGAATAGGTGGTACCATAATCCTATAGTTTTTCCGAAGTTATAACCGTGTGGTCTTCTTTTGACTGTATAATTTTCTGAGTTATGTTCTCAATGATATTGTCGATGTCATCGGCCATTTCTGGTGATTGAAATTAGTTTGATTGGCCAATGCGACTTTAAACGCTTTCCAGTCGGTAGTTTTCTTTTCCTGCATAGGAACATCAATAAAGATGTTTTCTATGAGGAAAAGGACTGTTTTGTGGTCGGAAGACAGTTCGTCGAGGACATTTAACCGAACATTTGGTGTGATATCTCGTGATATTCGGATGTCCAGTACAGAGCCATGTCTGGATTCGTAATGTGTTGGTTCATTGGGGATATGCAGGCTGAAGTGGTTGGCTGTGATGAATGTTTTGAGCTTGGTCCCAGCTTTATTGCTTCTCACAGCTCCCCAAAGGCGGCGTGTGGCATTTAGATCTCCTGCAATGAAGAAAGGGCCATCAAATGCAGTAAGCACTCTGAGATCATCTGGAAGATTTCTATTTGATGGAGGATTGTAAACAGAAATGAAATGAACTCCAAAAAATCAGTTCGCACCTTGATTATTGTGGCCTCTAGTTTCTCAAGTGTGGGTGTATTGGTGAGATAATGACTCACGTTTCGTCTCACGAGAATGGCCGTTCCGCCTCCCCTACCCGTCATTCTATCATTTCTGTACATAACGTAGTTGGGGATGCGGAATCGTCTTCCAGGCTTCAGAAAGGTTTCTTGGATCATGATGATATCATATTTGTGATCAAAAATAAATTGTTGAAATTCACCAGTATGCTGAGGCAAGGAATTCGCATTCCACGTCAAAATTGAAACGTGATTCATTAAACTCATTAGTGCTTAGTGTTGATGACATTTTGAGATGCAGCGAACATGGTTTGAAGCATGTTTGCCATCATCTCTTGCATCATGTTTTGGAACTGTGTCTGTATTTTGGGAAAAATTTGGTCCATATTGTGAGTTTGATTTTGTATGCGTGGGGGAGCCTGTGTCGTGGTTTTTTGTTTTTGTGCTGGTTGTGTGAGTTGGGCCGCAGCAACCTGTGCGAACGATCTTCTCACGTTCTTTGGATTCCTGGGACAACCCCGGTAGCTTGCTGGATGTTCTCCGCCACAGTTAACACATTTTGCCTTCTCTTCTATTTTCTTCGGACAGTTCGAGAAATGGTGAAGCGAATCGCATTTAACACATCGAGACTGTGCATGACAGTTGCTAGCAGAATGTCCAAATTATTGACAATTGTGGCACATACCCTGGCCCGTACGAGGACGCTGTGCTTCCACGATGCACATAAGATGGCATACAGATTTTATGTTATAAATATTTTTTTCGGTTTTTGGGAGGAGAACCTTGACGACTTTAGAGAGACCTTCCCTCATTTTAATATAGTAGACTTCAATTGGGTTGAAGCCCTGAGATTGTAAGTCTTCTTTGATCTCTTCAGCTGAAAGGCCATACAGACCCCTGATGACAACACTCAGCTGTCTATTTTCTGGAGGTATATAAGTGTGGTATTGCAGTTCGTTCTCTGTTAGTGCTTTGGTCAGTTGTCTGTGATCTGTGGGTGTAGTTGGTATAATTTATATTCCCAGGTTGACCCTTTTTGCGGATGTGTATGAAATGTTTTGTGTTTTCGTGATGTTCACTTTTTGGGACCATTTCGAGGGCTCTCGTAAAATGATCGGAACTGTTTTTGATTCTTGTGTTTGTTTTGCTTTGGTTTTGGTGTGATGGCCATTTCTTTGAATATCGTAGCTGGTTTTGGTGGTGGAAGGGCAGGGAAAATCTCATCCTCTTTATCTTTGTTACTATCGCAGTCAACTTCCATCTCACTCTCTGTAGTTTCATATGAGGAACATGACTTAGGAGGTGAAGACGCCCTCACCTTTCGTTTTTTCATCCGAGGACTGTCTTTTTTGGATTTTCCGTTTACCTTAGCCTTGTTCTTGAGCATTAACACTAGTTCTGCATTTTTCGCAGCTAGCAGCTCATTTTTGTTTCGCTGGTCGGCCAGCTCAGCATTAGTTTTAGCAAGTGTCTCTTGTGTTTGTAACAGCGTTATAAACACTTGATCCAACTTCAGCGTTATATTGTCAAGCTGGGCCACCAACGAAGCAATTTGTTCATCTTTGTCAGCAGGTATGTCACGTCCGGCAACCATGCCACCGTTTGTCGACATCCTGTCCACCAAAAGGGAACTACCTATATGCTATAATTAGTAGAAAGTCCGCCAAATAACTAATTTTCAATATTAGATAAAATTCAGAATTTAGAAAATATATATTATGAAAAATTGACTGAGGCTGACCCAGGTCAGTAAAGGAATACCAAGTACTCACCCAGAGTCCCGGTATTCTATCTTCTTTCTTCTTTTTCGCTCTATCTTATATTTCTTTCTATCTCCTTACTCGCTTTATCTTCTATTTCTCTCTATCTTCTTACTCGCTCTATCTTCTTCTCTTTCGCTCTATCTTCTTCTATTTCGCTCTATCTATCTGCTTTCTCGCTCTATCTTCTACCCTCCTATCTTCCCTCTCACTTTACTTCTCTCCTATTCGCTATCTACCTCTGCCTGCGACTTCCTCCTCTACCAATCTTCTGTCTCCTTCTTCTTCTCTTCTGTCTCCTTCTTCTACCTCCTTCCTCTTCTATCTTGCATGCACTTTACTTTCAATTTTTACTCTCCGTCAGCACGTCGACTTTATAACATGACTTGACTTGACTGATTGGTCTCGACACTCACAATTTTTTGAACCAGTTTTTCTACTTTCTATTGAATATTTTGCAACAAATATACACGTTTGCCATAATACGAACAAGCTATTACAGCATGTACAAATAGCAATACACACTCGGCTCCAGATGGATACACTACTCGTATGCTCCAGATGGGAAAGGCTGTCCAGACGATTCAGATGAAACGGAAGGATGTGAACTTTTGGCGAAAGAAAATGTCTCCTGTTTGTATCGCCACCAACTGGTGTACATCCAGTCAACAATGCACAGACCAATACACCAACCAACCATACATCAGTTTGCAATGATGATGGTTCATATTATAAGACTCCAGGTCCGACATAATCGGATGTACCAGGAATTTCACAAATTGGCTACCATTCCTTGTCGTGAGAGCGGAGTTGAAGTTCGATGGTGAATAGAAGCTATTTCCTTTTTGTTTGTTTTTTTTTCGCTTAATAATTAATACCCAACATTACTTAACGCTAATGATTTACAATGGTTCGAATTTTTCAAGGTTTCACCTAAATGATGTGCTTGAATGAGACGCGCAATTAATGTGTAAATTTTATAATATGAGTAAAAACAAGAATTCTAATTGAACATACTAAAAATCAAATTTCCTTCAGCGCGTGGAATGGTTGTTTAGTAATATTCCGACCAAATTGTTGAAGTTCAAGGAATCCTTCCCTTCTAGGAATAGTTTCGGGATATAATTTATACTTCAGAACAATTTTTATTTCGTTTGAAAATGATTGATGTTCGGCTAATTTCAAAAGGCATGTTTCGGTGTCTTGTAATTATCTTGTAGTTAGAAACTTATTGGTTCCATAGGTTTTCGCTTTAACATGGATTTTGGTTTTAAAACGTAGACAGTATGCGATCACTCTAGTCAATTTTATCCATGATGAGTACTTATTGAATAACTCAAATGGTTGCACTATTATATTGAGAGCTGCTTGTGATTTAGCCCTTTGTTCAGGAGAATTATCGGTTAAATTGATTTCCTGGCACTGCCATCTAGTAGAATCTTGTATAAGCCAAGAAGACCCATGCCACCACAGTGATGAATCAGCTAGTTGCCTTGCATCAACTCCTCATGATACTAGATCCGCCGAATTCGCTTCTGAGATGACATGTGACCCGTTCCTATTTGTTAGTCTTTGGATCTCCACAGCCCGGTTTGCCACAAATGCTTTTATTTTCACCGTTGAGAGATTTCAAATAAATACATGCACCATAAGTGGACTCCGACACATGCCTAAAACCGTGTACTTCTATTCGTGTGCTGATTTCCCCGAATACCCTTCGAGGAATGCGTATAGTATTTAAATTGGTCAACTCTTGTTGGAATGCTTCCCACGTCGTATGGATGTCCTGTGATAATGATCCGTCCCAAGTAATATTTCGATTCAATTAAGGCATGCCGTATTAGGGGCCCATTAGGCCACATACGAACTTAAAAGTATTTCAAGCTACGCATTCTCATCTCCTACGTAGAATTGTAGTATATTACCATGAAATTTTATTTTGTTCGATTTTACACAACAAGAAATTTTCTATTTAGAAACTGTTTAGTGAAGAAAATGGTTACTTAGAAAATGGATTTTTCGTTAGCAAAGCGTAAAACGACCATAAAATTATCATTAAACTCTCATGAAATTATCTTAACATGATTAAAATTATCGTACCATCGTAACACTCTGAACTATCTCAAAACAATTGTTTTTGACGAATATTCATAAAACGATCGTTTTTGACGAATTTTCATAAAATTTTCGTAAAATGCTGAGTTCTTACTGGGAAATGTTAGGGTTGTTTACATTTTTCACAGCAAAGATATGTCTGTTTAGGAATTGTTTAGGAAAACCCCATCAGGCCCTAATGCGGAGAGCCCCATCAGTACCTAAAGACGTGGTGTTTAGGAATTGATGGGGTAATACGTTACGTTCGGCATTAGAACCTAATGGGGTTTTTCTAAATAAATCCCAAACTGAAAAAAATTAGGCATGCCTAATTAGGCCATCATTAGGCACGCATTAGGCATGCCTAACTTTGACATGTCGCATTAGGGCCCCATTAGGTCAGCATTAGACATTCATGTCCATACTTACGAGTCCATCTTGCTGGAAAGGGCATAGAAAAGAATGAAATATGGAATAGGACGAAAGCAACAAACAAAGCCTACTTCCCAGTTCTTCCTATGCTAAGATCCAGAGATGTTCACAGAGAAAATAAGAATTGCGTATTCAAGTTACTAATAAGACCTGTGCTGCTATATGAATGTGGAATCTGGACTTTTACAAGTGTTTTCGAAAAGACCCTGGACATATTCGAAGACGAAGTGCTGAGGAAGGTGGTCATGGTGTATAGTGTTTTTTTTTCTTTTTTATGGTTTTGTACTAAAAGACGTCTGTCCGTCCGGCTGTATGTTACAGCAGTTTTTCTCCGAAACTTATGGAGCTACAGCCATTCAACTTTGGCCAGAAGTGGTGACTTCTTGAAAGTTTTGGGGTGAAAATATTTTTCAGGGGGTCTCCCCGAATAGTGGGGTGACCCCTCAAAAAAATGTTCACCATTGTTAGTCGGGTAGGGTGTCATTAGAAAGGTCTCAATGAGACGTTTTCAAAACAGGTCTTAAAATTGCCTTATCAGCACTGTAGGGGGCAAGGGAAGGGAAAATGTACGAACTTTTCACGTCCCCACCCCCCTTCGCTGTTGGACATCTTTCATCCGAAAAATCTGAAAAAATCACGCATGTAGGCCTTTCTGAGTAAAACAACAACAAATACATTACATACACATACAAATTTCGTTCCATGTTAAATAATTTTTCTAAATGCTCGGCTCATTGAAACATATTGGTTAAATTTTCATGAAAATTCAAAGAAAATAAGAGTACCTTGGTGGATTTGAAATGTGAAATATATTGACTATCAACATCTGTCATTGTTTTTGTAATTCCATGCAATTGAAATGGTGATAACTCACTTGGTTATGAATTGATTTCTATGAAATTTTGTAGGCATAGGGGTCTTATATTAACCTACATAAATGTAAAACCACAGAAAGTTTAAGGGCACCGTTTCGATTTTTTGGGGATAATGTAAAATTTACAAATCATACCACTATTGACCGAGTTGAGTGAATTTCGATTTGTGAGGTATTTGTTGCCCTTGGACTCACAAAACCTACTTTCGTGATTTATTTTCGAATTTTTGGCTCAAAGGAGCCCAACTATGTAGGGAGGGGAGATAAATATTGTTCGTGTATTTTTCCTCCCCCTTATTGGCTTATTTTTCAGGCTTATTTTTCAGATTCGGTAGTCCGCGTGGTGTAGTAGTTAGAGCACTAGGCCCGTAACTCGAAGGTGTCTGGCTCGAATTTCGTTGGCGTCAACGAGATTTAGTTCGAGTGATTTCTTCGGACGGAATATAAGCCTGTTCAGATGTGACACGTGCTGGTTTAAAATTAGAACGTATCGTAGCTGGGTGGACGGACTACGGCCAAAGCGTCATAATGACCATATCACCTTGCGGAGTGCCGATACATTCGATCATGATAGTGAGATACTCTACACTATCTCTAAGCGAAGGCCCGAAAGGGGCTGTAGTGCTACGAAAAAAAAGTACTAAGGCCCTTCATTTGATACCCTACTCGACTACATTTAATGAAAAATTGTTAAGCCCCGCTTCATTATAAGGGACGACTCCCTTATAAAATTTTGATATATTAGATGACCTAAACTTCTGATAGGCTACCACTTCTGACATTTTCGCAAAGTTTCTATAGTTTTGGAAGAATTGTGACGCATGAATAGACGGACAAATGGACAGACGGGCGGACGTACGGATAGATGGACAGGCAGACCGACGAACAGATAGGATGGATGGCTAATGGTTTTATGAAAAATTTCTTTCAGAAAGCCCTAGAAATCATGGAGCTAGATCCAATAACAAATAACTTAGATGCTGAGATTCATTGAACTTTGCTAATAGCGGTAAGATTTATTATTTTCGACAGTAAAACTGAATTAGTATCGTAAAATTGGATGAAATCAGCCATTTAAGTATTTCTTTAAAATATCATTTTATTCTTCAAGTTTCAATAAAATTTACCGACGTTATAGTCATTTGAATTTCCTCCTGTTTCGACAATTATATACGATTTTTCTAATACATAGCTTTCCATTGAACCAGACACTACATTTTTTATTGTATCTTCTCCAAATTTTCAGATAAGATGAATAATGAAATTACATTTAAGATTCAGGTCAGTCAATGATTTTAGTAATATTGGAAAAAATGTTGGCTGATTAAGATTGAGTTCTTTTAAAGCAAGAATATATTTTTTGCGCATGTCATAAATGTTTTTCTTGAATTAAATCATTCTATTTATCCACATATTGTGCATTAAGTACAAAATACTTTTGACATTAGCGTAGTTCTGTCTACCCGACTTCTTTTAATTTCTTTCTTTGATTTGTGTTGAATATATGTTATGTCACACCTAATACCCGAAAACATAGAACAGTTTCAGAATAAGGTAGGCGCAGGAAAAGAAAAATAACGTTGAAAGTTTTGGATATGTATTTTCAATAATTACTTTCCTATAAAAATTCAAAGAAACCGTTGATGTTAATATGAGAGCATAACAAGTTTTCAAAAATTCGAGCTAACTTTTCAAACATTTAAAAGCTAGTGTAAAATTCTTGTCAATTGTTTGATGGAACTCCAGAAATCCTAATCAATACTTCATTAATAATTCCTCACGTGTAATGCTTTCCAACATTTCACGCACAAACACACAGAACAGGAAAAATATTCACGCCCCAACCCACAAAACGTTACTGCCATACGTTCAGATCGATTTTGATATCGTCATCCCTGAGTCATCAATCTCTGCAAAATCTGAGTTGATGCTGGTATCAATTATAATTCTTGAAAGAAGTAATTACTCCATCCATAGGCTTTTTCTGGTATCCCAACGAGGCAGTATCAGATCCCATTAGCATAAGTTTGAATCGTTTCATTCTAGAGGATAACCGTCGAACTAGATCTCATTTTACCGCGATTAATTTCGCTATCAGGCATTTTGATTTCACAGAGAAATTCATTTCTCTTTTCAATGGCAACTAATTGACCTTCACTCTGAAATCTGCACAACAGCAAAACGTCCCTTTTCTAGATTTTAATGTGCTTAATGTACCGCAATCGCTGAGCGAAATTTCTTTGCCTTGCTCAGCTCCAGTTGCAGTTCATGTGGAAAACGTGGAAAACTTGCAAGCAAGCTCGTTAATTAAATTCATTCGCGAAATTATTTAATGTTTCAAATGCTTTCAAAGTTCAATGGGAGCCATAATTCCACTTAATTATCTGCTAACCAAACGAAAGCCACGTCATTAATTCTCCCGTCGCAAAGGGAGTGAGAGTAAACTCACTGGAGTAATTCGACGGTGTTCTCAGATAACATCAAACTGTTGGCGTAAAAGTGAAGTCGTTTCGCATTACCAATCGTTTGAGGGATACCGCCTGCACAGCAAAGTTGAAGGAGAAGCAACAGGTTGTGGTCGTATTCTAATATTAAGTAGGCCGAAGCATCGTTGGACATTGCTGAACTTGATTCTCGAAAATATGCTGGCTAAAACGACAGAATAAAGAATGCCCGATACGGTGATGTGACAAAAGTTTTCAATAACTGAAGATATATTGAACAAGTCTCGCCTATTTACAATGCTCAAATCGGACGAAGCAAGTTGGGTAGACAGAGCTACGCTCATGTTAGAAGGGTTTTGTTCTCAGCCTACGATATTCAGACACCAATAATGAATAAACTGAAGAAAGACTTAAACGACATCTACAACAAATACATCCTCGTTTTAAAAGGGAACCCATTACTATACCATTTCAACTTGCTGCCATTTCTTTGCAATATCACTGACAACAATTGACTGAATGAACTCTTGAAAATATTTTAAATGATTCATTTTATTTGCAAATGAAAAGATCCAATTAAAGGGGTAGTGTCTAGTTCGATGGAAAGATCAAATGCTAGAACAACCCAACATTGCTCTTGTTGTACTCGGAGAGCTTTCGAATTGCTATTACTTCCGTGAATGCAATTTAACTTCATTGAAACTTCCAGACTATAAGGACCTTTCGTTGAACAGCTTCAATTTAAATTGAAAGTTACCCATATTATATTTACAAATTCTGCAATTATTAACAAAGTTGAGTGAATTTCAACGTATTTGTTATTGCTATACCCATGAAAACCTACCACTCACTCGTTAGACCGATTGAGAAAGCACGTATTTTATTGTTGTTGTTGTAATAATGAAAATTTAAACCACCATAACTTTGTTAAATACTTTCAGATTTTTTGAAACTTTCACTTTATAAGTATCCATGTGGATATCAAGTTTCAAACAGAAAATTTTATACAGAAAATGTGAAATTGATAAAACATACTAACAAATTTCAGCAAATTTCAACTTCTTAGGTATTTGCCGTCATTGTCCTCATAGCGACCTATTTCCATGATTTTTTCAGATTTTTCGGTCCGCAAGTGTCCAATCGCAAGGGGGCACAATTTGTTCGTGTTCTTCCGCTTCTCTCACGTACCCGGTCAATGATATTGCATTCTTAATTATTGAAAATGATTAAAAGATCTCATCAAGACCTTTCATTTGATATCCTACTCGACTACCTTTGGTGAAAAAAATGTGCAAGGGCTCACATCCTTATCTGGGGAGACCTCCATTAAAAGCCTTTTTTTGACTTCGGAATTTCCATTAACCAGAAACTTCTATACTTCCTGAGAAAATTCGCTGTGACGCGCTGACGGACAGATGGACAGGCACCGATATTAATAGAGTATAGTACTTTTTTTTTACAAAACCCTAAAAAAAGAGTTGTTTTGTAGTGGGGTACAACCTTTCACTCATTAGTATATAATAAAAACCTTCTGATCATTAGTAAGGAAGTACGCCAAATGAAAAGGTGTCGTAAGTAAAATCCAAGTAAAAGAGTGGCAGGCAGACAGTAAAAAGCATCTTATAACCTGAGGTAACCTGAACTCTCCTCAACATTAACAACACTGGTGCTATCAAAATCTGTTGTGAATGACTTTCTCTGATAACATGTTTGCCTCAAAGAGGTGTAATGGATCGCTTCGACAATAACATATTGCCCTTTTATATCGCAAAAGTCTTTGTAAAGACGAAGCCTCTCAATTCTAACTATGGGAAGCAGATATTTAAAATACATACTAAACGAGTTAGGTAGACAGAACTACGCTCATGTCAGAAGGAGTTTTTACTCAACTTACAATATGCAGACACCAATAATGAATAAACCTAAGAAAACCTTCAAGGACATCTACAACAATAATATACTTACTTTAAAAGAAAAACCATCGCTACTCCATTTTAACCAGCCCCTATTTTGTTGCAATATTACCAACAATCGTTCACTGAATGATAACTTAAAAATGTTTTCGTTATTCGTTTCATCTCGGAATTAAGTGAAGACGCAATTAAAAGTGTAGTGTCTAATTAGATGGAAACTCCAAATGGTACAAAAACTGCACATTATATTGTTATAATCGAATAACTTTCAAATGGCTATTCTTCTCCTTCCTCGTAGCATTATAGCCCATCTTGGGCCTTTGCTTTCTATAAATATTGCCTCCAACTGTCTCGAGCCATTGACCACGCCCTCCAATTTTGAAATCCAAGAAGCGAAGAACTGTCTTCGTCGACCGAGTCAGATAAGCTTTTCCTCGGTTTCCCCATTGGTTTCCGGCCATCAATTCTCGCAATGAACACCTTTTTGCGTACCGTTATTCGTCCACAAATCCATGTGGGCACCCCATTACAGCTTTCACTGTCTTAATATCGTTGAGGCCTCTGGCTCTTCAAAAATTTCATACAGCTCATGGTTGTATCGAATTCGCCATTAGCCCCCGTATAGCTTCGCTCCAATTATTCACCTCAGGGCCCATCGCACAAAGGCGTTTAATATATTTGCGGGTGCTTGAGTTAGGGTCCATGTTTCACACCTATAGCATAACGCAGGTCTTATCACAGATTTATATACTTAGAGCAAGACGGAGTAATTGCTGGGATGCCAAAGCAAAGCATTATTTGGTACAGTAAGTTACGATCAATACTGCTGTATGCTTGCTTAAAGTCAAAGAAAATTTGGTATACGTCGATGTTGAACTCTCAGCATTTTCCAAGTGCCTGCTTGACGGTGAACAATTGGTCTATTGTCGATCTACCTGCCCTAAAACCACCTTGATACTCCCCAAAAATGCTGTTGATGTATTGTCCTATTTTATTTTCCAAGATTTTTGAAAATATTTTGTACGCCGTACAAAGTAATGATATACCTCTATAATCTTCACACTGTAGCTTGTCACCTTTTTTGTGGATAGGAAATACAATTGATTGGCTGTACTTGCTTGGCATATTTTCTTGTTAGCAAATGTGCTGGATGACTTTATGAATAGCTTTATGAACACTGCTGCCAGCATATTTGATGAGTTCTCATCGATTCCCGGCCCTTTATTATTCTTTTGGGCTTTGATGGTGATACAAACTTTATCCAGAGCTGGTGGTGCCAATAGAAGCTCTCCGAAAACATCTATAGGTTCCGATATTCTGGAGCTGTATGGAAAATTCAGGAGATTCTTGAAATATAATGCCCATATTTCTTGAATCTTGATTTCATCAGCGATAATATTGTCGATGACATGACGGCGGAGCGTGGATTTGGACTCATAACCACGTTTTAAGCGTTTCACTACTTCGTATGCTTGTCTTATGTTTGTGCTCGCTAGACTTACATCGATACTTCTCAATTGGTCGGCAAAGTATTATTATTCGCTACTTTTCTGAGATTTTCATAATGATCTCTCTTCGTCCTGGGTTCCCTACCTAAGTATCTTCGTACGCCTGATTCTTTTTGCCTAATGCATTCTGGCACTCAGCATCGAACGAATCATTTCTCTTGCACCATGCATGATGTTCGATTATGTGTTCTGTCGCGGCCGTAATAATCGCTTTCACTTCCATCCAGAGCTCGTTGCTTGTTTTTAGCAATGAATCTGATAAGATGGGAGCCGGCTGGATGTTGAGGGTCTCCGTCAAATTTTGAGCCATAGACTTTGGAGCCTTTTGATGTCAAATTTCGTAGTCAGCTGGTCTTCGGCGAATATGCCTTTGACATACAATAGGTTAATTTGACCAAGTAATGATATGAGTTACAATTGGCTGATCGATATGTACGGACGTCAATTATGCTCGAGGCCCAACGTTGTTGGATCAGAACAAGATCGATCTGGTTTTATGTGTTGCCATCCGGTGATACCCAGTTCATTTTATGAATGCGTCGATATGGGAAGCAAGTCGAACGTATGACTAGATTTCTGCTACATGCAACGTCAATCAGGCACTGGGCGTTGTCATTTGTTTCATCGTGGCGGTGAAATCACCCAGAATCAATTTTGTGCCGTTTGTAGGCAATGAGTCGACTGGTCTTTCCAGTGCATTATAGAATGTTTCCTTCGTTTCTACGTCGTTTCCTTCGGTCGTGGAGTGAACATTAATCAGGCAGATTTTGAAGAATTTCGCTTTTAAATGGATTACACACAACCGTTCATTGATTGCCTTAAAATCAATAACGTGCGATTAAAGCTCCCTATCCACAATAAAGACTGCTCTGAATTCTCCCAGTAGTCTACCCACTTTTGAATATTGTTTGTAATCTCAAGTCTTGAATATCCTTTCCAGTCCAGCTCGTTTCCTAGACTGCCAGTATTTTTAATTTATATTGGCTGGCCTGTTGTAAAAGGCTTTTCACAGTACCAGGATAATTGAGTGACCTGATATTCCAGGATCCAATGCCGAAGTCCTTTTTTCGTTTGCGAGGTTGTTTCCGTGAGTTCAATCCATTCCGAGGCCCTTCTGCAGTTTTCGAAACAATTTTGTTTTTCCAGGGACAGGGAGTTCGTCCGTCGGCCAACTTCCACTCCGGTGGCATGGTTATTACTTCGATTCCGTTATCTGGTGCGAAAGACTCGCTTTCATCCTCTTATGTCCCCACAATGGAGAACTGTAGATGCATTTAGAGTTACTAGTTTTCCTCGGCATTTAATGTGCCATTATTGCAGAACCAGTAAACCTAATGTGCGACCTCAAGAACATTTAATCGTGGGGTTCAGGATGGGGTATCATTGAAATTGTTAGTTGGGGAAACAAGGGGTTCCGTTCTCTTTTCTCAAACGGGCTTGGGACCCTCTACGGTGGAGTTTGAAATGGCTATTACTTCCGCAAATATGATTTGACTTTATTGAAACTCTCAGGGTATTGGAATATTTCCTTGGACTATTTAAATTTAAGGGTTCCCATATGAATTTACTACATGTTATATATACATATTCTACTATTATTACCAAAGTTGAAATTTTGACTTCTAAGGTATTTGATATTCATGTACTCATAAGACCCTACCATATTGTGCTACCTTTAAAATGTACGTTTTCATAAAAATTTAATAGCCTATACTTTATAGGCTGAAGTTAGGGAAAAATAACATAAATTTACTCAATAGTTTCATTCAAAACGGCCCCGTTCTTTTGTTTGGGAGGTGCATACCATTTACGCACTGAGTATGGGGTTCCGATGCTCGCAAGCGACAGGACTACCCACTAAATACCTCCACGTCCCATTGGAAGCGGATATTGCTCCAGAGCCGTATATTGTTCTTGTTGTTACAATGAAAATTTAAACCACCATCGCTTCGTTAAATCCTGCATTTGAAACTCTTGAGGTTGATTAGTCCTCGAATAGCCATCCAGATGTCAAATTTCATTAGATTTAAGGGTACCCTCACGATTTAATTCAAAAAATGCAAAATTGATAAATCGTATTATTGCTAACAAAGTTTAGTGAATTTCAATTTCTCAAATATTTTTCGTTATTGTACTCATGAAAAATTACCTCCGTGATTTTTTTTAGATTTTTCAGTCCACAGGTACGCAATCGCAAGGGAGTGGGAACACAATTTTTTCCTGTTCTTCCGCTTTCCCTGCTAACCCTGCATCAATATGTCCATTTAAATACCAGATGCTGAAAGATCTCGTCAAGACTTTTCATTTCATACCCCACTCAACTATGTTTGATGTAAAAACATTTCTATGGGATCACATCCTTATATGGAGAGACCTCCCTTAAAAGCCGTTGAAGTTCTTTCCACCATGGAACTTCATTGACCTGAAATGTCTGAGTAGTTTATACAATTTGATGACTGTAGCTTCTCTTTTTCCTGAGAAAACTTGCTGTAACTCATTGATGAATGGACAGGCAGGTTCCGATTTTAATAGGATATTGTGACAAAACCCTAAAAACAGATACTCGTTGATACGCTGTTTGAAATGAAGATATAGAAAAAAGGAAAGATAAAAGGAAAGAACAAGTTGAGTAAGCAGGAGAGTGCTCCTACCAGAAGGTCTTTGTAAACATCCTAGGGTTAGAAGCAAGTTTTCTAATGGCGTGAATCGATAACTTGAATTATTCATCCAATACTTAGAAATGAAATCGTTCAAATTTATACAAAAGATGCACTGTTTCTTTCATAAGCACAGTGCAGCCGCCATTTTAATCTAGCTTAAATGATTTTTCTGAATGCTCGGCCGATTGAACATGTTCAAGTTAAACACTATGCCTTAAATTTTCATGAAAATTGAAAGAAAATAAAAGTGCCTAAGTCAATTTTAAATATATCTAGGGTTTTCCAATAAGAGGTGTTATTTTGAATAGATCTTCTGATTTAACACCTTGCGACTTCTTCCAGCGTAAATTCAAGATCTCAAAGATGAAATTCGTGAGGCTATCGAGGACATAGGTCAGTCACTTTGCGATTTGGTTATGGAAAATTTCATGAAGAGGATATGATCCTGTAAGCGTGTCGTAGTGGTTATTTGCCCAATGTTAATTATTGTCATTAACGGCATATCTTGTTCTTTATAATGAACTAAACATCCGATCATTTATTTTAAAAAATGGCATTTTTCTTTTAATATCAAAATAACACCTCTTATTGGAAAACCCTATATGAACCATAAACACGTGTTATCGTTGTTGTAATTCCATATAATTGAAATGGCTATAACTCACTTGATTATGATTCGATCTCAATTAAATTTTGTGAACATATATACCTTATGTCAGTCTATATAATTCCAAAATATCAAGAAGTTTAAAGGTACCGTTTGGATTTTATGGGCAAAAATGTAAAATCTACAAATCATACTATTATTAACAAAGTTGAGCGAATTTTGATTTCTAAGGTATTTGTTGCCCTTATACTGATAAAGGTCCACATTCGTGATAATTTTCAGGTTTTTCGGCTGAAAGGTGTCCAATCGCGAGGGGGGGACACAAATTTTGGGTACATTTTGCCTTCCCGTGGACCCCCTAATTCATCAAATGATTTTTTTATTTCAGATTCTAAAAGCTTTAATCAAGACCTTTCATTTGATACCCCACTCGACTACCTTTGATTAAAAAAAATTTTTAAGGGCCAATTCGTTATTAGGGGGGACCCCCCTTAAACATTTTTTAAATTTTTGTCAATGCCTTAACTTTTGAGAGACCATCACTTCTGACCTTTTTACAAAGCTTGAGCATTCTAGCTTCTATAGTTTCTGAGGAAATCAGCTGTGACGCACGGACAGACGGACAGACGGACGGACGGACAGACGAACGGACAGACGGACAGACAGGTCGCGAAACTAGCAGGTCTTAGTAAAAAATTTTTTTACAAAGACCTAAAAATGGGTTTTGATCTAAATATAATCTCAGTGGAAGAATTTTTGAACAGAGAATTATTCCTCCAGTATTCAAAGTCCTAAACAACAAAAGATAATTCGAAGAAAAATGACTCGACTTAACTTAAGTCTAGACATAATGATTAAACTAACATATTCTAACAGAATCCAATATTTAGAAGCTGCTAGTCAACATATCTTTTATATTTTGACAAAGGGCGAATGCAAGATATTCGTTGGGGCAAACTTTGGAATGAAGGCTACGTGAGTAAATAGGTAGGTTTAGCGGCAACCCTCACAAAACTTCCCCAAAAAGGCTCACCGAGTTGTTGATTGGCCCATTCTGATACCAACAATAATAAACAAGATGCTTTTATGCTGCATACCACTCCAAATTACAAAACTCCCATGAGTACCTCCAGTCGGAAAGGTGTCAACAATACTGAATATGTGTGCTAAACATTTCCTTCTCAAAGAAGTTTCATGGCTAATACTCCACGGTTTCACATTTCTCTTCGTTACATTTTTATCGTCTAAATAAATTGTGTGTATGACATTCCTAATAATCATTTCCAAACTGCAGAGTATGCAGGGAGAATGCCGATCGCCAAGAATGCTCTTGGAGGCACGCATTCTTTAGACATTGCCATCCCCCTGAACCCGAAGATATGGAGGTCACTGTGAGGTTCCTCCTAGGATGACAGGTAGCGAACCTGAATGAATCTGGACTAAACCTTGGTAAATGAGCTTGAATTAATGGCGGATATGATAGTTTGGACCTAGTTTCTTTGCACGGTAGCGCATTTGAAGTTTGCACCATCGGGTTAGTGGTGTAGGTTCGGTGGAGACGGACTCCGGATTAATGCTGGTCTGACTCTGAGCATTTGTTCCCATAATGGAAATATAACCATAGGACCAAAAAGGCGACTAGACACACGAATGACACAGCGGAACGGGGCCGAATCAAACTGAAGCAATTTCAACAGAAAAAAAACCCAAAAAATATTACAAAAATCAATCAAAACAACAATAAAAATATCAAGAACGACCACGAAATTAACAATTATAGCCACAATGTTAACAGTATATCGAAGATGATACCAACAACGACAAAAACGATGACGAGTACCGTGACAATAAAGACGGACAAAAAACGGATGTTAACGGACAACCTGAAATCCCTGCGGTGTTCGGGGACCGCAAAAAAATGATGCAAACGCAAGAGCGTCCTTAAAACGAAGAGTGTTGAATTCTGCAAGACGCACCAGATGTTCGCGCAGTGGAAGAAAATACAAAGAACATCGAGAGTTTGATGGCCATTGCTTCGACAGCTACCGAAGCAACCGCGCCAATGGTCTTAAATGCTGAAATAATAACGAACAATCCTGAAGTTCGCAAAGTGATCACGGCAAAAAATTAATGGAGTGACTATTTCACCGCCACTGGCTGAAATAGGGGCTGTTCTAAAAAAATCATCATTCTGATCATTTGAGTAGTTGGTCAGAATCCATATAAGATATTTCTGTACTTGGGAAGGATTATCCAATATTTACAGAATATTCCATCTAAGTGTTATTCAAAACATTTCTGGTCTCGTAGATCGTATGTGAGCCTCAACATTTTGGACAACGCTTACCACTATAAGGATTGCCTCTGTGCCCGTGGATTCTTCTTTAAAACTGTACTTCAAACGAAAGAGAGATAGCAAATTGTGTCAATGAGTCTTTCCTTGATGAGTTTCTCGAGTATAAAGCAGTATAAAGCATGTAAAACGGGTGATATGCAGACACCGACTAAGAGTTTCCCTTCACCTTACTGATCAGCACGAGGTTCACTACCTGCTTACGGAATTACCCTGAAACTGTTCGCTTCCTAAGATATGTTTATAATCATCAGATCCCGGGTTGCTGCCTTTACAAAGAATACAAAGTGCCTCGTCCATGTATTCTTTCATTTGTGATAGTATTTAACACAATTATAACAAAAAGAGCTCCAACCAGGCTCCCTGCATCCTTATGAGTTGTGATCATAACCAACAAACTTAGAGCAGCCATATTCTGCACATCATTTGTTCGCTTTATGGATAGTTTAACACTTTACGGCGCTGAGTAGCAGATTTGCATCATACTCTTCAAACTAGCAAAGTCGTTCAAAGCAACGAATAAAATACCTTTCAACGCAGCAATGCATATCTGCAGCAAAGCATTCTATTGAATTAGTTCCCCACGTTTGTGCTAGACGGTGTTATTTGTAATTTTTGGCCACTTGAAGTGACGGATCCCTTAGAACCGGTTTGTGTTGTTCGCGCATAATTTTCGTTGTTTTTTTTTTTTTGAGTGGTTATATTGGAAATATTGACGTGAAATTACTGCACAGTAAAGGTTAGTTATTGGTTTTTGCTAAGAACATGCAATTCAAATGCTTAGATTGTTTTAAGAGAGATACTCTTAAGTTTTGTTTTGATGCAGTAATGCAACACTGCGCTAAACTGTTATATTTTATTTCTTTTTTCGTGAGAGGAATATTTTCTCTTTTCAGGCTCAATATGAGTTTGAGGTTTCCGCGTTCAGGCTCTAGGCCTTTCTCAACTGTCGAACTAGAAACAATTCTAAGCCAATGGCAAGATAGTGAGGATGGCTTAGACTTTTCAGACGACGACAATGTAGCCGATCCATCGTACATGTTGGAAAATCGAAATTTACGCCAAGACTCGGATGAAGAACCAGAAATACCCGTCCTAGAAGATCAGGAAGATGACATCTTGCTACCGAGCTCTGAGACCAGCACAAGCACTACAGTTCAACCATGTGAGATACCGTCTGCTGTTTCAGTATCCAGTACCAGCTCCAAAGTCAACAAAACTTCACGAAGCGCATGTGATCCCAAAACAAATATCATATGGAAAAATAAAAACTTAGAACTAAATGAAGACCAGATGAGGTTTTGGGGATCTTCCAAGTTATCAAATGAAATACTGGAATTACAGACGCCTTACCAGGTATTTTCTTACTTATTTACTGACGACATTGTGGATCTCAAAAGAGATGAAACAAACCTGTACAGCGTGCAAAAAGATGCCAGTAAACCTATAAATGTTACAAGCCAGGAAATAAGAGAGTTTATTGGAATTATTTACTACATGTCCATAATTGCCCTGCCCAATGTTCGAATGTACTGGTCACAGAAATATGGCTAGTCCAACATGCGTGAGATAATGACACTAAAACGGCTCGAGTTTCTGAGGCAAGTACTACACTTCAATGATAACTCTAAAATGTTACCGTATAGTCAGCCAAATTCTGATTGACTTTATAAAATCTGGCCAATAATTGAAAAGCTGAATCATAACTTTAGAAAAGTGCCTCTAGAACAACATTTGTCTATTGATGAACAAATGTGCTCAACCAAAGCACGAAGTGCAATATTTGCCAGACAAACCCCACAAGTGGGGCTTCAAACTGTTCGTTATTTGTGGTGCAAGTGGATATGGCTACAAATTTGAAGTTTACAGTGGCCAAGAGAATATATGCGCAGATGACGAGCCTGAATTAGGTGCCTCATCTAATGTAGTGGACCGACTTGCCAGAGAGATTCCTGCCAACCAAAACTATAGACTGTTTTTTGATAACTATTATACATCGCTACCCTTGATTGAATTCTCGTCACACTGTGGTATATTAGCTTTGGGCACCGTTCGGAGAAACCGGATCCCGAACTGTAAACTCCCAGAAGAAAAACAGCAGAAAAAATAGCCTAGAGGCACATCGATTGAATAGGTTGCAAGCTATAATGGTATTGACATATCGGTGGTGGCCTGGAGAGATGATAAAATTGTGAATCTAGCATCCAACTTTGCCGGCAAAAATCCCACATCTATCGTAAGTAGATTTGACAGGTCGTAAAAGAAACAAGTCAATGTTGAACGACTCTTTATTGTGGCAGAATATAATCGTCACATGGGAGGTGTAGACCTCATGGACTCCGTAATGGGTCATTATAAAATTAGACTTCGGAGCAAACGTTGGTTTATAAGGCTCTTTTAGCATTTCCTGGACATGACCATGACTAATTCTTGGCTATTGTATAGAATAATTCATGCTGACATGGAAAATAATGTTAAGGTGCTAAATTCTGCTGATTTTCGACTAGAAGTTGCTGAAACTTTAGCCAAATATGAAAGTACGAACCGGCTGAAGCGTACTAGCGATATAGAAGCACTCATCCAGGACAAAAAGAAAAAAGGGCCTTGTCAGCACATCCCGCCAATAGATATCAGATTGGATCAGCAAGGGCACTGGCCTGTTTGGACCGACAAAAGGCTTCGGTATAAATATCCAGGATGTACTGGAACATCCCAAACGGATTGTAAAAAGTGTGGCATAGCCTTATGTTTTAATAAAAACAATAACTGTTTCCGTTCTTTCCACAGTTCGTGAATATTAATATGTTTTTACACCATGATGCACATCTGCATCTCATTGTTTTTTTTTCAAAAATAAATACCTTTTCTTACATATGATTTTTTCACTACTTTTACTGTTATTATATAGCTCATCTTAACATATTATCAATTAAAAAAAAAATAAAAACACGTTCTTGCGCCGCAAAGGGCTAACTACTGCCATCAGATCATCAATCAAAATGTTGTAAGAAACAATAAAATACATATCTTATACCAGAATTTCAGAATGGCATAGGGTCTATCCTATTCTGTAGATCACCACAGTGTAGTCTTGCTGCTACACACTGCTGCTATTGTGAGGGTGGTGAAAAGTGCTCTTGTGATGAGTATACTAACTAAGCCTGTCAACCTCCGCACTTTTTCTATAGCCTTCTGTTTTAACGACTTGTTTAGAGCAAGCTACCAGAATACTGCCCCGTATGGAAGATTTGGTTCTAATATGGAGGGTAAATGCAGATGACAATAAAAGTCTGCAGCTTCACAGCTTGCTTTTATTGCCATTTTGCGACTATAATTTCACGATATTTTTTATTTACCTCGTAATCTAGTCGAGTTGTAAGAATTCGAACTGGCGTTATTAAATGTTGCATCTGGGGATTACAATACCATACCTTTATCTTCAATTTAATGGTTAGTACTGGAACGTGACTCAGATTATTGTAGAACATTTTACCTAGACATTTCCATTACTTGTTTTGGTTATATCTACCAATGGAAAAGCAACATACATGTGAGCCGATTCCCAAACTTTCTTCGAAATACTTCATCTTATGGGAAGGCGTCGGGTATTTACGTATTAATGTCATATCTAGAAACTCTCTTTTATTATAGTTCCAGAATGTAGGCTTAAGGCCAATTATACTATGTCAAAATTATTGAACAAAATGAGTTCATACCAGGGTTTAATGTTTTAATTGGCATTTGAAATACCTCACTTCTGATGATGAGCGTTTGTTTCAATACCAATAACAAGTGGAGTACGATTTTTTTTCTTTGTGTTTGGGAGGTGAATGCCACTTACGCGGAGTCTGGCACCCCATCCTCGACTGGACTATCCACTAAACACCTCCCCTGTCAACCTGAGATCCCAGCCTGGAACCGTTTGACACATTACTTCGGACCAGGTCTCATTTTGTTACGCCGTGAGGCGCCTTCAAGCTGGGTGATCCCTTTCCTAGCAGGAGGGAAGAGGGGAAGACGAAGTGCCACACATGCGATCCCCCAGCCCCGAAGCCCCCGGCTACTGTAAGTCCCTTTTATATTTTAGGACTGCCGAGGATAATGTGCTACCTGGTTCCATTTGCCAACCGATTCGAGCATCACCGCGGCTATATTATCCGGGGTGAGCTCTCCCGTCTCCCTGTAGAGGTTACTTCGCAGCCTGACCCATTTTGTGCACGAAAAAAATGTGTGGCAGGTATTGTTCTCCTCTCCCGGGCAAAATCGACAATTGAGGGACCGTGACTTACCAATCTTGTGCAGGTAAGACCGAAAACATCCATGCCCGCTCAAATGCTGAGTCAGATAGAAGTCAGTTTTACCATGCCTTCAATTTTGCCACGATTTCACCTCCGGGGTGAGGCACGCAGTCCACCTTTCCTTCGTGCAAGTGACCCAGGACTGTTGCCAATCGTTGAACGAGCACTGTCTCTCCTCGTGGACAACCATCTCCCTTGCATCCTCGTTTCGGCACAGGAAAATAGCGTGGTGCTCTTTAGCAAGGAAGGCGATAGGTATCGCGGCTGCGATAACTCTCCCCGCCGGATCAGAGACTGTCGGATACGAAGATGCAATCCTCAGTGCTCCTTTTGTCTGTACCTGTGCCAAAAGTTTTCGGTATGCCTCCTTACTGAGAGCCTCGCTCCACATTTCTGTTTCGTACAGTAGCACTGACCCTACAGCACTGTATTTTAGTAAAAAACCCTTAAAACAAATAATCTCTAGTGCCAAGGCTGCGAAAATTTCATCTTCCCTTATTTTGCTCAATGTGTTTGAGCATTAATATACCGGCTCTAATTATTTTTGTATTTTTACCACTGCAATAATACGACTGAACGGGTATAATCCATTGAATAAATTGTTAGAGATATTCATGGATAGATCAATTGTTTATAATCAAGTATGTACTTAAGAAATGTTGAGGGTTCAACACAAACGTGGACCGAATATTTGTTGACTTTAAGCAAGCATACAACAGTATTGATTGTCACGTACTGTACCAAATATTGCTTTGCTTTCGTATCCCAGCGAAATGAGTCAATTACAATGACGTCAACAACCATCCAATCCTGCATCAATAACCAACTCACCGACGGCTTTGACACAGATATCGGACTAAAGCAGCGAGATGGACTGGCCCTATTGCTATTCAACGATGTGGATACAAGAGCGACGTTATTATTGATGTACAATTCAAGCCAAGTAAGAAACCTACGTGGACGATATCAACATTTTATCATGATCGCCAATGAACTTTTAGTGCTACTCGACAGCACAGCAGAACTAGTAGGGCTACAAATAAATGAGAATAAAACAAAGCTCCACACATCACACATTTGGCGAATACAGTATCGAAAATGTGAACAAATTAGTGTATCTAGAAGCCAAAATAATAAGAACTGGTAATGAAAAAGATGAAATACGCCGAAAAATACAGCTCACAAATGGAATTTTTCGTTGAGTTTTGACAATCTTGAAGACCATTAGCATACACCTAAAAACAAAGCTGCAATTAAACAAATCTGTGATGAACCCTGTGTTATGATATGAGTATGAATCATGGGCCCTAACCCAAGCATCCGCAAATAAATCAAACGCCTTTGAGCGACGGGTTCTGAGTCGGATAATCGGAGCGAAACTGGACGGGGACTAATGGTGAATTCGATACAACCATAAGCTGTATGTAACTTTTAACGTGCTGGAGGTCTCGACGATATTAAGACTGCAGAAGCTGCAATAAGCTGGCCACATGAATTGTATCGACGCACAACGGGTACTCTAGAAGGTACTCATTGGGGCAACTGAAGGCCAGAGACCAGTGGAGAAACCCAAGAAATGCTTGTCTGACTCGGTCGATGAAGACAGTTCATCACTGCTCGGGTTTCGGAATTGGAGAACGCAATCACTGAACCGAGACAGTTATAGGCACTTTTTGCAAGAGCGAAGGTCCGAGAGGGGCTATAGTGTACAGAGAAGTAGATTCATGGTGGCAATTCTGCCAATTGGAAGTGGATACTGTTGCAAAGGTATCTGTTGTAATACAAGAAAATAGAAATTAATATGACTATACAGATGTTTTAGATTTCGTTGAAAATAGCAGAATAAACCACCCTTACGTGTGTTTACTTTAATTTTTAATTTGGTGGCATTTCAGGTTAATCGTTGTAACTTATTGGGGAAGATGCAAAAATTATATGTTGCCCCAGCACACAGAGGGATGTATCGCTTTGATTTTTTCAAGCATTTAGGCTCACAAATTTCCGATGGAGAAGAGAAAGAGACAATTATATACTTCTTTCAACTATCCTTTGTGAAAATAAAGACTGAAGGGTTCCTATGATTTAATTTGGAAACCTCATTCAAATCGTTCGAAAAAAGAACCATAAAGCTCTACTTCCTTTTTACAAAGTATGATTGTTCAAGCTCCAGTCGTTTCAGAAAAAAATTGGGACAAACAGGTACCGATTTGAATAAAGTATTATAAATTTGCTGCAAAATCCCAAAATAAAAAACAATATTTCATCGACAAGTTTCAGATTGAATTAATTATCTGATTATCAATGATTGCACTTGCATCTTTCAGAATATTAGGCTTATGATCGTGAAACTTTTACCTTCTGGTATTATTTCATTAGTTTCAGCTTTGTTTTTTCTTCATATCGATTCAAATAGGACGCAACAAATGCTAATAAGAAAACATTCAAATGTACATTTACTAATCTATGTTATGTAAAAATAAAGTACCGAGCGCATTTTTTATACCATTTTAAATAATGACTGTCATCCACTCAACCCACGGTTATTTCATATCAAAAATGGCTGTCTAGACATGTTATTCGAGGCAGTGAATAGTTCACGGAAGGACCACCTGCAGTAAACCCAACGCTTGTTCATTCCTTGAACCCATATCAAACCAAAATGAAACTGAAAAACCCCAAAAAGGTTCAATCTTGCCGGCTTTTCCCTAAACTCCAGCACAAACCAAAGTGACTTGTAAGAAGCAATTTCTCCAAGGATAATAACATTTTAATGAACCATTTAAAGACATTTCAGTGAAATTTATTCTCATATGCATACACGCCCGCTTGCCTTTTTTGCTGGCATGTTTGTTTGTTTGCTTGTTTGTTAGCGATAATGTGCTCGCTTTTTTTGCGCGCTTGTCAAGCATCTTGATGCCACGCGATAACAATCTTATTAATTATTTAAGGCTTTCTAACTCTTCCGTTCCAGAAGACAGAAACAACGCCAACGGATGCTTTTACAATGACGAAAAGTTGAGGTACTTAGTAGCACGACAGGACTTTATGATTGTTTTTAAGGACGTCTTGAACGAAACGATTACGACTTCACGCAGTGCCGGCGGGGATAAGAGGGTTTTGAATTTTTAATAGCGCCTTTTTGTTTCAAGCTCTGGGGTTGAAGGGATACAACGGAAAGAATTAAAAGTTGGAATTCGAGGCGTTTTGGGTTGCAGGAAACTTTTCTATTAATAAGAACTTAGGTTATTATTGTACAACCCTTTTCAACAAGCAGCCATAGTTGAGTGTCAGAGCATGATGGTCAGTAAATTAAAATTATTTTGTGGTGAAATTCTCTCTATAAATGTTATGGAATATTCCCGATAAGAAAAAATATTCTAGAGTTTCATTCCTAGAAGAAGATGCTATTGGAACTGGAGACAAAAGTTATGTAGATTGAAATTCAAATTTTAAGATGAACAAACTTTTTCTACCCGAAAAGAAGTTTGAAATGAACTTTACACGCAAGTGAGAAAGGTTGAACTTCATCGAATATGCGTTGTAAGATATGCTTTCAAATATTTTGCCAGTATCAAGAAATTCCACTTCAGTGTGTTTTTCACTCCGGGCATTGTCTACAAGACTAGATACCAAGCAAATTGGGATAGCTGTTAGTAAAGTTTGGCTAGTTTTAAAATTATCGCAAACTAAATCTGGCTTAAGTTTTTTTGTAACTAGTTATCAAAAGATACTAAACATACTCATGATCTTGAATCATATGTTAGATGGCAGAATCAAACCTGAAAACCAAATTCATACCCATATATGTAAATTCATCATTGTGACAGCCCAAGCTTAGCCTTAGCTGCCAGCATTAATCTCCTTCAATTTTCATATTCCCATAACATCGTTCACCAATTGATTACTCCCAGCAAGGATATGCTGTCAGCTGCCAGAGTATCCTGTGATCGAGTCTGCGGTCTTCCTGAATATCCACCTTGTGCTATAACCTTTGACGTTCTTTTGGGTAGCTGGCGTTCATCCATCCTCTCCACGGGTACATGGCCCACCCATTGCAATTTGCATAACAACGCATATATATATATATATATATATATATATATATATATATATATATATATATATATATATATATATATATATATATATATATATATATATACGAGTATATATAGATGCAGGTATTTTGTCAAATTATTCCTTAAACTGAGCGTTGTAATATAATTCCTACACTGTTCCTTGTTTCACAAAACTTTTTGGAGCACTGTGCGCTCAAATATATCCACGGCATTTCAGGGTCCATGTATATATATATATACAATACATATAAATTTATATATATATATATATATATATATATATATATATCTATATATATATATATATATATATATATATATATATATATATATATATATATATATATATATATATGTATATATATATATATATATATATATATATATATATATATATATATATATATATATATGTGTGTGTAAATAGAGGGATTTCCAATAAAAGGTGTTATTTTGAATAGCCCGCTATTTCGGTAGATATCACTTTTGAAGCTGTCATTTTTTGACATTTGACAAGTAAAAACTACGCCATTAATAAAAACGGAACGATTCACGCTTCAACAATGCACTGAAATTATTGAAATTCACTATAAAAATGGTAAAAATTTGGCAGAGACGGTTCGTAAAACTCGTACATTTTTGGGTCGTCGTGGAGCACCTTGTCGGACCGCAATACAGAAATTTGTGGAAAAATTCGAGCTGTTGGGACAACTTAGTGATGTGAAGAATAAAACTCGGCACGTCACTCAAGAACAGCTGAGAATATTGCTGCTGTAGCTGAAAGTGTTGAAGAAAACCCAGGTTTGTCCATTCCTCGCCGTTCTTTTGGATTAGGCATTCCACAAACGTCATTACACCGTATTTTGCATAAAGATTAGGGTCTTAAGGCTTATTAAATTCAGTTAATACAGGAACTCAAGCTGGTCGATCATCAACAACGTCGAGTTTTTGCTGATTGGATCCTTGAAATGCATGGAAATGATCCGGAGTTCCATCGAAAAATCATCTTGAGTGATGAGGCCTATTTCCACCTCGGTGGCTTCGTCAACAAGCAAAATTGTCACATCTGGGGCTCGGGAAACTCAAGAGTTATTGTTGAAAAGCCTCTCTATCCTCAACGTGTGACTGTTTGGTGCGGTTTATGGTCCGGCGGAGTCATTGGACCTTATTTTTTCGAAAATGAGGCTGGAGCAACAATTACGGTGAATGGATTGCGCTATCAAGATATGATTAATGATATTTTATGGCCGGAGTTGGATGGTATTGACCTGAACAACGTTTATATTCTACAAGACGGCACTATGTGCCACAAAAGCAACGAAACCATTGATCTTTTACGGGAAAAGTTTCGGGAGCGTGTTATCTCTCGAAGAGGTGATCACAATTGGCCACCGAGTTCTTGTGATTTAACATCTTTCGACTTCTTCCTTTGGGGCCACGTGAAAGAGAAGGTCTACGCCAACAGCCCAGTGTCGATTCAAGATCTCAAAGATGGAATTGGTGAGGCTATCGAGGACATAGGGCAGCCACTTTCCGATTTGGTTATGGAAAATTTCATGAAAAGGATATGGTCCTGTAAGCGTGGTCGTGGTTGTCATTTGCCTGATATTATTTTTCGCTATTAACGGCATACCTTTTTCTATATAATCAAATAAACATCAGATCATTTATATTAAAAAATGGCATTTTTCTTTTAATATCAAAATAAAACCTCTTATTGGAAAACCCTGTATATATTATATATATTAAGAATGATTCATTATGAGGTTTGATTTTTAATATGCTTATTTTGACAGATTACGCTTGACTTCAGTCAAACTCTAGTGCAATCATCACGGAAAGACTTACGTCACAACAACGTATGCAAATTGTTCAGCTGTTCAGCGCTCTGTGAGAAATTCGTGCTCTTAGAGCAACTTATGGAATGCAGCCACGACCTACTGAAACCACTATAGCCAATACCATCCGCAAATCTGAGAGTCAGCATATAGTATCGCTAGATTACTTCCTTTGGGGTTACATAAAGCCTCTGGTCTTTAGGGGTAAGCGAGCTTCAATCGACGACTTGGTAACCAACATTTCTCTTGTCATTCGCAAGATATCCGTCGCTATGCTGGAACACGTCGTCCAAAATTGGACCCTCAGGATGCACCATTTACGATGCAGTCGCGTCTCAAGATTTAAACGAGATAATTCTTCAGAAGTAAATGTCATAGATTGTTTTTTCAACTCACAATAAAATTTTTAATACAAAATTCAACTTTTAATTGAGACTAAAAACCAAACCTAATATTGAACCACCCTATATATATTCTTCTTCTCTGTAGCACTACAGCCCGTCTCGGGCCTTCGCTTAGAGATAGCTAGAGTATCTCATTTTCATGCCCGTATTGATTTTTTCGGAAGTTGATTTGGTCAGTACCATGCTCCCGTGTGCTTGCTCAGCTATGACATGATCTGATTAAATCAGTACATATTACCATTGAGTGAGCACTCATAGTCTGTCCGGAAGATCCCCTGAACTAAATCACGTTGCTCCCAACGAGATTTGAACCTGAGACCTACGGCTTCTGCGTTCATACTCTAACCACTAGACCACACAGACTACTCACCCTATATATATATATATATATATATATATATATATATATATATATATATATATATATATATATATCTATACATGCGTATACGATATATAAGTAAATATATGTTTGTGTATATATATATATATATATATATATATATATAGATTATATATATATATATATATATATATATATATATATATATATATATATAAATATATATATATATATATATATATATAATATATATATATATATATATATATATATATATATATATATATATATATATATACATATATATATATATATATATATATATATATATATATATATATAAATATATATATATATATATATATATATATATATATATATATATACATATATATATATATATATATATATATATATATATATATATATATATATAGATCATTATCAGCTTATCGATTGTAATAAACATAAGCAGTCGAGCAGCCCCGTGGTGATCAGGAGTGGCTGCTCCTGAAGAGATAAGGTGGTCACCCCGTCGAAACTGCTTAGTTTGTTGTTTTACTAGTGTAAAGTAAACTACATCCGTCAAGTTTCCATCCTTTAGGCAGAGATGAGTGGTTCACTTCAGCCACGTTAACATCTTTAGGTTTAACATTCCCCTTGTAATGCAACGAACTTCTTCGGAGAAAGTAACGGTTGCTTTTTGTGTAATGTTTGCGTTTGTCTCAAGCCTCCGTGTCCGCCAACTTTAACGAGGCAAAAAAAATATTGAATTACTGTAGAGTAGCTTAATTGACACATAATAGAACATTTCTAAAGATAATAAAAATTGATCGGTACGTCTTGTAGAGTAGAGTACGCGTGATAAGTATTTTGTAGTGTAGCTTCGTGATTTGACAAGAAATTATTACACGACCGTGTATACGGATCATCTTTTGTCAGATATTCTTGCTAAATGCCTGGCCCATCGCCACTTGAGACTTCTGTTTCTACTGATCATAACCGTTACCTGTGTCTTTGCTCTCATCCAAGTTAATCTTTTTTTTTTCTCTTCTTGTGATGCCCAACATGCATCTTCCCATTGTTCTTTTGGCAACATGAAGTTTTCTTATGATATCTGCTGTCAAAGTCCATGTTTCACAACTATAAGTCATGACTGGCAGAATCCATTCATCAAAACCTTTCGCCTTCATTTTTGATATGAAGATTATGGAGTTTTTCCCAAACGCACTCCACGCTAGTTTAATTCTTCTGTTTACTGTTTGGCCCAGATACACATATTCTTCTACCTTTTCCAATCCGGTGTTATTAATTGCAGTAGCGGCACAAGGGGTGGGCAACATGGTTGACCACCAACGGCCTCGCGCTATAGGGGCCTCATGTTTGAGAGCCTTTTCTAACTCAATAAAATTTTGATAAGTATTGATAGTAGTGAAGCTGTGAATGATTTTACTCAAAGCTAAACAATAAAACCATTCGAATTGCTAGCATTTGGCGTTATCCATCAATTGTCCAGTCCATAGTATAGGAACATATACTGAAATAGTGACCACGACTAATTCAACTACAGTAAGGCATTTAGGATGGATAAGACCACATGGCGATCATCTAGGCTTACAGTACTCTTTCACAACCGCCTTCAATGTTGTCTCTCTCATCACAATTGCACTCCTATCTTCTGTGTGATATTTACAATTCTAGTGTAACTTATAATTAAATCGTGCTTATTGGGATCCTTGACCCTTTCGTAGAATGCATGCACACTTCCATGAAGCTCGAAAGAGGCATCCGATGGCATTTACTTACATATGCATATCTCACTAAATGCTTCGGCTAGAATATCCACATAATCGGCAAGCACATAATTCTAATAATCAATTTCAACTTTAAAATGATATAAAGAATGAGTTTTCTTTAGCGAAGGAGCACCTTTTAATCTTGCCATGATATGCAATTTTGATACAACTCATTATGCGCACAGTTTTAAGTTTTACACATAATGAACCGTCATTATAAGTCGCAGTGTATCCTACTTAACACTTAACAACGGACTACAGAATCCAGCCCAACCGGTCTATGTATGACATACGTGATGTGCCGTCTAATTTGATCCAGGGACCAAAACAGGTTTGAATTGGCTATGAGTTTATTTCTATCTCTCTGCTATTTCTTAGAAAGAATCGTAAGTATTTATTCGTGTGCAAGGCCAAATACTACATTCGTTAATGAACATGCCAATGGCTATCAAGGGAGTTCCGTACCCGCAAACGATTCTGATTTCGGTTGATTCGTCATTCGTCTCTGGCTCCACTCTTTCTCCATGGCTCGCAAATCAAAGCAGAGTACCGTAAGACTTTCTATTATTTCATTATGAGTGCAAATGAGAAATAATATATTGAAGGTTTGAAAATAATAATTATTATATTAATACGTAGTGATTGTTGATAAACTCGATTTATTCAAATAGAATATCAGTGAGCTACTTAAGGTAATTTTTCGTAAAATATCTGTAGACATGTGGAGTGGCTGTGGGTATATAGGTAAAAATAAAATTATTATTATTGTTCAAAGAATCAATAAACGTTAAACGACGATCGTCTTGTCAAGCCCAGGTCCCACGAGAGATAGAGATAGCGGGAGAAAATGGGAATTGGGACCCGCAAAAAGACAAACGAAAGCTGAAAACCCATTTGAGAAAGGAGGAGGGAAACCCTTGTTTCCCCACCCACAGCTTCCATGACTCCTCACCCCAAACCCCCAATTAAATGGCAGTAAATGCTCTCGGGGTTGCGAATTGGGATTACTGGTTCCTCAATAATGGGACATTAAATGCCGAGAAATACCAACAACTGTAAATACATCTACAGCTCTGCTACTAAATCCTACTTATACCTCCTTTAAGGGGACGTAAGAGGCTGAAGGCGAGTCTTCCACGCCTGATAATGGAATTGGAGTAGTTAACATGATGCCGGAATAGAGGTTAGCCGACGGGCTAGCTCCCCGTCCCTGGAAAACCTTAAAATGTTTCGAAACCTGCAGGTGGGCCTTGGATTGAATTGTTCTCATGGCAACGACCTCGCGAGCGGAAGAAGGACTATGGCATTGGATCCTGGAATGTCAGATCACTCAATTACCCTGGTGCTGTTAATGACCTTCTACAACAGGCTATTAAATATAACTTAAAAATACTGGCAATGCAGGAAATGAACTGGACTGGAAGTGATATTCAAGATATGAAATCGCACACAATATTCAAAAGGGGGAAGCCCACTAGAAAACGAGAATTTAAAGTGGCCTTCGTTGCGGATAGCGAATTCAAATCGTACGTTATTAATTTTAAGGGAGTCAATGAACGGCTGTGTGTGATCCGTATAAAAGCGAAGCTCTTCAAAATCTGGCTGATAAATGTTCACTCCCTGACCGAAGAGACGGACGAAGAAAAGAAGGAAACGTTCTACAACCACCTGAAAAGACCAGTCGACTCATTGCCTACAAATGACACAATAATAATTCTGGGTGATCTCAACGCTAAGGCTTGCAATGAGCTATCTGATTGGGGAACGACTGGAGGATATAGGCTCCACGATGACAAAAACGATAACGGTCAACGCCTGATTGACTTTGCATACAGCAGAAATCTAGTTCATACGTTCGAATTGCTTCCCACGTCGACGCATTCATAAAATGACCTGGGTATCACCGGATGGCAACTAACAAAACCAGATCGACCATGTTCTGATCCAACAACTTTAGGCCTCGACCATACTTGACGTCCGTACATACCAAGGAGCCGATTGTAACTCAGATCATTACTTGATCAAATTAACGTATCGATTTCGTATATCGAAGGCTTATTTGGCGAAGACCAGCCCGCTACAAAAATTTAACATCAAAAGGCCCCAAGTGGAGTCTGGTGCCAAAAATTTCACGGAGACCCTCGACAACTAGCTGGCTCCCATCTTATCAGACGCATCGTTCATCGTTCTGGATGAAAGTGAAAGCGGCTATTAAGACCATGGCAGAAGAGATGATTGGCACCCGGCCCGGCGCAAGAGAAATGATTAATTCGATGATGAGTTCCAGAATGCGTTAGACAAAAAAAATCAAGCGTACAAAGAATACTTAGGTAGGAAAACCAGGACGGAGATAGAAAACTATGAACATCTCAGAAGGGCAGCGAATAAGATAATTAGAATTAAGAATAGAGAATACTTTGACGACCAATTGAGAAGTATAGATGTAAGTTTAGCGAGCAACAACATTAGACAAGCATAAAATGTATTGAGAAGCCTGAAACGTGGTCAGCAACACACAACCACGCTCTGTCGTGAAGACATCGGCAATATTATCGCTGATGAAACCTAAATTAAGAAAAGATGGACATCATATTCAGTTCAGTTCAAGATGTCGAGGTAGGCCCGCCTGATAAACCGTGTGCCTTACAAGTGTCATCCTACATCAAAATTTAATTTTGTTGTTTGTATCATGTGTGAAAATGTGTATCATTTGAGTGATTTTAACAGACTAAAGAACATAAAGTTTATAAGTGATGTTTTTGCCATTTGTAATAGCCACCAAAACATTACGTCTAATATTGATGATATGTCTCTTAACCAACAATGCAGAGCTTTAATCGCCAAAATAAAGCAAAATGAAATTAAACGAGTTGAGGAACTGTACATCGGGAGGTAGAAAATAGTTTAACAGGCAAAAATAACAGTGAAAATTTAAATACTATTTCGCAAAACGAAGGACAGGATTTTCGTGCAATATTAACTGAAAACCTGTTACTGAGACAATTAAATGAGGAACTTAAGCAAAAAATGATCTTCTGCTGAACACAATAGAATTAATGAAAATTAACAAGCCCTCATACGCTGATACAGTAAAAGAAAAATATGCTCAGATTGCTAAAATCCCGGACATTCACATTATTCAAAAAGTAAATACTATCTCTGATGAGCAGGTTACAAAGGGAGTGAATAAAATTATAAAAAGTGAATTGATATTACCCTTTAATAAAGTTTTCCAAACGAAAAAAAACGCTACAATTATTGAATGCTGCAAAATAGACGACGTATCCAGAACATGCAATAAATTGAAAGAAGTGCTCGGGAATGATTTTCCAGTTTCAGTTCAACAGCCTCTTTATCCAAAAATTAAAGTTTTCGGAATTACTAGCGACTTTGATGACAAAAAAGCTATGGAATATGACATTAATGAGCGAAATTTTTATCAGTTTGATAAATGCAAATTACTTAACGTCTTCAAATGTGCTAACAACAAAACTGGGGCTATTATTGAAGTACCGCCAAACTTGTACCAATACGTAGTTGGTAATCATTTTCAAATATACATCGGTCATCAGTGTTGCAAAGCGTTTGATGTTCTAAACATTTCTCTTTTCCCGCAATGTTCTGGATTTAATCATAGTGCCAAGAAATGCTCAAATGCATTGAAATGTGCTTTCTGTGCTGACAACCATTTGTCGAAAGATTGCAAAAGCACTCGATCCACCTGCGCGAATTGTACACATTCAAATATAAAGTATGGTCAATCTTACAATACGGAGCATTGTGCTGGCGTTACTAAAGCTTGTGCAATCCTAAGGAAAAAAATTGCCTACTGTATATCCAACACTGAATACACAACCAAACCAGCTATCCCAAACTTCATTGGTCGTAGGCTACCTACTAATCATACAGGAAATAGCACTGATCATCCATCTAATATCAATCACATTAGTTAATTCTGAACTAAAAAAGCAACCTGCAGCTTAAGTTAGAGCTTAAATACTATAAGGAATTAAATTACTGAAATACTTTTTGGTTTTTAATGCAACATAGTTTAGATATTATTGAATCTATCCAAGAGCATCTGGTCAATGAATTAATATTTTCTCAGCTCAAATATCTAAATAAATTCATGAATGAAAATAACCAATTTATTATGTTAGTAAATATTAGAAGCTTGAATGCAAGCTTTACCAATTTGCAAGTGTTTGTTGAGAGTCTTGAAGTTAAGCCCTACATTATTGTTTGTACTGAAGCCAGAATTCTTGATTTTCATGAGGTTTTCAAATTGGATGGTTATAAAATGTATTATAACTACAGTTCCATTAATATTACGGATGGTGTTGTGGTGTACTTTCAAGATTTTGTCATGGAGGTAACAGAAATAGTTAAAATAGGTAGACTTTCTGTGTTAAAATCAATCATGCAGTTAGAAAATAATAAAAAATTGGTAATTTCGTGCTTATATAGAGCTCATGATTCGCCGAGAAATGAATTTACACGTGAATCAGCAAAATATTTAGAAAATAGTAAGAGTTATAAAAATCACCCCGTAATTGGTGACTTCAATATTGACCTCTTAAACTTGATGTAGAGGGACAAGAACATTTGTTAAATCTCCCAGGTAAAGTTTTTCAACCTGGCTTCCAAAGCATCACCAGACCATCTGTTTTGAATGCTCATGAGGGTTTCTGTAAAGATAACATTTTTATCAAAGTAAACGCATTTGAGCCGAAACCTTTTAAATATGAAAACTTATTTACTGATCATTATCCCCTTTTTTTATCAATTAAAAAAGTCAACAAAGTCTCCATAGCTCAAATTTTCTCCCATATGAATTATCATAAGATGAATATAATAGCTGCTAATCAAAAGTGGTCTGAAATACTATCAATGCAGAACCCTAATGAAGCAATAAACCATTTAATTAATTTAATTCATAAGTGCATCAACTTAAGCAATATGTGTAATAATAAGCCTGTTAACAAATGTAAGCAAAAACCCAGAAGTAAATGGACTACCGCAGGAATTCTTAACTCATGTCTAAAGAAAGAAGCATTGTACAAGATATGGAAATTAGATCCTAATAGTTTATTTGCAAAAGCTGAGTATGAAAACTACACTCAAATCTTGAATAAGGTTATTAAATTGGCTAAGCCAATGTTTCATAGGAATTTGATCAAGCATAATATTAATAATACAAGAAGCTTATGGAATATAATTGGTGATATGTTGGGAAAAAGCAAGAAAAGAAATGACGATATTACTTATATTTTTGATGAGCAGCATAACAAAATTCATAATCATATTGAAATATCAAATTTAATGAATAATTACTTTTGTGACATCGGAAATAACCTTAGTGCAAACATTTGTAAGCCAAAAAACTCTGCTCTCATCTTGCCTAAACCTAATCCTAAGTCAATTTTCATTGCACCAACCAACTCTATTGAGGTTTTAAGTATTATTGAGTCGATGAAAATGAAAAATGGTGGCGTGGACAATATCAATATGAAAACGATTCTGATTATATTGTTGTTCCCTTGGTCCATATCATTAATGTGTACATTGAAAAATGTATCTGGCCTGATGCCCTTAAGCGAGCGGATATTAAACCAGTTTTCAAATCTCTATGCAGACATACTACTTCCAATTATAGGCCCATGTCTCTGATTTCTAACTTTGCCAAAATTTTTGAAAAAGTGTTATACCGCAGAATTCTGCACTTCATCAACAGTTGCCAGATTCTATCTACTAAGCAATTTGGATTTATGAACAATGTGGGCTCTAGTGATGCGCTACAGCATCTATCCAACATAATTTATAAGCAACTTGATCGTAGCATTCCTATTGCAGCTACTTTCTTGGATATAGCAAAGGCTTTTGATACTGTGAGTCACAAAATTCGATTAGATAAACTGTACAATTATGGTCTTGGGGTAATGCTCATAAGTTGATTTTGAGTTATTTGCAAAACAGAAAACAGCGAGTTAAATTAAATGGTTCTTTTAGCGATTTTTTTGAGGCTAAAACAGGAGTTCCCCAAGGCACAATCCTTGGACCTTTGTTTTTTCTCTTGTATATAAATGATCTTTTATAAGATTTACCTCAAGATACGGTCCTGTCTTTTGCTGATGATACAGCAGTTATATCTACTGACAAAAGCTGGCAACTTGTTCAAACAAAAATGAACTATCACCTTGATAATATTGCTGAATGGTTAGCACTTAATGAATTCTCACTTAATGTAGACAAAACGGTTTTCATTGCTTTCGGTAATTACTGTGATAGTGTACCACCAAACTTAGATACACAAATTAATGGATCAAAACTTCGTCGTGTGGAAACTTGCAAATACCTTGGAATAATTATTGATTATCGGATGCGGTGGCTCAATCATATTCAGTTTAAAGTTAATAAAACGAAATATATGACTTTTATCCTTCACAAATTTTCCAAAATCATGCTACCTCAAACTCTTCTAATGATTTACCATGCTTTCTTCACAGCATACTTAATTATGGTATTATTGCTTGGGGCGGTTGTTCGTCTTCACACA
Organism: Odontomyia ornata; assembly: GCA_963969285.1. Taxonomy (NCBI): domain Eukaryota; kingdom Metazoa; phylum Arthropoda; class Insecta; order Diptera; family Stratiomyidae; genus Odontomyia; species Odontomyia ornata. The sequence goes on along the minus strand of OZ017740.1, from coordinate 171,478,369 downwards.
AAATCATGTTGCAAAAACTTCAATTAAAGTTGTTTCAAATAATTTTCAAAAACCATTCTCAGATTGGCAAAAAACCGCTTAGCTTGGATCAAATGTTTGCACTAGAATCACTTTGTTTTCATTTAAATGATTTAAAACTTAAATATAATATTTCAAAGAGTATTACGAGGAACAAAAACATTTTACTTCCACCGATTTATAAAACGGTTGGAAGTAAAAATAGTTACATTAAAGCTATACAGCTTTTTAATAAACTTAGAACTTAGATCTTAGAAAATCAGATCAAACGCCAACAGTATGATTGGGGAGTATCAAGGTGGCTTTAGAGCAAGTAGATCGACAAAAGACCAACTGTTTACTGTCAAGCAGGTACTTGAAAAATGCTGGGAGTTCAACATAGACGCAGACTAAATTTTTGATGACTTTAATTTCATACCAAAATGACAATGACGTCAATGACCTCCCAATTCCGCATCAATAAGCAACTCACCGATGCCTTTGACGAAAATATTATTTTTTAAGAAGACTCAGTACTGGCGAAACTCTACATCGTCGCTGGCTGGTTTATTCTAGTTATCAAAACTAAGGTTACGGTTTTCCGCGTAGACTTTTTAGCAATTCTCAAACTCAGGTGGTTCAGGGAGGATGCTGTGACTGGAAATACTTAACAAATATTTTACAAAGACATGAGAAAACTAGAGAACATATGCTATTTATGTTTCAATGGCCGACATTTGAGAAGCGAATTAAGCATGAAACAAGTTGGGTAGACAGACCTATGTTCATGTCAGAAGGGTTTTGTACTCAACTTACAAAATGCAGTAACCAGCATCAAATAAAATCAAGAAACATGTCAAAAACGATTTTATTGGAGAAAATGTGAAATTCGAGAATCATACTATTATTAACAAAGTTGAAAGAATTTTGACTTCTGAGGTATTTGTTGTAGTTACACCCATAAATATCTCCCTTGATAATTTTTACAGATTTTTTTAGATCACGGGTGTCCATTCGCGAGGGAGGAAACATATTTTTCATGTATTTCCCCCCTGTGCCTCTACTGAAGCAAAAACGGTCAGTTTAAGAACTGTTTTGAAAAGCTCTCATAGAGAACTTTCAGTTGATACTGATATCGGCTACCTTTCATGGAATTTTTTTCAGGGGCCATTCCTCTGTACTGTAATCATCGATTCATGGCCTATTTTTTCGAATCCTAGAATGGTTACAAAGCCCTTTTGCTAGGAACTCTCTCCTGCCTCTTCGACTTGTTTCAATCATATGTACTCATTTCCATGATACCTATCATTCCTGCAGTTTTCATGCAAATCCTAGCAAAGCTGTAGTGTCTAAGTCGGTAAAAAGCGCATATGGCTTCATAGCCATTTGTTTCTTTCCATAGTAATACAGGGCATATTGTTCCATAGTAATACAGGAAAATTCAAATCGCTATAACTTCGTCAAATATATAATATCTTATTAATAGTCATCTGTTTGCTAAATTTTATTGAATTTAAGGTTACCGTTTAGATTTTATTCAAGAAAACATAAAATTGATAAATCATACTATTACTAACAAAGTTGAGTGAATTTCGACTTCTCATGTATTTGTTGTTGTTGTACTCATTAAGGCCTACATTCATGATTTTTTCAGATTTTTCGGATGGAAGGTGTCCAATCGCGAGGGGGGGGGGGGATACGCGAAAAGTTCGTACATTTCCCCTTCCCCTGCCCCCCTCGGTACAGATAAGGCGATTTGAAGACTTGTTTTGAAAAGATCTCATTAAGACCTTTTCAATGACACCCTACTCGACTACCAATGGTGAAATTTTTTTTTTGAGGGGTCACCTCCCTATATGGGGAGACCCCCCTTAAACCCCTCTGAAAAATTTTTCCACCCCTGAACTTTCAAGAAGTCACCACTTCTGACCTTCCCATAAAGTTTCATGGCTGTAGCCTCTATAGTTTCGGAGAAAAAGTGCTGTGACATACAGACGGACGGACGGATGGACGGACAGACGAACACAGCTCGTGATTGCAATAGGATTTTGTATTTTAGTACAAAACCCTGAAAACAATAGATAAAGAAAATGAAATGAAAATGAAATCCCAAAAACATCGGTATAATTATTTTGAACGATTAATTGACATTATTAACTTCTTTGAGTCACATTATCTGGCATTCAGAGAGCATAGAGAATCTCTGAAAATAGACTGTAGTTAAATTCCGGCAGCTTCATAGACTTATTCAAATTGCTTTCTTAATATGATCCTGCGCTTCGAGAACACATGAAACGTATTAATGACCAAGAAATTGTTACACATTATCCAAGCCACGATATTCAAAATGAGTTGATAAGGCTAATGGTGAAAAGAGTGACCGGAAAAGTGATTTAAAGGGTACAAGAGGCGAAATATTATTCCATTTTGCTTGACTGCACAAGAGACTTTAGTCGACCGGTAAAATAGAAGAACACTTTATTGGGTTTCTTGTTGTCACTGAGTCAACTAAGGACTACCCAACTGGAGCAATATTCGAAGAATTAGGAAATAAGTTGAGTAGACAGACCTACGCTCATGTCAGAAGGGTTTTTTGAGCAACTTCTCCAAAATGCAGTCACTAGCAATGAATAAAATCAAGAAACATGTCAAAGAGATGTGCACGTTTAAAAGGAAATCCATAGTGTCTCCATTTTCAATGGTCGCCATTTTGTTGCAAAATAACAAAAACACTCAAACCATAAATTCCCCAAAAAAAAAATATTATTTGGTGATCTTATTTGAAAATGTTAAGAAAATCAAATCTAAACTGTAGTGTCTGATTCGATGCAAAGTCCATAATATCCAAATTCATGTGTTACTGTTGTTGTAACTGGAGAAACTTCAAATGGCTATAACTTTTGTGTGTATCATTGGATTTTCATCAAACTTACAAAGAATGAGAACCTTTTGTAAAACTACTCAAATATCGAATTTCATTAAGTTTAAGGGTATCCATACGATTTTATTCGGGAAAATATGAATTCGAGGATCATACTATTACTAACAAAGTTGAGCAAATTTCGATTTCTAAGGTGTTTGTTCTTGTTGTACTCAAAAACCTAGCTTCATAGTTTTTTCAAATTTTTCGGATCACAGGTGTCCCACCGCGAGGGTCGGGACTCAAATTTTTCGTGTATTTCCCCTCCATGTGCGCCGCCTGAAGCAAAAAATGTCAGTTTAAGACCTGCTTTGAAAAGTTCAGAGGCCACTCCCCTACATGGGGAGGCCCCCTTAAATACCTTATAAAATTTTGTTGTTGTTGAAATTTGAAGAGAGCACCACTTTACAGATATGTATAAAATTTGATGCTTGTAGCTTAAGCAGTTTGCGAGAAAAAGTGCTGTGATACATAGATGGACGGACGGACAGACGGACAGACAGATCACGATTTTAGTAGGGTTCTGTCAAATTATTTTACACAACTCTAAAAATGTATTAGATATTCATAATTGTCGCAGCCAAGGGTACGTGTCTTACGACGGGCTACTGAGACTTGAGATGCCAGATGAGTCACGCTTGGTCGGCTATGCGGATGATGTTGCGGCTCTGGTCGCCGGACGCACCGTTGAACAAGCGCAACTTAGGCTAGGTATGCTAATGCGCCGAGTGAGGGACTGGATGACTGCTCGCGGGCTCAGTTTAGCACTGGAGAAAACCGAAGTGGTCATCTTGACAAAAAAGAGAATCCCTAGAGTAAGGATGATCAGTATTGGAGATATACAGATCGAATCGAAGCCAGCGGTGAAGTTTCTGGGGCTACTGATCGACTCGAAGATGAGTTTCTCTGAGCAAATCAGGGCAACGGCTGAGAAGGCTGCTTCGGGAATATCGGCCTTGAGTCGACTTATGGCCAACGTATGGGAACCCAGCCCATCAAGAAGACGCCTCTTGATGAGTGCTGTAGGGTCAGTGCTAATGTACGGAGCAGAGGTATGGGGCGACACTCTCAGCAAGGAGGTATACCGAAAACGATTGGCACAGGTATAGAGAAGAGGAGCACTGAGAATTGCATCTTCGTATCCAACAGTCTCCGACTCGGCGGTGAGAGTGATTGCAGGCGTGATACCTGTCACCCTCCTTGCTAGAGAGCGCCGCGCTATTTTCCTGCGCCGAAACGAGGATGCGAGGGAGATGGTTGTCCGCGAGGAGAGACAACGCTCGCTCAACGATTGGCAGCAGTCTTGGAGAAATTGCACGAAGGGAAGGTGGACTGCGCGCCTCATCCCGGATGTGAGACCGTGGCTAAATCGAAGGCATGGTGAGACTGACTTTTATCTGACCCAGCTTTTGAGCGGGCACGGGTTTTTTCAGTCTTCCCTGCACAAGATCGGCAAGTCACAGTCTCCCGATTGTCGGTTTTGCCCAGGAGAGGAGGACAATGCCTGTCACACATTTTTTGCATGTACCAAATGGGCCAGGCTGCGAAGGGAACTCTACAGGGAGACGGGAGAGCTCACCCCGGATAATATAGTTGCGGTGATGCTCGAATCGGTTGACAAATGGAACCAGGTGGCACATTATGCTCGGGCAGTCCTAAAATATAAAAGGGACTCACAGCAGCCGGAGGCACTGGGGCTGGGGGATCGCTCTTCTGGCAATTCCTCTTCCCCTCTCCCCTCCCGCTAGGAAAGGGACTCCCCAGCTTGAAGGCGCCCCACGGCGTAACAAAACGAGACCTGGCCCGAAGTAATGTGTCAAACGGTTCCAGGCTAGGTTCACAGAGATTGACAGGGGAGGTGTTTAGTGGGTAGTCCACAGGTATCCTCCATGGGAGTCCCACACTGCCAGACTCGGCGGGTATAAAGACACAAGATTGAAAAGCAGAATCGAATCGAATTCCAATTTGCTGATATTATTGAATGTATCGGGAGCTTAAAAAATCACACAGAAAAATCCGATACACTCAGTGATTGTGATTCAATTCTAAACGAAATTCTCAACTTAGAGCTTATTATATTGATGCATTTATGGTATGCAATATTATCGATAGTGAATATCATAAGCAAATTATGGCAATCCGTAGAAGTCCATTTAGGCATTGCCCTTGATCATTTGCAAATGTTCTTTGACTGGATTCAAAAATATCGTCAAATTAGATTCGAACAATACTTATCTGACGCACATCGATTTATTGGAAAAAGTAATTATGACTTGCCAAAAGAACTTATAAATTAAAGGTTAGCCAAAAAACAAAGGATGTTCGCTTATAAAAGTATTGATAAACCCATACAGTCTCCCGAAATTCGGTTCAAAACAGAGTACTTTAATACTATGATTGATTCCATAATGAGCAGTATGGATACAAAATTGACATTGTTGAATCAAGATTTTGCGGATTCACACAGAAATGATGATTTAAGCAAACTCAAAAATGTTCGAAAAGAGCATTTATTAAAACATTGTCAAGACTTAGACACAGTCCTACGAGTGGGGGAGAGCAGTGACATCCAATCTTATGAATTGTATGAAGAACTACAAGCAATTATGCATCAGAGACGTAAGACAGCTGCTTCAATACGTAACCGATAATAACCTTATATTGAGATTCGACTTTTATTAACAATACTTTTAAGTACAGCTTCCGCTGAAAGAGTTTTTCTAAATTAAAGCTTATTAAAAACTTTTTAAGAAAAACATTGAGGCTGATATAGCATCTAACTTAGACTACGATGCAATTATTAAGGAGTTTAGTAAGGCGAAAGTAGAAAATTTCTGTTGCTTTAATTTTCACTGTTAAACTCTTATCAGCAAGTGGTATCATCTTGGAAAAGCAGGAATAGAATAGTCAAATAATATAATTCCGTTCACCGATTTATAAAAGTAGTATGCAGTGTCCAACTAATGATTAATTTTAACTCACATTGAGAAAGCACTTGCTGACGAGACTCTGACTTATTAATCTTAAAGTATAAATCTTGTTTCTTTAAAAGCAAGACACTGAAGATGACTCGAAGTAATCGAAACGCGTCAGCTCACAAAACAAAACGAGGCCCGACGGCTTTTAAAGAAAAAGGAGAATTGGCCTGCGGATATCAAATAAACAAAATTATTGACTAAAGTATAAATGTATGTTTTTGTATGAATGAAAAAAAGCTGTTTAAATTGTTTGATTTCCATGATATTCTTCCAGTTTTGTCATTGTAGGGCCTCGCGGAACTTATCTTGCCCACATAAATTGTTGGCCTTACGCCGCCGCTGATTAATTGATATTTTATTCTAGCCTCCCGTTATTAATTCGTTGTACATAACTTTTGTTTTATTCAGGTTCATTCTCAGCCCTGCTGTATCACTGGCGGCGCTTAGGTCTTCAAGTAGCGTTTGTAGTTCATTCTGGTTTTGGGCGATAAGGGCTATTTCATCTGTAAATCGTAGGTTACTTAGGCGTTCTCCATCTATGATTAAGCCTTTATTGTCCCACTCAAATATATCTATATATATATATTATATAGATGATATTATATATATATAATATTATATATAGATATATATATATATATATATATATATATATATATATAATATAATATATATATATATATATATATATATATATATATATATATATATTATATATATATATATATATATATATATATATATATATATATATATATATATATATATATATATATATATATATATATATATATATATATATATATATATATATATATATATATATATATATATATATATATATATATATATATATATATATATATATATATATATATATATATATATATATATATATATATATATATATATATATATATATATATATATATATATATATATATATATATATATATATATATATATATATATATATATATATATATATATACATATATATATATATATATATATATATATATATATATATATATATACATATATATATATATATATATATATATATATATATATATATATATATATATATATATATATATATGTATATTTATATATATATATATATATATATATATATATATATATATATATATATATATATATATATATATATATATATATATATATATATATATATATATATATATATATATATAATATATATATATATATATATATATATATATATATATATATATATATATATATATATATATCTATATATATATATGTATATATATATATATATATATACATATATATATATAGATACATACATATATATATATATATATATATATATATATATATATAGATACATACATGCACATATATATATATATATATATATATATATATATATATATATATATGTATATATAAATATACATATATATATATATATATATATATATATATATATATATATATATATATCAATATATATATATATATATATATATATATATATCAATATATATATATATATATATATATATATATGTATATATATATATATATCTATATATATATATATATATATATATATATATATATATCAATATATATATATATATATATATATATATATATATATATATATACGAGTGTATATTTATATTTATATATATATATATATATATATCTATATATATATATATATATATTTATATATATATATATATATATATATATATATATATATATATATATATATATATATTTTTTTTTTTTTTTTTTTTTTTCTTGACAAACCGCCGGGCCTTGCTTTGTTGTGTGAGCAGATCCGTTTCGACTCCTTTGAGTCATCTTCAGAGTATATTTTGTATGCATATGTATATTTATATATAATAGGGTACCGTCTAATTATTGCGGTTTTCTAACAGATGGCGTAACTTGATTTTTATTTTTATAAATCCAAATATGTGTTGGAAAGCTACTGCTATATAGTTTCAGAATTAGTATGTGTCATTTAGCTGAAGCGTAAACAACAACACTTTTTTTTACTCTGAAAATGTCGAATTTTGTGCCGAATAAAGTGTTTTCGCGGGGAGTACTTCTTCATTGAAGAAAAAGACTGCCGAAAGTCATCGTATTTTGGTGGAAGTGTATGGTGTGCATGCTCTAGCTGAGCGTACGTGCCAGAAGTGTTTTACACGGTTTGGCAGTGGCAATTTTGACGTGGAGGACGAAGAACGGCCCGGACAGCCAGAAAAATTTGAAGATCACGAATTGGAGACATTGCTCGACCAAGCTCCATCCCAAATGCAAGAAAATCTTGCAAAATCGCTTGGCGTCGCTCAACAAACTATTTCCGATCGTCTAAAAGCAGTGTTTCACAATAGAAAATATTGAACAAATTTCTAGAAAATTTTGCACAAATTTCTAGAACAAACACGATTTTTCACCATGGTTGATCGGAAGCCATCAAAATTACCCGCCGCCTCCCTTATCATAGTCGTTCCCAAAATATTAGTATAAATGCATGGGCGAAATCAGACTGCCTCTGTGTATGTCGGCCTCGAAGCTCAAAATTAATTATGTATAATTGATTTATTAAAATTAGTACAAAAGCATCAAAACTGAATCAGGTTGAACTGCACGTTTGACATTAATCATGATGTTGTCCACTATTATGCGTTTCATATTAAAATTTATGAATCTGATAGACCTCAGTTTCCTCTCGGGCTTTCACCTCAAGCACTATGATATTGCTACTTAATAAATTAATTTTCAGACGGTTGAGAGTAAGCTTACTCCTTTCTGTAGTATCCTATTAATATAACCAACTTAGGCACTATAGAAATGAATGCCTTTGCCTCAAGTATCATTTTAATAACATTTTACTTATCACTATTGATTTTGAAAGTTTTTCTTTTAGCAACTACGAGTATATCCAATGAAAGTAAATGAAACTAAGAAATGGATTCTTGGTTTCGTAAGTTATTATTATTATTATTATTATTATTATTATTATTATTATTATTATTATTATTATTATTATTATTATTATTATTATTATTATTATTATTATTATTATTATTATTATTATTATCTTCTTTACGAAATATTAAATTGCATCATGTTCAGGAAGAATGCTTCTTTCAGATTTGTGATTAGAAGGAATCCTTCCTTCCACTGAACGGAATTGTGTTGGGCAATCGGAGATAATTATATTTAATGAGTTTTATGCCTTAGTAAATAAATTTATTTATTTAAAATTTAATCGTTTATAAATTTCAAAATAATTGATTCTGACGTTTAAACGTTTAACGAAGAAAACGTATCGTATGGTCGCTTACTAGATGGTCAATTTCGTCGAGTAAGTAAATATTTCCATCTGACAACTATTTACAGTAAATACATAGAAATTCTCTCTCTCGGCAACCTATCCGTATAAGATTATCATTCCATGCATACATGCACAAATGCGTTTTTAACGAAAGAAATGATTCAGTGAAATATGCTGAAAGAAATTGTATATCCCTTTCATTCTTGTCTCATTTTCATTCATTATTAAGTCGCGCTCTCTCTTGCGCGGCATGGTTTTATTTTCTTTCTGTTATTTCGCATCCCTTTTCAATCAGAGAAACAGCTGGTGCACTTGCTTGTTAGTATATATGCTCTGACTCAGTGGTGATATGTACTGATTTAATCAGATCATATCATAGCTGAGCAAGCACACGGGAGCATGATACTGACCAAACCAACTTCCGAAAAAATCAATACGGCCATGAA
>OZ017740.1:170508676-170758676 GCA_963969285.1 Odontomyia ornata | reverse complement strand
GATCTTGATCCGGATGGGGGAGTGAGAGGGGGCACCGCTTCCACCTGGATGCCCCACTCGTAATTGGGGGTCGTAAGTGTTCGGTGGAAGGCAGAAATCATCTCGCGTCCTGCGCGCGTTAATTGAGCATCGGTGTAGTTGTTACAAACCAGTATACTCTATGTATACTGGTATGAACTGGGAGCTCATTTGATGTGTATCCTATATACATCATCAAGGCTCCCGGGGACAGAACTCGCTGTAACACCACTTACCTACTACTCTGTCCATTTAAACCGGAACAACAAAGACGAGAGTTAATTTTTAATGAATTACTTTTCATTTTATTGTTCATTTTTTAAAACTTATATTAACACCTTATTGATTTATCAACTAACTAACAATATTCGGTTCACACAGGTGAGTGCCAGCCTGAAGAGGGAACTAAAAAGACGGGTTTGTGGATCGGGGTGGCCACACGGCGTGAAACGCCAAAGGGCCGATGGAGGATCGCGGCTCAAGCCAACACCTCACCCCTTACAACTTTCTCATACACAGGACAAGATCTTCGGCTAAATTTTAATCGCGAATACTTGGATGATGTAAACGCAGCACGCTCCCTTTTGGATTTTAACAAGACTGACTGCCTGGTTTAAGACTCCACGACTATAAATATTGATCCGATTTGCCGCTAAAATCGTTGAGACGATGAGAACGTGAGTTCTCATTTACTGTGAACTTCTCTCCCCGCTTCAGACGCTGAGAGCTATTCTGCAATATTACGATATTATCGTAGCCAGCTTGGGGGAAATACATTACATATGAGCGAGGAAAGCTTTTCACCCCTTTATTCACGCCGCAGCTCTCAGTCGGCAGGTGAAAGCTTTCACATGATCACTATTCCATAAGCTTGCTCATACATACAGCTTCTCGCTTGTGGTTACTCGCTGCCATGCACGCGTCATCCATATGTTGAAGCTTCACAGCGGCCGCAACGTACGTGAAACTTACCATGTACGTATGAAGTGAATTGCCATGTACGTATGATCAAGCGTATGCCCATTGGACGACAATTATATGCTTTGATAACAATGGGCGTTTGTGCTTGCTTGTATGTGAGTATATAACATAGGTGCTAATTGTTCGCTCGCAACATTTCTTCCGGCAGTTGAAAATGGGATTTAGTGTACTTGGAGAGTACAATAAATCGTTGCTTTACTCCGATCATCCGGATTACCTAATCCCCAATAGATTATGATCGCTTTTGGTTTTTCGCAAATTTTGTTGCTGGTTGATTCTCGCTACAATCCCTTTTGTGCAAATCTTTCGTTCTTATATTTCGTGCTGTTACCGCCATTGCTGTTGTCCACTTTACTTCTCGCAACTTATTATTAATCGTTGCTCTGCTGCTGGTTTGCGCGTAATTTACTAGATGGTAACGTAGTTCTATCGCTTAATTCGTATTTTTTTTTTGGTAGGCATTATAACTTTTAATTGACGTTAACTAAAGTTTTATATTGTACAATTATATATTAATGTTCTGTTTGATTCAATCGTTAATTGATATGATCATATTTTAATACTTCGTTTGGTACCACAAGTGCTAATTAATATGTATTACATGTCAGTGTTGCATTTGTAAATTAATACTATTAAAAATTACTAATTGAGGTTTGATTTTATACAATTATGTATCATATTTAATATTTTGTTTTGTATCTTGAGTAAATGTTAATTGATATGCATTACATGTCAGTGTTGTATTTGTAAATTACTACAATTAAAAATTACTAAGTTAAGATTTGATTTTATACAATTATGTATCATATTTTAATATTTTGTTTGGTACCTTGAATTAATGTTAATTAATATGTTTTACATACCCATGTTACTTTTATAAACTACTACAATTATAAATTAATAAACTGAAGTTTGATTTCATACAATGTTTTGTTTGATTTAATCATAGTTGCTGTAATGATACTCTAGTATTTCTTTGGATACAATGAACTAAGATCTAGTTTGGTTCTATATAATCGTGGAATAATATTTTGTTTGCTTCAATCATTAATCAGTATAATTATTCAGTATTATTTTTGTTTGATAAAATTTTAAGTCAACAAGCTCGTGTTCGGTTTGATTCTGTACAGTAAATAATCTTTGTTTCATTTGATATAACAATAAATTAAGATGTTAATATTTCATTTCTGCCGTAAACTACAGGATTATAAATTGTTTCGTTTTACTAATATATACTCGTAATGTTGAAGAATATACTGAACATATTTTCCGGTCCGAAATCGTTTTTCCTTGAGAATAAACAATTATTATTTTTTTTTCAATTGAAGAATACCGGAATTAAATTTCTTCTTTGCAATAGGTGTATAATCGGCTTTACTTGGTAATACAATACACTTTCTTTTAACATCCACATTCAATGCCGATTTTTCTTTTTGGAAGTTAATGATTTGCTTTTATTTTAGCATTTTTCATCTCCAAATAGATTTTGATATTTAATTGTTACATATTCTGCATTTCTCTTTTGTTGTTTTCCTTCTGAAAACTGTAATTGTAATTTTTAACTGTAATTGCCAAAGATAGAATTTTACATTTTGTTTGGTTAGTGGTTATTATTAGTGTGTTACTGTTCCATTAATGCAGGTTTTAGTAAATTATAAACAGTTAGCGTTAGTGAGGATTTAATGTGGACGGCGTTCAAAATAGTTTAAATGTACAAAAAAAATTCATTCCTTTACACCATACATGGTTTATTCATACTCTATTAAATTACTTTCTTGAATGCTATAACAAAAGCTCTTTATGTATGCTTTTCCTACCATTCTCTTAAATTATTACACGAATAGGTTAGTAGCGAAATTTCAATAGTAAAAATTTTTAAAGCTTTAGCGGTTATTTCTTGGGAATGAGTTAATATGTAAACGGGGAATGAATATTTCTCACGATCGTTACGTTCGGGAATTGATTCGCTTCGGAAGAAGTTTTGCCGAGAGAATAACTTTCTATTGATGTAGCTTGGGAGTCGTTGTTATTGTATTCCCAAGACTTTAATATTAGCTATCTTGGCTTTATAGGGTGCGAGGTAATGAGTGTGATAAATAAACTTTCCCCTTAATATGTATGGTTAATGTTGTTAATAGGAGTGGGAGTCATGGAATGAAGGTTTATGTGATAGATTAACAAGCTACCTACCAGCTGCGCCAATTTTGTTACAAACCAGTATACCCTATGTATACTTGTATGAACTGGGAGCTTATTTGATGTGTATCCTATATACATCATCAAGGCTCCCGGGGACAGAACTCGCTGTAACACCACTTACCAACTACTCTGTCCATTTAAACCAGAACAACAAAGACGAGAGTTAATTTTTAATGAATTACTTTTCATTTTATTGTTCATTTTTTTAAATTTATATTAACACCGAATTGATAAATCAACTAACTAGCAATATTAGGTTTACACAGGTGAGCGCCAGCCTGAAGAGGGAACTAAAAAGACGGGTTTGTGGATCGGGGTGGCCACACGGCGTGAAACGCCAAAGGGCCGATGGAGGATCGCGGCTCAAGCCAACACCTCACCCCTTACCACTTTCTCGTACACAGGACATGATCTTCGGCTAAATTTTAATCGCGAATACTTGGATGATGTAAACGGTAATTGGGTAGCAGCACGCTCCCTTTTGGATTTTAACAAGACTGACTGCCTGGTTTAATACTATAAATATTGATCCAATACGAGCTTTTGATCCAATTTGCCGCTAAAATCGCTGAGACGATGAGAACGTGAGCTCTCATTTACTGTGGACTTCTCTCCCCGCTTCACCTTATCAACTTGTAGACGCTGGGAGCCGTTCTGCAATATTACGATATTATCGTAGCCAGCTTGGGGGAAATACATTACATATGAGCGAGGAAAGTTTTTCGCCCCTATATTCGCCGCAGCTCTCAGTCGGCAGGTGAAAGCTTTCACATGATCACTATTCCATTGGCTTGCTCATACATACAGCCTTGCTTGTGGTTACTCGCTGCCATGTACGCGTCATCCATATGTTGAAGCTTCACAGCGGCCGCAACGTACGTGAAACTTACCATGTACGTATGAAATGAATTGCCATGTACGTATGAAGTGAATTGCGGGTTGATCTAGTGTATGCCCATTGGACGACAATTATATGCTTTGATAACAATGGGCGTATGTGCTTGCTTGTATGTGAGTATATAACATAGGTGCTAATTGTTCGCTCGCAACATCGTTTTCCAATGTCAATTCCTTTAGTAGGTTACCTCGGCCTCGACACCGTCGTTATAATTCTAACGTACAACTCGTGAATGCGAAAATTTTTTCGTAGTGGGCCCTTGTGCCGGGGAAAAATAATCCGCCCCACGACACCTCAACGCTAGTCTGCGAGCGCATTCACGCGTCCTCAGACAAGGGCAATTTCGACGAGCACCAATATCTTCGCTGGCAGACCATAGCTGCAGTCCTTCAATGACATTTTGAACATCCATTAACACTACATGATGTTTCACTCTAAATAACTGAATTTTCGACACAAGTTACACTGACCTCACGGAACAATCAGATGTGCTCACACAAGTATCAGGCGTTTTCTTCACCACACGGTCGACGTCAAGTCGCGGTTTAGCGGTAGATAGTAAGGTGTTCATCAACTCACCACACTGCCGACGTCAAGTGGCGGTTCAGTGGCAGAGATATCGGTGTGAATCAACTCACCATATTGCCGACGTCAAGTGGGGGTTCAGTGGCAGAGATCTATCATCCAACACTTGCCAGCTGATAGCAATTGTGTAGGGATGACAGATCTCTGTCGGGTATCGCTCCGCGGAATCGTCAGTTATGACGACTATTTGTGGCATATTGCCGGCCAAATACGCATACACACGACTGATGCATTTGCGGGTGCATTGGCTGATTTATCGTTTAGTTGACGGTGCAAACTGATCTATTAATACAAACATCACCCCTTTGAATTATTTGAACAATTATCGAATATCTGAAGTTTCACTTTTGAAGAAGTCTCGAGAAGCGGAAAGACATTCAAGGGCGGTCCCGGTTGATGAACATTACCTCAAATCTCGCTGGAAAAGCAAGGAGATGGCTTCAGCCATCAAATAGAACGATCATGTCCATCATCAACAATGACGAGCGAGAAAAAGTTAAAGCGAAGATTCGGAGGAGAGAACAATGAAGAAAAAGACAAATTGAAAATTTCATCAGTCATCGAAATCGAACAACTTGTCAAAGCTAATGATAAAGTGGAGAAGTATGCGAGAGAAGATGAGGAACTCAGACTAAGGATCCATTTACTAGAAGAGCTAGTTGGCAAATTAGCTTTCAACAAAGAAAAACAAACGACCAAGAAAGAAAAAGGAATAAAATCAATTGCAACCCAAGACAAAAAAATAAAGAAACTACAACAGGAACCTAATCAAGGAGATGTCCCCAGCGCAGGCGGAGCAAACGTCAGTACAAATCATTATGCAGCGCTATCTGGGCTGAACGATTTAATGAACATTGAAGGGGACGAAGGTAACAAACATTCTGAAAATTGCTTTACTAAACCTGATAATACTTTCATCGAATATTTAAAAATTAATAATAGGGACAAAAAACCAACAGTTTTGTCTGCTGGTCCATCTGTCAATATTAATAAAAAGAAAGAAAAAGTCCCACCAATGAATGCAAACTGGCAAAAATATGGTTTGGCTGTTGGTACCCGAATATAAATTAAATGATTTTGAAATCAAAAGAGTGAGTGCTGACAAACTGACGATTAAAACGAACTCACTGGTTGACTTTCAGACAGAAAAAGTGTGCTGGATTCTGGAGAGGTTCCACACTTTACGTACACCCCCAAGAGCGAGAAAACCCAGACCTTTTTTTGAAGGGTCTGGACTTCGGAAAGGACACAGTCGATCTCCTTCAGGTGCTTTAAGAAGTTGCACCAGAAATAGAATTTATTTCAGTTAAAAATTTCACAACAAGGATATCGATTATCGAGCCTAAAAATTTGCCTTTTTACCTAGCCCAAATTTCGAGCAAAAACAGTCCAAGTGCCCGTCAAAAAATAAGGCACTTGAACTTCCGAGTGGTGAGGTGGGAGTGCTTCCAGAAGAGCGAGGTCAACCAGTGCTATAGGTGCCAAAGATCCGGTAATTTGGCTGCTAATTGTGCTATGAAATACAGATGTGTAAAGTGTAAAGATGTCCGTGCTCCCAGCGAGTGCAAATTAGCTCAGACGGAGCCAAAAGGAAAACTATATTGTGTGAACTACGGTGTCTTTCGTCATCCATATCGAAAATGCCCCCGATATCAAGGTGCAAAAGTAAAATTTATTCTAAAACAAACACAAGTACACTGCAGCGTGATACTTTCCAACCTCGTCAAGCCCGGGGTGTCATTTGCACTTGCTGCTAGAGGACCAGTAGACAGAAATGTAAATAATGTAGGTGGCAATAGCTGCTTCTTAAAATTTACCAGCAATAAATTTTTTATCGGAGGGAATCGATAAACAGGATTCAAAAATTAACTTTGTTTTTCAGCGTTTAGGTCTTTCAAATGCCTCAAAATAACATTTCATCCAGTCACATTCCCATGGATAGGCTTCATCTCATTTCGATCAACGTTAACTCCATTGTGTCTACATCGACGTGACTATCTCTTGGAATTCCTCGTCAAGTAAAAGCCTGATCATCCTTCTCACTGAAACCCACCTCAATTCATGGCACTCCTTGACATTCAAGGATTTTGAATTCGTAAAAAACGATAGGGTCAATGGAGATGGAGGAGGTGGCACCGGGATATTGGTTCGATCACCCTATTGTTTCCAAAATATTGAAAAAGTCGAATTCAAAAACTTTGATTCTCTTGCAGTGTCCCGTCATCAAAATTCACTGCCAAATGGGGAAGGAGCTCAATTCCTTATTTGAAATACTCGAATTGAACAGGCTGTATAGTTATTATATTCTTGCCGGTGACGTGAATGCCCGGCATACATCATGGCTGAATGCCACCAATAATCCAAAAGGTGTATTCCTGAAATCGTGGATCACAGAGAACCAAATTTAATACAGGTGCAATCGATATGGGTCGAAACTCCCAACATACCCAAGGACAAATTCATATTTGAACCTCTGCATTGCTGACGCAAGACTTTAATTTAGTCCTTAACGGAAACAGCCGGTGCATCCTTACGATAGCGACCATAACGGAATCGTAATGGAAATCCATCATTAAAGGGATTTGTCTTCCTCATTCCAGTTCAACATGAAAATCATCGGTTGAATTTAAAAAAAAAGGAAAGGGCTGGTATCGAAATTGATCGTACGGGCTATGGAATGGAAACAGGATTATATATGATGGTTTGCAGGAACTTGCCCTGATTGGAACTCATTTTGAATTGGTTCATCTACCAAACCCTGAGAGAGGGAATCAAATATTTTTCAGAGGTCGTTGAAGCAAAAGTTTCCGACTTCAAATCAAACCTGAACGGTGAATCAATTCTTAATTTCAATGAAACATTAACATCTGAGCTCATACCGGGCTTGAATCTTATTGAGTATTTGGTTAGCTATGAAGACTTGTGTTTCATATTTGGCAGGATAAATAACAAGAAATCATGTGGGGTTGGCGGTATCCAAAATATAGTCCTCCGACATTTGCATGAGGATGATATTAGGAACTATTTTGTATATAGTTCAACATGAGCAATTCATATTTCCCAAATGAGTGGAAAAAGAGTAATGTATTTCCGATCTTGAAGAAAGGAAAAGAATCTTCGAGTCCTAAAAGCTATCGCCCAATAAGCTTGCTGCCTAACATCAGCAAGTTGTTTGAAGTGATACTAAACAAAACATTAAACGCCAACATTGAGAAATATGTGCTGATGCCGCATAACCAATTTGGTTTTCGTACCAGGCATTCGACCATCCATGCCATAACGAAAATAACTCCAGACATCTGCTTCATATTGACTGGATATCATTTGGGTGTTGGTGCTTATCGGTTTCGATTCTTCTTCGATATGACTGTTGACATTGCACCCATGATTTTTGTATAATGAAATTATCTATTGATTGAGAAGTAGCTTTAGAACTGTGGCCTCCTTCACCACTAACACAAATTGTAAACTCCATTTTCATTTTAAATGGCTTGCCATGATTTTTCATGTATCGGACTCTGATAGGGCCCTCTATCGGAGTTCTGCATTTCATTGCTGTTATTAATATTATTAGCAACCTCAGTATTGGCTACATTGTTTATTTGCTGTTGCTGTTCTTCACTGGCACATAATTCACCTTACTTTACCGCGTTTTCTCGGCTCCATTTTAACCATTTGAACTCGAGAAAGTTTCGCGTGGACTAATTAGCAACTCGGAAATGTATTGTTGCGCATTTGGTGAATTATTACCGCGCATCGAATTTCCGCACCAAAAAAGTGGTGAGCGGGTCCACATCTCGAATTGCGACATTAAATCATGTGGAGAGCGAGTCACCGAGTGCTAAGCGTTAGTCCCGAAATTCCAATAATGCGCTTAATGATGATAACATAAATAACATATCGTCTTTAGGCAACATTTCTGACGCAACCGAAACAGGAGCACCCGACACCGACGAACTACGAAGGCGTTGCTGGATTGCGTCCACGTGCTGCAAATTACCATATCCACCACTCGAGTTCCGTTCCTTCGATTCGATTATCCACACTTTCCAAAGTTTGCATGCTAGTCATTGCTGTTAAGCTGTTGGCATCTCCACTATCAGTAACTATTTCACCGCCCGACTTCAAAACATTGCTCTGCATCTCTGAATTTCAAATCCCTACGTTCCCAAAGTTGTTCTCAACATCAGCAACGCATTATCATCAGCATTATTGTCACCACAGGAATAGACTAATCCATATGTGTGGCTATTTGTCTCCTCCGAGCTGATTTGGGTCCCGCTTCCAATCGTCTGCATTGCCTGCAGATTCGGAAGCAACGAAGTTATCAATGATTTTTGAAGGTGATGTAGCTTTCATTTACTTCTGAAGTATTCCTTAGCAACATCGCGTCTTCACTTTAAAGCAGTCCATTTAGTAACATGTTGTTCGGCAGCCTGTATCCTTCAACGTTTATATTGCGTGATTCTGTTCCCTCTAAATTAGCGTGGCATGTACATCTTGATTTGTGGATGAAAGCCTCCCTGATTGTATCAACTCTATTGTTGGCACCGAAGAACCTCTCTGGTGCCCGTTGGCATCAGTGTTATCATGTACGGTTGTACCGAGTCAGACTTTAGATCACTTTAATGATTGTTCCGAGGTATCGCAGCTGGTGGACGGATACATGAACAAAGCGTGGTACTGACTATATCCCGAGTGCCTATATATTCGATCAAGATAATGAGATACTCTATCTATAAGCGAAGGCCCGAAAGGAGCTATAGCCCTAAAGCAAAAAAGAACGATGAATAAACGGAAAAGACTTACTGGCTATCATGAAATGAGGGTTACATGAATCAAACAAATAATACACAGCGCTCAATTAGTTGCGGTGGCTTGTTCTTTCCCCTTTTCCTACCTTTTAAACGGCTTAGTTAGTTGAACTTCTGTGCTGGTGTTCGTGAGAGTATCCATGCCAGAAAAATAGAACCGTAACAACACGAAACCTTTCTGACAGTAGCGTACTTTTGTCATCCTAACAGGAACCAACTTTTTAATCTAAGAAAATGGTTTGTCTTTTGAATAATATAAAAAGTAAATTTAAACGTGCGCATATTTATTAATCGCTTCATATGGAAACAATATCTGTACATGAAAAACTTTGAATATATGTCTTTCTAACATTCCATATACTTTCGATGTATAAAATAGCGGACAAAAATAAACAGTGGACGTTAGCAAATTAAGAAAATATATTTATCTGATCTTATTGAAACCTGAACTAAAAAGGACACATTACAATAACTTGGTGAGACTTAACGTTAACATTGTTCGCGATTGAGTAAAACGACTATTTAGTAGAGTTCCATTTAAATACGATACAAAATATAAAATAAATATTACACTTCACAAGAACTCTTCACACCAATCGTTTAAGCATTGATAACAATCCGACGCTTGTTTTGAGCTGGCATGGCAGACATCTTTCATCCATTCCTTGAAAAGTTCAGCATCTTTCTTCAGGATAAGGTATTGTCCGAGAACTGTGTAGGCCTAGAACGAAATAAACGTGTTAATATTGAATTTTTATATAAATAATGATGTAATTAAATTGCATTTTGTTATGAATTTAGCACCCGCAGCAGTATGGCTTTTAATTTCATATAATTTTGCGAGTTCCGAATACTTTCCCCCCATCAAAAACTTTTAGTTTCACACTGATTTAGATGCTGTCGTTTTATAATTATTATTTTATGAAGGCATTCTTTGATTGAAAATGGTACATCACATTCATTAAATTGGCAGTCATGGCATTGAAGGGATTTGCGGAATCAGCTGAGAAAATATTCAGTAGAGGTTTTGTAGCCGTTGAGTCACATGATCCTGGCAAACAATTTTGAGCTATTCTAAAATTCTGCGTGAAATTATACATGAATTGTATATTAGAGACTTAATCCAAGAGAGTGTAATGATTTTCGTCTTACTTCGTCCGTCTTGTTTCGAGATTTCCCGAAGGAAATCTAAACCAACCTCTCATCGGTTATAGACATTTGGGAACGTGCCAACGGACTGTATGTTACCCACCAGCTCAACAAGTCCGGATACCCTTAGTCTACTCCGAGGTGGCTGTTGGTAGGCAGGCTAGCTAGTTCGGAGAGGAAGTTCGGTCCCAGGTCTTCCGCGAGCAGACTAAGTGCAAAATACAAAAATCCGCCACCGGCTCAAATGCCCGATTTAAAACGCGTCGAGCAACATCCACCGATCCGACTTTAATTTAATTCGGCAAATAATTATACTATACTGTAGAATACATTTTATACAATTAAGAAATGGTAAATTCTGCAATATTCTTCTTCATCTACATCTATGTGTAAATACATTTAATATGAAGTTCTGTTTTCATAAATTTTATTATTTGTTAACTTTTTTTCTACTATTCGACAAAATTCTCTAATCGTTGATTACAAAACAGTCAATGTGGAGACAGTCATATTTTTTTATTGTTAAATTATGTTTGTTTTATTTTTATTATCATCAACGATCAATGTTTTATATCGTTTATTCGTATATGTCATGCTTTAAATTAAAAGGTCAGATTTCTCCTAGTTTAAGCCCCAAACCATTTCATACTATTTTATATTCTGAAATATTTGATATACGTATCATTGGTGTCTTTCAAAAGTGAAATGTACTGTTATTATATGGATATCAAAGTAAGGAAAGCTACACCAACGATACAAAAAAGTATGTAAGGTTTATATATTCCTTAATATTTACATTTGACAGCAAATTCTTCTTTATAATTCAAATCCCATAATCGAAATAGAATATCATATGAACCTGCATTATATTTTACAATTCCTTTTGCTAAAGTTTATGCTTTAAATGAAATAAAAGCATTTCATTCGTTACTTGTAAAAGGAAAGAATGCTTCATATGGAAATTACTTTCATTATTTCAGTTTAAATTGTAATGGGCCCCTATGTTCTGTTATAATGTCATACTCAGGAAAACGAAATTTATTAATCATTTAACATTTACAACAGTCTTTATTTAACGGATAATATTTTCATCAAAAAATTCGTATTGATTCGTAAAAATCCCTCCATCCCTTGGATTCATAAGTGAATTCGTTTTCGGTGTCAGTATTACGACTACAACTACTTCTATAATAGTAAGCAAACATACCAACTTTGTTAACGATTACTGCCAATCTGCCTTTTGATCGAAATTCTGAGGGGGAAATTTTCGTCGGCTCGTTTAATATAATCATAATATGTTAAGCACGGAGAATTAACAGGTCACCAGGATAAGCTATAAAGTCTGGGCCAAATGCATCATCTGATATAACGTACATTCTCTTCACCCATGAAACACGGAACACGCTAAATTGCGATGAATTTTCCTTGTTGTTTGGCAGCTTTATGTTCTTTTCCTCTTCCATCTTCGTTCTTTTTTTTTGTCACCTTTTCCGGCTGTTGTGAACCTGCTGACAAGTGCTATTGTACGGCCGCGTGGTACGATTCGATTTTTAGGGTTTTGTAAAATAATTTTACAAAACCCTACTAGTTTCGCGACCAGTCTGTCCGTCTGTCTGTCCGTCTGTCCGTCCGTCCATCCGTGTGTCACAGCAGTTTTTCTCGGAAACTACTTAAGCTAGAAACATCAAATTTTGTGTGTAGATGTAAAGTGGTGATCTCTTCAAAGTTCAACTACAAAAAAATTTTATAAGGTATTTAAGGGGGGTCTCCCCATATAGGAGAGTGACCCCCCGAAAAAAAAATTTCATTGAAGGTAGCCGATATGGGTATCAAATGAAAGGTCTTGATTAAAACTTTTCAAAACAGGTCTTAGTTTGGCAAAATTTGCTTCGAGGAGCGCACGGGGAGGGGAAATACACGGAAAATTTGTGTCCCCCCCCCTCGCGATTGGACACCTGTGATCCGAAAAATCTGAAAAAAATCAGGAATGTAGGCCTTGGTGAGTACAACAACAACAAATACGTAAGAAGTCGCAATTCGCTCAACTTTGTTAGTAATAGTATGATTTATCGATTTTATGTTTTTTTGAATAAAATCTTAACGGTACCCTTAAATTCAATGAAATTCAGTACGTAGATGTATATTTATAAGATTGATCTATCCTGAAAGTTTCATAAAAATTGAATCATGTTTAGCGAAGTTATAGCGGTTTGAATTTTCCTGTATTACTATGGAACAATATGCGCTGCATTTATTACTATGGCAACATATGGCTATGGAACATCATGCGCTTTTTACCGACTCAGACACTACAGTCTTGCTAGGATTTGCATGAAAATTTCAGGAATGATAGGTGTCATGTATATCTTTGAGAATCGGTTCAGCTAGTGGTATCAGTAATCGTAAAACAAAATAGTGGCTGTTTTAAATGCGAAGATTGAATAATTTTGAGTTATTTTTTCCCAACTTCAACGTTTAAGGTGCATGCCTTGAACACTTGATTCAATTTAATGAATGACTGAAGGTGAGTACCTACAATTAATGATCATAAGTGAAACAAGTCAAGGAGGTGGGAGAGAGCTCCTACCAAAAGGGTTTTGTAACCATTCTAGGATTCGAAAAAATTGGCCATTAATCGATGATAACAGTACAGGAGAGTGGCCCCTGAAAAAAAAATTCATCAAACATAGCCGATATGAGCATGAAATAAAAGTTTTCATGGGAGCTTTTCAAAACAGTTGTTAAACTGTCAGTTTTTGCTTCAGTGGGGGCACATGGGGGAAATACATGAAAAATGTGTTTCCTCCGTCGCGGATGTAAATCTGAAATAATTATCAAGAAAGATATTTATGAGTGTAACAATACCAAAAACCTCAGAAGTCGAAATTCTTTCAACTTTGTTAATAATAGTATGATCTTCGTATTTCATATTTTCGCCAATAAAATCGTCTTTGACATGTTTCTTGATTTGATTCGATCTGGTGACTGCATTTTGTAAATTGAATACAAAACCCTTCTGACATGAGCGTAGGTCTGTTTACCCAACTTGTTTTAACTTAGGTTAGGGCCACAACTAGTGCAAACACTGCGCTCAAATTTTCACGTCACGCTTAAACTGAATCACTTAAGCGTTTTCAATTGACTTTCGTAATAAATTATACGTGTATTTCTCATGAAAACGCATGAAAATTGGAAAATTAATGTGCCAACCGACTTACCATACGGACGACGTCCATTCGCCGGTTCAGTGGCAGAGATCTATCGTCCAACACTTGCCAGCTGATTGCAATTGTGTAGGGATGACAGATTTGTCATGTATCGTTCCGCGGGATCGGCTGTTATTACAAGAGAGATCACCAGAAGAGTATCGCTCTCTATAAATGTATAGTGCACAATTGCATTATTTATAGTGAGTAACGGATGGTGGCTGGTTTTATGAGTGGCAGTACATGTTGGACAAGAAAATTCAAATGTACGTAGCAATCAGATAAAATTATGAAAATCTCTCTTGCCACGATGAACAGCTGAGAAGTATTCACAAAAACCTAGCGAGTAATAATACAAGACATGCATTTACCAAAGTAGTGCAATAGCTAAAAAGATCCACAGAAGATCAACTTGATTGAAAACTTTGTCGTCACACTTGTCGGTTATGGTGAAGGCGACATGAAAGATTGACAATCAAGTTTCAAACATCATTCATGGAGTCAACAATAGGCAAAAGCGAAAAAATTGTTCTCTGCGTACAGCTAACATCAAATACAGAAGAATGTCCCTTATCTGGTCTAATCAATGCCAGCCTTACTCCGGAGTAAACAAAAATAAGAAACCCACATTATAAATTCAAAGAACACAAGTTTTAAGAGATCAGTAATAAATGTTACAAACGTTAAATGTGGTGCGAAAATTAAGGAGTTACATAAATACTTTTTGCGGTATAAAATCTTTTAACGAAATTCTTTGGAAATAAGATCAAGATATACGCCTAAAACGTTATCCAGGAGTACCAATGTGATTTCAAAACTGGAATGTCGAATATGGACATACTTTTTTAGAATTGTAGCCCAGGAAAGTTGAGAACATAGTCAAAATACTATAGCACAAGTCCGGATTAATAATCACAGACGCATTTCACATGAATCTTGGACGATCTTGCAGATTTTCAATGGAATATGTAAAAAGAAAACTACCTGATACTTCCAAATTGATCAAAATGGTAGGCTATGCGGGACATTAAGATCTTCTCACAGTATTTTATAAATGCTAAAGAAGTCTTGATGATACTCGAATATGAAAATTAAAAACGTAAAAATTTACGAAGATAAAATATGAAACGTACACGATCTTGTGAATCTGGTGGTCAAATTGATACCCATCGACTTTAAAACTACCTAAATACGAAAAAGGCGGTCATGGAATGAGATACCCTAATAATAAATCTCAACGCCAAGGTTCGGATTTAGACTGTCGTGCGATCGATTATTATTATTAAATACGAAAAAGTATAAGACTGACTCAATTCTGATGGTTGATCCTGAAGTCCACCTGCATTAAAACAAAGCTCTGTAGAACTAAGCTACGGTTGTAAAACTTTGCCCTTACTCAAGCATTCGATAACACATTGAACCTTGAATCGTGGAGCAATTTGGGTAACCGTGTATTTAATTGGGTCGTGTCATAAGTTGGGTTTCTAAAAATCGAATTACTTACCTGTTATACGAGTATATTTAGTTTAGTTGCATAAGTATTTACTAAATACTACTTTGAATGATTACCTTTTTTAATTGAAACAATATCGGTTTACTGAAGACCATAGTGAAAAAATTGCAGGAAAGCATCGTTTCAAAGGATCTAATAAAGCGGGAAAGACTTCAAAATATTAATTTAACCAACTAACAAGTTGGGTAGACAGAACTACGCTTATGTTAGATGGGTTTTGTATTAACTCTACGAAATGCAGACATAAAGCATGGTTTAATTCAAGAACAATTTTAATGACATGCGCAACACGTATATTTTTGCTTTAAAAGAAAAACCAGTGCTACTCCATTTTAAACGGCCAACATTTTGTTGCAACATTGCTAAAATCATTGACTAAGCCCAATCTTAAATGCCTTTTTGTCATATTATATATTTGGGGAAAACATGTACAATCAAAAGTGCAGTGTCTGGTTCGCTGGAAAGCCCAGGTAGTAGAAAAACCCTGTATAATTCATGTAATCGGAGAAAATTCAAACGGCAATAACTTCTGTATATTCTTTTAAAACTTCGAGAATATAAGGACCTTTTAAAGGTCTACTTTCATCCAATTTTATGATACTAATACAGTTTTACTGGCAAAAATATTGAATTTACAAATTGTACTATTATTAACAAAGTTCAACGACTTTCAACCTTTAAGTTATTTGTCATTGGATCTACCTCTATAATTTGTTCACCTAATATTTTTAGCTGCTCGACTTCTGCTATTCATTAATATTGTCGCGTGTTTTGGGTTCGCGGCCTATAATTTTAATGTTCCGGGAAAGTGAAAACGCAATGTCTTTTAATTTAAGTTAAAAGAGTTTATTTAATTAAATAAAATGCACAATAATCAGTTAACACTTTCACTAATTTTAATTTTCACTATTAAAAAATCTAACACTTGTCCATAAATTTTTTATCGCAATTGTCTTCTAAATGACTTCACTATTACGAAACACACTATCGCAGTTCTTATCGCGGTCGAATGAATGAATCCCCCCATTCATTCAGCTCGCCTTTATATAGGGTCTCTACGTATTCACCCATTTCTCGTACATTGGCGAATGTTCTACCGAGAGGTACCTGGTAGATTCGAGCAAATTAATGAATGGAGTGACGTCACTTGCAGATGTTGATCATGCTTGTTGGGTTCTCGTGGGTTCGAGTAAATTCATTTGTTGACGTTCTTAATGATTATGAAAACAATTGCGACAGTAGCTCGCAGAATTATTTGTACATGTAATTATTTGTACATGTAACACTGCCCCCACCTCAGTTCTTTTCGCCCCGAAAAGATGTGTCACTATTTGTAGTCAATTCTCCCTGGGTGTAATATGGGGCAAGACGGTCCAGATGCACGATTTTCATTTTAGCTCTCGGCTTACGATGTTCCTGTATTCGGTATACGACGTCGTTGATTCGCTTTGTAACTCGGTATGGTCCCTCCCAATTATGTTGCAACTTTGGAGACCTACCCTTTCGCCGTTGCGGGTTATAAAGCCACACCAAGTCATCTTGCTGGAAGCCAGTAGAATTAGTCTTTAGATCATACCTGGTCTTCATGCGGTCAGTAGCCGATTCGAGGTGTTTTCGCACTGTCCGATGTATCTGGTTCAACCGTTGTCTTAGATCACTTGCGTACTCCGAGACCGTTTGGGGTTTCTCAGGGGGTGTTCCGAACTTTATATCGGCTGGCAAACGAATAGTCTTTCCAAAAATGACTTGGCCCGTCGACGCATGTTCAACGGCTCTATACGCCATTAAAAATAGTGGGATATGTCGGTCCCAGTCCCTTTGGTTCTCGTCAACCATTTTGGCAAGGTGTTTATTGAGCGTACCGTTGAAACGTTCGACCATTCCATCGGATTGGGGATGCAGCGGTGTTGTCCTCGTTTTCCGTATTCCCAGCTGCTCGCACATTTCGCTAAAAACTAGTGACTCAAAGTTTCGGCTTTGATCCGAATGTAGTTCACAAGGCACGCCGTACCTGCTGACCCAATTTAACACTAGCTGTTCGGCTACAGTAGTTGCTTCCTGGTTGGGAATGGGGTAGACCTCGGGCCACTTGCTGAAATAATCAGCTACAACCAGCGTGTATCGATTTCCCCATTCAGATTCAGGAAAGGGTCCAGCGATGTCAACAGCAATCCTTTCAAACGGTACCCCACGTTATAGGTTTGCATTTGTCCTCTCAGTCGTCGTTTTGGACCTTTGACGGAAGCGCAAATTGTGCATCTGCGACACCAGTCCTCTACGTCTTCTCGAGCGTGGAGCCAGTAGAATCTTTCCCGCAATTTCGCTAAGGTTTTGTTAACACCAAGATGGCCTCCCGAGGATCCTTCATGCATTTCCTTTACCACATCGTGGATTCGGCTTTTGGGTAGTATAGTTTGCATCCTATAGGAGCTGCCATGCGCCGTTTCCCATTTCCGCTTGAGTACACCACCCTCCACCTGAAGGGAGTTCCATTGTGCCCAATAGCTTTTCAGGGTTGCGCCATGCGTTGAAACGTCCTTCCACTCAGGTCGCCCAGTCGTCTCCTTCCATACGAGCAATGGTCCGATGTCTTCATCGGCTAGCTGGGCATTTCGAATCTCCTCCGATGACCAACCTTCATCGAATTCAGCCGTTATCAGTCGCAGATCAACGGGCGGCTCCTTTTCCTCAATCCGTCGGCAATGCTTGCAGTTAGCTGGACATGGGCGACGAGATAGGGCGTCAGCATTTCCATGAACTCCGCCCTTTCGATGAACAATTTCGTAGTCGTACGACTGCAATCTTTCGATCCATCTCGCAACTTGTCCCTCGGGGTTTTTGAAGTTAAGTAGCCATCTCAGCGATGCATGGTCCGTTCGAAGAACAAATTTCTGGCCATATAGGTACTTGTGGAACTGCTTGGTGGCCTCTATTATAGCCAATAGCTCCTTCCTGGTCACACAGTAGTTCCTCTCACTTTTTGAAAGAACTCGACTGTAATACGAGAGGACTCTTTCTTCGCCATAGATCTGCTGGGAGAGTACAGCTCCAATACCGCCGTTGCTTGCATCAGTGTCAACTACAAACATTTTTCCGGGTTTCGGATACGCCAGCACGGGTGATTCACACAGCTTTTCCTTCAGGGTTTCAAAGGCTGTCTGGCATTGTTCGTTCCAGGCATACGGACGATTTTTCTCGGTTAGCTGATGGAGACACTTAGCTATTTTGGCAAAGTCTTTGACGAATCTTCGGTAGCAGGTTGCCAGACCCAGAAAACTTCGTAGTTGGCGCTTGTTGTTTGGTGTTGGCCAGCTTTTCACGGCTTCAATTTTCTCAGGGTCTGTTTTGACCCCTTCTGCTGATACGACGTGTCCCAGGTATTTTACTTCAGCTGCGAAAAGGGTACACTTGTCGGGACTAAGTTTCAAATTTGCCAGTCGCAGACTGTAGAAAACCTCTTCTAAGTTCCGCACATGCTCTTCGAACGTTCTCCCGATGACGATGATGTCATCTAGGTACACCAAGCAGGTTTTCCAGGTTAGACCACGTAGCACGTATTCCATCAAGCGTTCAAAAGTGGCTGGAGCATTGCAAAGCCCAAATGGCATCACCACAAACTGCCACAATCCGGTCCCAACTGAAAATGCGGTCTTCTCTCGGTCCTTCTTGTCGATTTCTACCTGCCAGTAGCCACTCTTGAGATCGAGTGTAGAAAACCATTTTGCGTCGGCTAAAGTGTCCATGATGTCATCGATGCGTGGGAGCGGGTAACTATCTTTCTTAGTGACGTCGTTAAGCTGCCTATAGTCGACACAAAAACGAGTGCTACCATCCTTTTTCTTTACTAGAACTACAGGCGCGGCCCATGGACTGACAGAAGGTTCAATAACGCCTTGTTTTTCCATGTCCGAGATCAGCGCGCTCACTTCTCCTTGTTTGGCTATAGGGAGGCGTCTGGGTGCTTGTCGAATCGGCTTGGCTCCCTGTGTATCTATGACGTGATCCATAATCCATAATGTTCGCGACCAGAAAGTTGTGTCGGAACACAAGGTCTCCCAACTGTATCTGGAGGTTGACCTCTCCATGAACAGGTGCAGTTTTTCCTGTAGCTGTCCGTAGTGAGCAAATTCTGCCCTTGTGAAGTTGTTGCTGTGTAACTAGGTCTGGTCGGATAATCGATCGGGTTGCACCAGTGTCGATTGTTATGGTGCAGTGTTCTCCGTCAATTTGACCCGGAAGGCATAAGTCCGCTTCTCCACGATGTAGTCTTGACACGGTGATGGTGGTGCTGGGGACGTCGATCCTCCTAGCCAACCCCTGCCCCAAGAAGTTGGCTCTTACATGTTTCCCGACCCCTCTGTTTGAAGGGCTTCCATTCTGGGCTCCTGACTCGGTCTGGATCTCCTCCTAGCTGCACACCCTGGACAATAGCTCGGTTTTCTCCGCTTCTTGCAGTCTCTTTGCAGGTGCCCCTTCTCTCCGCAATTCTAGCATCTAGGCGCACCATTTACATGCGAGTCTCGCTCAATTTCCACGCGCACACACCTGCTCTCGTCTGCCACTACCTCACGGACCCGGGCAGTGGTACGAGTCGCATTCTTCGCTGCCTCAAAGTTCAGACTGTAAGCCAATGCGTCCTTAACCGTTTGCTTTTGGGCTAAACGCACGGCTTGCTGCAATTCCGGGTCCTTTAGTGCGCTGATGAATGCTTCTGTCGCTGCATCATCTCGATGTTCTGGGTCGTAGGCCGGGTAAGCCAAAAGTGCTAGTCGCTCAATGTCTTGGGCTAGCTGCTGTAGGGTTTCACCAGACTTCTGCACCCGATGCCTTAGCTAAATCTGCTTTAGATGATCATCTCCATAACGCATGTCGAGCGCATTCATTATAGCATTCGAGTTTGAGTGCAATTCAACGGGGATCGTCTGCAACAGCTCGGCAGCTGGGCCTCTTAGAGCAAGAATCAATGCAGTTGCTCGTTCCTGCTCATTCCAGTGATTTATGCGAGCGGCTGTTTTGTAAATAGTCCAGACCGTTTGCCCATCGAATATTGGTGCTTGCACATTTCTAGACGAGCCTTGCACTGCGGTTGTAAGCGGGGCTGGTGAGGCGGTTACTACTGCTTTTGCTGCTTCCAATTCCTTTTTCATGTTTTCCATCTCATTGTTGATTCTCTCCTCGACCTGGCTGACCTTTTCCTCGACCTGGTAAACCTTTTCCTCGACCTGGTCAACCTTTTCCTCGACGCCTTTAATTTGTTTGTTGAGACTACCGAGCTCCGCTTTTATTTCGGTTGACTGTTTCTCCAGCTTCTGTGTGATGTCTGCCTTGATGTCTGCTTTGATTTCGATTGCTTGTTGGTCCAGCCTCGCTGATTGTTCATTTAGCTTCGTTGATTGTTCATTAAGCTGCGCTGATTGTTCATCCAGCTTCGCAGTCAGACTGGATGACTGTTCGTTTAGCTTCGCTGATTGTTCATCTAGCTTCGCAGTCAGACTCGATGACATCAGCATTAACATCTGCATTAGCGCATTTTCTGGCTCCTTTGATTTTGGTGTTTCTACTTCTCCACCTTCTGCGCCTTTTTCCGCATCTGAGAACTCACTCGAATCCAGATTCACGCCTTCCGACTCGATCGCGTCACGCAAGCGTGCAATCAGTATGGCCTTTGTACCTTGCGTAGCCAGGTTTCGCTGTTCCAACTCTTCCTTAAGCTCCGACATGGTCAATTCATTAATTTTTAAGTTTAAGCTTCGTGGCATTTTTAATGTTTCTTTAAATTTTACTATTGTGCACTACAAAAATGTTCAAATTTTCACTTTCAAAATTTTTCTATCCCACTTCTGGCACCACTGTCGCGTGTTTTGGGTTCGCGGCCTATAATTTTAATGTTCCGGGAAAGTGAAAACGCAATGTCTTTTAATTTAAGTTAAAAGAGTTTATTTAATTAAATAAAATGCACAATAATCAGTTAACACTTTCACTAATTTTAATTTTCACTATTAAAAAATCTAACACTTGTCCATAAATTTTGTATCGCAATTGTCTTCTAAATTACTTCACTATTACGAAACACACTATCGCAGTTCTTATCGCGGTCGAATGAATGAATCCCCCCATTCATTCAGCTCGCCTTTATATAGGGTCTCTACCTATTCACCCATTTCTCGTACATTGGCGAATGTTCTACCGGGAGGTACTTGGTAGATTCGAGCAAATTAATGAATGGAGTGACGTCACTTGCAGATGTTGATCATGCTTGTTGGGTTCTCGTGGGTTCGAGTAAATTCATTTGTTGACGTTCTTAATGATTATGAAAACAATTGCGACAGTAGCTCGCAGAATTATTTGTACATGTAACAATATATTCATCAATTGTTAATAGCATGTACCTTAAATATTAAAGTTCGGGAAAAATAACACAATTTGATTTGATGCGCGAACATTTCGTACATTTCCCCTTCTTCTGCCTCGCTCGACACTGGTAAGTAATTTTAAGACCTTGAGACAATTTTTTTAGGGTCACTCCTCTAGTTGGGAGGACTCCCTTAAAACTCTTTCTTTTTTTCATCTCAAAACCTTCTAGATGTCATAACTTCCGACCTTTCCGGAAAGTTTCATAGCTATAGCTTCTTTAGTTCCGGAGAAAAACTGCACACAAACTGGACACAGGTACCGATTTCAATAGGGTTTTGTATTTATTTTAGTACAAAAGACGTGTTTTTGTTTCTGTCAAATATAATTAAACTGTTAAAATATTTTATTAGAGAATTGGAAAAAAGGAAATCGAGCATTTCCCGATTGGACGAAGGGAGAAATTTGTGCAAAAATTGCATGGCTAGGAATTTGTCCTTTGCGATTGAGGACAACGATTTCCTTTTTCTTGTTTGGAAGAAAATATCCACGCGTCAAAAATTTTCAAATAGGAATTCGAGAACATTGTGAAAAACTTGGAATATGTCAAAATTCCGGCACAAGCTGGAATCAGCAAAATCAAGACCCGAGAATGCAAGATTCTCACAAAGAGATGTTGCAAGAAATTCATCGAGAAGGAACTTGAAGAAATAAAAACAGATAAGAACTAAGTTACAATGTCAGTTGTAGATCATTGTATACCTACAAACTTGCCGAATGAGGTCATCATGTCAGAAATGGAAAGTTCTTCAAAGCAAGACTTAGGCAAAGCGATTGAACAGGACATTCGAACATTCAAATAAGCAACGTGTACATTCGTTTTTAAACCATGAAATAACGATAAATTTGATCTTAATAGTAAATTCACCTCTAATAATTTTTCCATGCGAAATAGCTTCTCACCCTTAGCAAGTGGTAACATTATTTAGGATAATCCTGATATCGCCAACAAATCCTCATGGCTTCCACCCATTTTATTAACAATATTAACTCTCTAACGGTAAAACTTATTTTTAAACAATTACCTACGTGCAGGTACCGGATTAATTCATTTTTGGACTCGTTCCACAAAACTATTGTTGACAAAATCGAAAAATTTGACTTTATTCTCGATTTACTGAAGGAAAAGAAACTAGGAGGACATTCGTTCACGTCTTCTATCAGACGCAACCCGATAGTAATCCTCAAGGAGTTGAGTGCTTTGTTTCCTATTCCCGAAATATAAGATTATGTCTTGTCGCAAATTCAAGAACTAAATAATTTTGAGATAATAAATTTATCAACAGTATGGGCTCGCCGTAACGATTTAAAGTTAAATATATTCAAATTCAAGTTAAGTAACGACGATGATCTAAAGAAGCTTTTCAAAATCCGTTTTTTACTGCATCATAGAATAACTTGGGAAAACCAAAGCGGGATGATTTGACACAATGCTATAGATGTCAACGTTTTGGGCACGTATCCTCTAATTGTGGATATGAAAAAAGATGTGTTGCTTGCGGAAAGGAGCACATAGATGATGTGTGCCCGCGTAAGGGTATCATTAATGAAACTTTCAATAACCATGATACTCCTCCTGTGTATTCTGTGCTATGCTCCTCAACCGGACATCCAGCTAACTTTTCTGGCTGTTCAGAAAGAGTAAAATTAAGAACAAAGTTGGCAGAAAAACGTGCTACTACAAAAGCAAATCCAATGCCGTATAGTATTCCACCTAATAACATTCCAAGTTCCTTTTTCATTCCAGTTAATATCAATTAATGAATCAGAAAACTGCCTTTCTATCTCCTGTGACCCTAATAAAAAAAAATCTAAAGAATTTCTTGCTTCATACTGTCTTTTGTCTTCGGAAGAACAACCTGAAGCCTTATTCAACTTTTTTATTAGCATTGCGAGCAATAAAACCCTTGAAAATTATTGCAATGAACATTAATTCCTTGCAAACTCGTGATAAGCGGATTGCTCACCAAAATATACTCGATGAGTTTGTGCCTGACATTGTTTTTTTAAACGAAACTCGGCTAAGTGTGAGACACAAAGCACAATTTCTAAATTACACACTGTTTCGCAATGATATTGGCAGAGGCACAGCCATCCTTGCTCATTCAAAACATACCATTTTCCAAATTCTATGTGAATTCTCATCTTTTTTTGTACTTCCGCTTGTTTACATACGCGTGGTGCTGGTGGCCATATTCGTAAATTATTTTTAAATTCTTTGTATATTCTTTGTGATCCCGGTCAATCACTTTTTTTTTGATTTTGATCAATTATTAAATTTTTCAAACGAATTTGGTGATTTCATTTGGGGAGGAGACATTAATGCGAGACATCCTAGTTGGGGTGATAATACAGCACTTCTATATCAATTATTCATGCAGGAAGTCTTCTTTCTTGGATAATTTCCTGATTTCGCCTTCACTTCGAAATGCTCGTTGTGTAACACATCACTGTTTCTCAATAGCAGCTCCTTCGGATTATCATGCGCTTTTTTACGCTTCCTCTTGCTAACTTATATCCAATTATTCCTCATCCTTCCTTATTTCGCTCGTTTAAAATGTTGATTGGTCTTGATTCAACGAATGGTAATCTGATCTCTTCGCAGACAAATTCTCGGATGAGCCTGTATTTAACAACCAACAAATCGATGAGCCAATCCACGTTCTCTCTTCTGATTTCTTTATGCATGGACTCTTTTGCAACTGCCAGAAAATGTAATATCTCAAAATATGACGATCTTTCCTCATCACCGCTCCATTTAATTCATATTAGAAGTAAATAGAAGCAGAAGAATATTTCACCAAAATTAAAATAAGAGTAAATCCACAGTATATTCTTCTTCGTTCACAAATTAATTGCATAAGTAAAATTATAAGAGACAAGGTGCGTCTTGAATTGAACACGGCGTATAAACTACGACTTTCTTCTATGAAGCCATCCTCATATGTTTTTAACGAAATAAATAACTTGACTGACCGGTTATCAAATAATTTGAATATTTACAGGGATCTATTAGTTTTAGCGGGCAATCATATGTTACGACAGATGAACAATTGAATGCTTGCTCCTCCTTTTATAATAATCTTTAGGTGAAAAAACTTCTGTTAACAATGTTTCCCTAATAATCGCTCCTCACATCCCACTCGCTTAAGTCATTGTGATTTTTAGGGTTTTGTAAAATAATTTTACAAAACCCTACTAAAATCGCGTCCTGTCTGTCCGTCCGTCCGTGTGTCACAGCAGTTTTTCTCGGAAACTACTTAAACTAGAAACATCAAATTTTGTATGTGGGTGTAAAGTGGAGTTCTCTTCAAAGTTCAACTACAAAAAAATTTTATAAGGTATTTTAGGGGGGTCTCCCCGTATAGGGGAGTGACCCCCCGAAAAAAAAAATTTCATTGAAAGTAGCCGATATGGGTATCAAATGAAAGGTCTTGATGAGAACTTTCCAAAACAGGTCTTAGTTTGGCAAAGTTCGCTTCGAGGGGCGCACAGGGAGGGGAAATACACGAAAAATTTGTGTCCCCCCCCTCGCGATTGGACACCTGTGATCCGAAAAATCTGAAAAAAATCAGGAAAGTAGGCCTTGGTGAGTACAACAACAACAAATACGTGAGAAGTCGCAATTCGCTCAACTTTGTTAGTAATAGTATGATTTATCGATTTTATGTTTTCTTGAATAAAATCTTAATGGTACCCTTAAATTCTATGAAATTCAGTACACAGATGACCATCTACAATATTAATCTATCCTGAAAGATTGAATCATATTTAGCGAAGTTATAGTGGTTTGAATTTTCCTGTATTACTATGGAACAATATGCGCTGCATTTATTACTATGGCAACATACCTGTATGGGTATGGAACAACATGCGCTTTTTCCGACTCAGAAACTACAGTTTTGCTAGGATTTGCATGAAAATATCAGGAATGATAGGTGTCATGTAGATCTTTGAGAATCGGTTCAGCTAGTGGTATAAGTAATCGTAAAACAAAAAAAATGGCTGTTTTAAATGCGAAAATTGGATAATTTTGAGTTATTTTTTCCCAACTTCAACGTTTAAGGTGCATGCTTTGAACATTTGATTCAATTTAATGAATGACTAAAGATGAGTACCTACAATTAATGCTCATAAGTGAAACAAGTCAAGGAGGCGGGAGAGAGCTCCTAGCAAAAGGGCTTTGTAACCATTCTAGGATTCGAAAAAATTGGCCATGAATCGATGATAACAGTACAGGAGAATAGCCCCTGAAAAAAAATTCATCAAACGTAGCCGATATGAGTATGAGATGAACGTTTTCATGGGAGCATTTCAAAACAGTTCTTAAACTGTCAGTTTTTGCTTCGGTGGGGGCACAGGGGGAGAATACATGAAAAATGTGTTTCCTCCCTCGCGAATGGACATCTGAAATAATTATCAAGGGAGATATTTATGAGTATAACAATAACAAAAACCTCAGAATTCGAAATTTGTTCAACTTTGTTAATAATAGTATGATCTTCGTATTTCATATTTCTAATAAAATCGTCTTTAACATGTATCTTGATTTGATTCGATCTGGTGACTGCATTTTGTAAATTGAATACAAAACCCTTCTGACATGAGCGTAGGTCTGTTTACCCAACTTGTTTTACCGGCTTTGATGAAATCCAATCTATAAGAGTAAATTTGAATAATAAAAAATCGTTTGGTCCATTGCAAATAATTGCATTAATAGTGGTTACTTTCCATCTGCTTGGAGAGCAGCCACATTAGTTCCTTTGCCAAAATCAAGATTAAATGGTGATATTAAGAAATTGAGACCAATCTCTTTTCTTTCGAACGTAGGCAAAATCTTTAAAAAATAATCTGTGATGTTTTAAAATTTTTTCCAAACCCATCATTCCTATTGAGCAAAATGGTTTCAAGGAAAAAATTTCTACTGAACATGCAATCTTATCCGTTCATTACAAAATTTCTTCTGGTTTGCGAAACAAAGAAGTTACAGTGGCGCGCATAATTGATATTGAAAAGGTTTTCTATTCGCTTTGGTTAAAAGGTTTAATCTACAAACTTTTAAATTGCAACTGCCCTATTCCTTTAGCTTGTATTTTCATAAATTTACTTACTAACCGTAGTTTGTCGATTAAAATAGGTAATTCCTATTATTTTTTTATTAAGTGTATATTCTGGTGTTCCTTATGGTTCTATTCTTGGTCCGTCTCTATTCAATTTTAATTTGGCTGATATTCTTTGCGGTCATCAAAATAATATAAATGATAATTTTATGTTTCTTTACGCGGACGATATTATCCTTCTTGCAAACAACACAAGTCTCTTAAAAGATTTAAATAAAATTAATTTTAATCTTCAAGTGGTAAAAGATTATGTTTGATTGGGCGCTGAAAATCAACCCTGAAAAATGTAAGTTAATTTGCTTTTGTAATGCTTATCCGGAAAGATCATAGAAATGGTCCAGCTGAAAGTAAATTACTCTCTTTATCAATTGATGGCCACAGTATTACTCTCAAAACATCATAAAATATTTA
The DNA here is from genome assembly GCA_963969285.1 of Odontomyia ornata. Classification (NCBI taxonomy): domain Eukaryota; kingdom Metazoa; phylum Arthropoda; class Insecta; order Diptera; family Stratiomyidae; genus Odontomyia; species Odontomyia ornata. Next base: position 170,731,371 of record OZ017740.1, on the reverse strand, counting down.
GGCATTCACTTACATCCTAGGCTAAAATTTAATTACCATGTTCGGTGAATTCTGAGAAAAGCAGTTGGTGCATATGTAGCATTGTCGCCTTTTCTTTCAAGCAAATCTATAAGTTGCAGTACTAAACATTTAATGTATAAAACTCTTATTCGTCCAATTATTAGCTATTGTTTTCCTGTTTGGCATTTTGTTTCCTCAATTGTTGCTGGTGAACTACAAATTTTTGAACGCCAAATCCTTAGAAAATGCTTATCGAAATACAGAAGGCCAAACAAAAATTTTCAGAAACGGTATACTTTGATGAGACCAATATTAGACCAATTCTATTTTTCATGATCGAGCAGAGTATGAAGCGCTTAACCTCTTGGGGCTCTCATTCTGACCCTGTTGTGAGGGAATTATTTGATCAAAATGAACCTTTAGAGAATGTTAATCGTTATATGTCACCTATCAAATCACTTTGTGTAGACAATTCCTCGCTACGTGAAATCGCTCTACGCTCTACGCGTGAAATCGAATAATTTCACGAAATGGACCCATAAATTGGCCGGCGAGATCGTGTGATTTGACTGACTCCTTGTGACTTTTTCCTTTGGGGATTTCTGAAGGATCGTGTTTATGCTGATGCTCCCCAGACTACTGAAGCATTAAAAAACAATATTCGAGCCAACATACGCCTAATAACGCCGGAAATGTGCGAAAATGTGTTCGAAAATTTCAATCATCGTTTGAGCAGCACGAGGTGGACATATGCCCGAAGTAATGTTTCATATTTCATTGTAAGGGACCAAATTTTCATAATAAATAAACATTACAGCTCAATCTTCACAAAAACTATGTTTTTTTTCGACGAAAATGTGTACACTTGTTATGAATCACCCTTTAGTTAGAGTATCTCATTGTCATGATCGAATGTATCGGCACTCCACAAGGTGATATGATCATTATCACGCTTTGCGCGTGTGTTCGTCCACCCAGTTGCGATACGTTCTGATTTTAAACCAGCGCGTATCATAACTGAACAGGTTTATAGTCCGTCCGAAGAACCACTTGAACTAAATCTCGTTGACGCTAACGAAACTCGAACCAGAGACCTTCGGCTTACGGGCTTAGTGCTCTAAGCACTAAGCCACGCGGACTACTATACTAATTAATTATTATTGTTAAATATCTTATCATATTTTGTAAGTTCAAAGTGTCATATTCATGTAAATTTCTTTCTTGCTGTTTTTTGCAAATAATTCTCAATTGTATTTTTTAATTTATAAGCCATTGAGCACTGGTGTAATACTATTTATATCAATCTTTCAATCACATTGAATTGGTTACAACCGAATTTTGTAATAATAGCTGTTTAACTACTCGTATAGTGCCGTTGTCAAGCTATGTACCTTCTTGTCATGTTAAAAATGGTTGTACGTAAAAATACAATACAATATCTATCTATCTACAAAGCCCTAAAAATGAAGAAATGCAGAGACGGAAAACATTTTCAGTGCCAATGAATATAATTCAACCTAAATTACTATCGTTAAAGATACTATCAATGGATCCGATATTGTGACGAGGACGAGCAAAAACAACAGAAACAAACAGAATCAACAAAGAAAACATTAGATGTAATTCCAGAGATAATACTTTTGTCGTCTTTGTGGTTACAGCACTACAGCCAGCTACGGACCTTGAATCCCTGCAGAAAGCATCTTCAATAGCGATATACTGTCGGACCCGCTTTGCTCAGTCTTTTCACAAGACTGCGACCCCAATTGTTCCAAGGAATACCTTTTGAGATACTCGTTTTATATCCATACGTATGTGGCTATCGAATTTTAAAATTCGTAGTGAATGAGGGTCTGCGTTTGATAACTAGCAAACATGGGGAGATTGTCAGATCTGAGCAAAAAGACTAATATACCAGCTGAATTCAACGAGATATACATTGCAATTGATTTATTTTTCATATACTCGAATTTGACCAAATGTCAAGAAAATGAGTTTGTTCAAGTGCGCCTCATGAGGACAATAGAATAAGAACTATTTACGCACGCGAAAATTTCGTACATTTCTCCTTCTACCCCCCTCGATACTGGTAAAGTAATTTAAAGTCCTGTTTTGAAAAGATCTCATGATTCTACGGCGTTGCGTGTAGACGTGTTTTTAATTCGCTCCTGTCAAGAATTTTTATAAATTAAAATAATTTTTTAAAAAACGTCAATTAGAAAGTAAATTTAGAAAAAAACTTATTACATCGTCGAACTATTCGAATAATTTATCGAGTATCTGGATTTTACCTGCGAGAAAGTTTCAAAAAAAAAGAAGAAAATTTTTTTCACCAGTGGGATGGAGGAGCTCGACGGCTTCCCACCGCTGGGGGGACCCAGAGCCAGGCATTTCTAAAACGACGAATGATATAATCATAAAGCGGAAAAACGATCAAGACAGCTGTGAGCATGGCAAGCGTATTACGCTTTCAAGTGAAGAGTACGAAAAAGTAACCAGGGAAAACGCAAAGGTTACTAAACAAAACGATGAGTTGAAACTCCGTATACAAAGTTTGGAGGATATGGTCCGGACATTAACAAATGCGAACAAAACAAAAGTGATGAAGCCACAGAATACGTCCGGCAAAGAAGAAGGGATATCAAATAAGAAGAATGAGAAAAAGGAAACGACAACAAGCAAGACCAACGAAAAAACAGTACCAATGCAAAAGACTCAAATATATAAAGCAAAATTGCAAGATACGAGCAAGACATCAATCCATGATGCTGAAAACATCCTAAGCGCAGGAGGAGCGGTGCTGTCTGCGATGAATGACGAAATGGACATCGAGATGGAGTGCCACGATAGCATAGGTAATATTGATAGTAGTAATAGTTCCATTGAATATTTAAAATCAAAAAATAAGGAGAAGGAGAAGAAGCCAACCGATGTGTCTGCTGGTTCTCCTATTAAAAATAATAAGGTAAATGAGAAAGTTCCTCCAATTAACGTTTTTGGGCAGCGTGGAGGAGATATGGTTCGGTTATTGGCAGCCGAACATAAAATCGATAACTTTCAAGTTAAGAGAGTGACCGCTGATAAACTTACAATCAAGACAAAAACACTGGCTGAATTTAAACTGGAGAAAGTTGCTCTTAATAGTGTAAAAGCTCCCCACTTCACATACACACTAAAGGCGGAAAAAAATCATACCTTCCTGTTGAAGGGCTTGGACTGTGAGGATAATACAGTTGATCTCCTTGAAATGTCGCAGGAAGCAGCACCAGCTGTTAAGTTCATCAGTGTGAAAAATTTTGCCACAAGGAGTTCAACTGTTGAAGGTAAATTATTACCATTTTATTTTGTCCAAATTTCTAACGATAGCAGTCCGAGTGCCCTCCAACAGGTAAGGTACTTAAACTTTAGAGTTGTGAGGGGGAACGCCTCCAAAAAACTGAGGTCAACCAGTGTTACAGGTGCCAAAGATTCGGTCATTCGGTGCCGTGCACTATCGCTGTGTTAAATGCAAAGATATTCACGCCCCCGGTGAATGTAAATTGGCTCAAATGGAGCCAAAAGAAAACTTATACTGTGTTAATTGCGGTATATTTGGTCATCCAGCATCATATCGAGGATGCCCTCGGTATCAAGATGCAAGAGTTAAATTTTCCCCAAAACAAACCAAAGTAAATCACAATTTGCTACCTCCCAACTTCGTCAAACCCGGGGTATCATTTGACCTTGCTGCTAGAGGACCAGCAGACAACAATGTAAATCAAACAAATAATGTAAGTGGCAGTAATGAGCTGCTTCTCAAAATCTACCAACAGCTTGAATCCCTTTCAGATAGAATTAATAAACAAGACCAAAAATTCAATTTCGTTTTTCAACGTTTAGGCCAACATGCTTCAAAATAGTTTGTCATCCAGTCACATTCCCATGGATAGGATTTGTCTCATCTCGATCAACGTCAACTCCATTGTTACTATACATCGGCGTGATTATCTCCTTGAATTCATTGTTAAGTGAAAGCCAGACATCATGCTTCTCACCGGAACCCACCACAATTCATGGCACTCCATGACATTCAAGGATTTTGAATTCGTAAGAAACGATAGGGTAATAGGTGATGGGGGAGGTGGCACCGGGATATTGGTTCGAAGACCCTATTGTTTCCAAAATATTGAAAAAGTCGAATTCAAAAGCTTTGAATCTCTTGAAGTGTCCGTTATCAAAATCTCACTGCCAGGTGGAGATAACCTCTTCGTTATCTCTGCCTATGCAACTGGTGGAACTGTTCTCAAGCTCAAAGAGGAGCTCAATTCCTTGTTTGAAATACTCGAATTGAACAGGCTGCATAGTTATTATATTCTTGCTGGTGACCTGAACGCTAAGCATACATCATGGCTGAACGCCACCGATAATCCAAAAGGTGTATTCCTGAAATCGTGTTTGACAGAGAACCAAATTGAATACAGGTGCAATCTATATGGGTCGGAGTTCCCAACATACCCTAGGACAAATTCATATTTGGACCTCTGCATTGCTGACGCAAAAATTGAATTCAGCTTTAATAGTCCTCAACGGAAACTGCAGGTGCTTCCTTATGATAGCGACCGGAACGCAATCGTAATAAAGTCAATCATCAAAGAGATGATTTCTTCCTCATTCCAGTTCAACATGAAAATCATCGGTTGAATTTCAAAAAACAGACTGGGGAAAGTTTCAAAAGAAGTTTAATCGCGAGTACCAGAAGCAATGTCCTCCTTCTGATGGTGGCAACTCTTGCTCAATGGTTCCCAATGACAGGAATCTAACTAACGATGAAATACATGTCTATTTGTAGAAGTTAGAGAAGCTGACGTTGGAAACGATTGAGAAAGTAGTTCCCAAGATTAAACATCGAAGCAATATGGAAGGATATGAAACACTAACCATCGCAAGGTTGAAAAGATTGAAAAGCCTTCTTCTCACACGCGTCAACAATATTTATCGACGATTTTTGGACTACAACCATCCCTCGTTGGCTTTGTTGAAATTACACCTGAAGAATGTCCGGAACTTAATCCGGTCATACTTCAGGAGTGAGGTCAGCAATCAATGGGCGGAAAAATTGAGGGGTAATAGCCCACAGGACCCAGATGGCGTTTTCGCGAAAGTGAATAGCATATTCCGGAAGAAGTCTCGAGTGAAAGTATCGAATCTTGAAGTCACTAGTGATGGGATAAATCTTCTCGATAGGGCTGGTATCGAAATTGATAGTACGACACAGGATAGAAATGGAAACAGGATTATATGTGAGGGATTGCTTAAATTGCCCTGATTGGAACACATTTTGAATTGGTTCATCTACCAAACTCTGAGAGAGGGAATGAAATATTTTCAGAGGTCGTTGAAGCAAAAGTTTCCGACTTCAAATCAAGGCTGAACAGCCAATGAATTCTTCATTTCAATGAAACATTAACATCTGACCTCATAACGAGCTTGAATCTTATTGATTATTTTGTCAGCTATGAAGACTTGTGTTTCATATTTCGCAGGATAAACAACAAGAAATCATGCGGTACTGATGGTGTTCCAAATGTAGTTGCTATTAGGAATTATTGTATATTGTTTAACAACATGTAGAGCAATTCATATTTCCCAAATGTGGAAAAAGGCTAAGGTATTTCCGATCTTGAAGAAAGGAAAAGAATCTTCATGCCCTAAAAGCTATCGCCCAATCAGCTTGCTGCCTAACATCAGCAAGGTGTTTGAAGTGATACTCAACAGAGCATTGAACGCCCACATTGAGGAACATGAGTTGATACCGAATTGCCCATTTGGTTTTCGTGCCAAGCATTCGACCACACATGCAATAACGAAAGTAACCTCAGACATCTGTTGGAAACTAAATGATAGACAATGCGTTGGAGCATGTCTCATTGATATGGAGAAAGCCTTCGATCAGTGTGGTTAGATGGACTAATTTTTAAACTCTTTCAGGACAAGTTCCCCAGACACCTTGTCGGCATGATGTGCAATATGTTATACGGGAAATCGTTTGTTGTAACTGATGGAAATCTGACGACAATGCGAGAATTCAAGGTCTTGAATGGTCTACAGCAGGGAACAGTTACTGCACCTCTGCTCTTCTCAATCTTCATTCGCAAGCTATTGAACGGCTATGATTTTAATGTCTCGCCAACGCAATCATTGGTAGCGTTTGCTGATGATCTGATCATCTATACGTTCAGAGCAAAAAATGTTTAATGATGTACAGCTGTACACTGACAATTGGCGAATGAAAATCAATGCACAGATGTGTGAAACAATCTTGTTTCGGACAACGCTGCAGGGGGTCAGTCAAGACTTGAAACGTAATTGGAAAGATTTCTACATTATGGCTGGCGAGGGTAGTTCAGAAGGAGTTCCACATAAATCCTGTGTTCGATACCTCGGTGTTTATCTCGATCAGTATCTGTACTATACTGAACATGTCAAAATCATGCTCAGTAAGGCACTAAAAGTAGTCATGGCCATACGAAGAGTCTTTCATTCCAAAAACATTGACCAAAAGGTCAAAATTATCTGTTACAAGACCCTGGTTAGACACGTTTTGACATATGGATGTCAAATCTCGTACAACCAGAGTGCTAGTACTATGGCAAAATTAAGAGTTTTCGAAAGGAAATGTCCGTGCATGTACTGGTTTGTACAGGAAGCCTGAGACGGATTGGAAATATTATATATCGAATAAAAGAATTTATCAAACTGCTCAAATGACAAGAGTCGATATCTTTATATTGAAACTTCTTCGGAATCATATCGCAAGATCTGTGACTGTGAGTGAAAACCCTTAGATTTCACAGCCGTTCCACCCTACAGACGGATATATTCCCACTTGCCTCGCTACTGGCTTCGTTCCTCCAGAAGCATTTGGTATTTGGACATAATCGATATGTTTTTGATTCTGAAGGCGTCCCAGTCATATATCACATATATCGACGGGCCACCGATAAGAACCGATAAGAAGATAAAACATCCTCCGAATTTGAGTTCACGAGACCAACAATTCCAATGGAGATACTCATTTGCTAGATTCGTTGAAGCTGATCGAATTGAGACGGCGCAATCCAGGTATTGGTGGCTGAATGACAATGTCTAAATTATTCGTGTTTATTTCCAGTTTATGTGTTTTTCGTTACTTAGTTTTTGAGTTTCAGCTCATTATTGCTACCCTTAGTATTGTTGTTTATTTTGTGTTAAAAATTAGGGATAGTTCTTTGTTATCTCGGGTTTTTTGCGCCATTTAAAAAATTCTCCAAATAAATTTTCCTCCAACTTTTCCAGAAAAACGCAAATATTGTAAATTTAATGTGGAACAAATATATATTTCGGAGGTAAGAGTAAAAACTCTTACCTCCAAAATATATATTTGTTTAACATTAAATTGACAATATTTGCGTTTTTCTGGAAAAGTTGGAGGAAAATTTATTTGGGATAGATTAGGTATATGTTATGTTTATTATATTAGGTTAGAGAAAAGATTAAACGCGTAGGTTAGGAATATTGTGATAGAATTTTTTTAGTATAAGATAAAGTTTTCGATTGCATTTTATTAGAATTAAGTTACAACATATTAAGTGTAGGATCAAAATTTAAATTATAAATAATTTTAGGATGGTGTAGGTTGGTTTTTTCTCCTTTTTCCAATTGAATTTCAAAATATGTAATAATCTTAATTGAATTTGCTTGTTTTTTTTATGAAATATGTTTAATGATAACGTATAAATTTAGAGAGCCATTCGGGCCATTAGGTTTTTGTATTGTCATTGTTTGGAATTTGCTTTATATTCTTTGAAAATTTATACCGATTAGTATCGAATAAAGCGCTTTTGACTTTGACTTTGAAAAGATCTCATTGAGACCTTTCATACATATAACAACCCTTTGACTACCTTTGATGAACATTTTTTTTAAGGTTCACCCTCCTAGGGGAGACCCCCTAAAACTCACTGAACATTTTTTGCCTCCCAAAACTTTCAAAAAGTCAATACTTCTGACCTTTTCACAAAGTTTCATGGCTGTAGCTTCTATAGTTTCGGAGAAAAACTGCTGTGACATAAAAATGGAACGCAACCGAACCCACAATGATTTTTACCAAATTTTGAGAAAAGACTACAGAAATTTTTGGAATCTAAAAAATAACAGACTACTGTTAAAGATTTTATTCTTGGTAAAATAAAATAAATATGTATTAAACAAAAGTACTACATTTTCGATACCGTGAACTTGGAATACGTGAACACCCTGTGCACGCTGCCCAGACTACATTGTATTAGCTAAAGGATACTATGAAAATATTTATGGTAGAATCATTTTATATAAATTTATAGTTTTAGGTTAGGAAAATTTATTTACAAGGAAAAATAATTTTCCTTGAATTGTGTAATTTGTGGGTTGTTTTTTTCACACTTTTTGCTCTAAATTTCATTACATGTTTCCATTTTTATGTAGTTTGCACTTATATGGAAAAATTTAAACTTCTCAACAGATGTATATAGAGTGCCCTCGGGTATTGCTCCGAGGGTTTTATAATAATTTTATGTTTTAAATTCACTTTATGTTTCTAAAATGTTCAATTCAATTCAAAATGTTAATTCGATTTCAATCTATGTGAGATAATGAGATATTCAATCTTTAATTGAAGGTCCGAAAGCAAAATAAAGAACGCTAAAACATCTCCGATCGTTGAATCTTTAAGATTAAAGTTTAAGTATCAGCAGTTAATAAAAACTATTTGCATTGCGCAATTAATTCTAAATATAAGCAACTGGGAAGCAGCAGTTCAGCATAAAACAAAGCAGCATTCAATTTCAAAGTATCAAATAAGCCTCGAATTTCAAATCAGCGAAATTTGAAATTAACCGTCACCCTGCTGGGACGGGACGCGTCAACAAAAAGCTGACAAGTGCAAATAATTTGTCAATTGCAATGATGACACTTTTTTCACAATATCGGGTCTGGTGAAATTCTAGAAAAAATTCGCGGCAAAAGCATATTTAGCGATCTAGTTGTCACATTTCCGTGACCTTTACCTTGTCAAATCCAGCGGCTTCTAAGCGTCCACCAAGTGTTTCTCCCACACCGGCAAGCTCAGTCACAGGTTTATCACCCATAGGCTCTGCGACGAAATTTCTATGCTTTTGGGAGGTTCCAGACATTATTTAGCACCACTTTAAGCAACCGGTTAGCAACAGAAACTTTAAATATTTTCTTCTTGACGAGAGTCTGGAATTATCGTTGAGAAACGTACACGCTACAAGACCACACAAACGTCCTAGTGACTAATGAATTGCACTGATACAGGACTGCCAGAGTGTGGAAAACAATTGTAAGGCTATTGGCCGATAGATGACACTATTTATTTCTTAAATACCGAGCTCTACGTGATTTCGGAACAAAATAAAAATCTCAGCATCCTAATAATTTGAATGATAATGATGTAAATCCTGATATTTTATTTATTTTTTCTAATTGATAATATAACTAAATTTGTGCACATCAGTTTAAAAAACCGTTAAAAATTTAAATATTGTGAATTTAAATTACACTAAAATTATTTAAAACGAAAACAGCCGCCTGTACGATTTAAGTAAATATGAAATAAAAAATGAGAATCAATTTTTTATTGATATATAGAGAGAAAAATTCTGTGATCCTTTTAAACGAAGTCATTCGAATATCTGTGCTTTATGATTTTATTTTTGTGAAAAATACGTGAAGCATGTACACTCACTTAATCTTAAATTCATTAGGTAAGTAAACAGGGTCGCAGTATAGTGGGAGATTCAACGTCTAGCATTCCGTTAGAGATAAGATTAAACACTTAGGTTAGGAACATTGTTATAGTATTTTTAGTATAAGATAAAGTTTTTTTGATTGCATTTATTAGAATTAAGTTAAAACATATTAGGTGTAGGATCAAAGTTCACTGTAGAGTTAAGATGATAAATAAATTTAGGATAGTGTTGGTTGGTTTTTTCTCCCTCTCTCTGTAATAATCCTAATTAATTGAATTTGCTATAGTTTTTTTTGATGAAATGTGTTAATGATAACGTATAAATTTAGAGAGCCATTTGGGCCATTAAGTTTTTTATTGATATCGTTTGGAATTTGCTTTATATTCTTTTAAAATTTATAACGATCAGTATTAAATAAAGCGCTTTTGACTTTGACTTTGACGTGTTTTTAAAAGCTCTTGTCAATAATTTTTAAATTTTAAGTAATTTTTCACAAAAGTCAGCTGGAAATTGATTTTTCAATTGGAAAGCACCACACCCTCGAATTATTACTGCAATCATTTGCTTCTGAAGAAGGTTCGTGAAGCGGAAAGGAGAAATTCAAGGGGCAGTCCCGTTTGATGAATATTGCCTCGACTCTCGCTGCAAAAGCAACGAGATCAAGTAGAATGATCATAGATATAGAGAGTACTGGATCCGCAACCGGTCGTGAGAGCCGAAGCAATTGGCAACCTGCGCTAAAGTTGTGTGAAGTTGAGGTTTGAGGCGATCTGCTTTTAATTTAGCACTCTATTCACGGCGAAACACGTTCACATTTAAAAAGTTTTTAATTTTAAAGATCGCGCGTACGTAATCGGAACTTTAATTCACTGTTTTAATTAAAAATTTATGAAATTTCCATCCACTTTGACACATGAGTTTTCCCGCGTGGTTCGCGCTCTTTTCGATTTTCTTTTGCTTTGACGTTCGAGTTTCCCATGAGAGTTGTTTGTTGTTTATACTCAAACTGAAATGAAATCTCGTTGGTGTGCGCGGGTGTCAGTGGGGGAAGCGATTCTTCTGAAGAGAGAAAAGAAAAACCTGTCTGGAAAAAAAGGGGAAGGAGAAGCAGAGGGAATCATATAGTTTCGAGAGCGTAAGTTATTTATAACTTATTTATGTGGCAAATTTGCTTCTCACATGGACGAGTACACAGACTCTCGTTGCTCGTCCATTTGTTTATATGTCTTTGAGAATGATCATGTCCATCGCCAAAAATGACGGGCGAGAAATAGCTAGAACGAAGATTTGAAAGAGAGAACAATGAAGAAAAAAGCAAATTAAAAATTTTATCAGTTGACGAAATCGAATAGCTAGCTAGAGCTAATGACAAAGTCGAGATGGTCGAGAGAGAAAATAAAGAACTCAGACTATGGATCTAATTGGCACATTAACTTTCAACAAAGAAAAAGAAATGACCAAGAAAGAAAAGGAAATAAAGTTAAAAGCAACCGATTAGAAAAAATCAAAGAAATCACAAGAGGAACCTAATCAAGAAGATGTCCTCAGCGAAGGCGGAACAAATGTTAGTACAAACTACTATGCAGCGCTAGCTGGGCTAGATGATTCAATGAACATCGATGAGGTGAAGATAACAAAAATTCAATTCTACGTCTAGCACTCGTTGCGTGTAGACGTGTTTTTAATCGCTCCTGTCATTAATTTCAAAAATTAATTAATTTTTCACAAAAGTCAGTTTCAAATAATTGAATTAATTTTGTACGAGTCAGTCAAAAGCAAGTTTTGAATTTATTGGGGAAGAATTAATCGTCGAAGGCATCGACCAACCATACCAATAAATCAAGAAAAGGCAACAAACCAAAGACAACTCGGGACTGCTGTATGGAGGAGCCCGACGGCTTCCCTCCGTTGGGCGGCCCCGGGGAGAGTGACGGTGTGAAATTGGCAAGTGTCAACAAGCGGAGACACACGAGCACCCAGGATACCGCAGATGCTGGTCGCAAAACACAAGTGCTCGAGGATAGACAGGAAGTGTGCCGCCTTCGAAGTGAAATCGAAGAGTTGAAAGCAAGAATTCACACATACGAAGAAATGTTCAAGACGGCAAAAAAAGTTCAAGAGAGTGGTCCGATACAAAAAATCGAAAAACAGAAGAAAGCTGCAACTCCAATAATAACTGAAGAGGTATTAAGTGCTCGTGGCACCAACGAAAGCCAGAACTACTTTGCGGTGCTGGATGGACTCCAACAGGACATGGAGGTAGATGAAGGTAATAAAGACGATAATTTTATCTTATATTTAAAAAATAAAAATAATGAAAGTAGAAATAGGGAGAAGAAACCAGCCCGTAGTTCTGCTGGTCCTCAAAAAGTAGCCAAGAATACCGAGAAAGTTCCGCCAATAAATGTCTTCGGTCAAAGCGGAAAAGACATGGTTCGGCTGTTGGCAGCCGAAAACAAATTGACAAATTTCGAAATCAAACGAATAAATTCTGAGAAGCTGTCAATTAGAACGAAATCACTGGTTGATTTCAAATCAGCGAAAGATGCTTTGAATTCTGGGGAGGTTCCGCACTTCACTTATACCCCCAAAAGCGAGAAGAACCAGACGTTCTTGCTGAAAGGCTTGGACTGCGGAGAAGATACCGTCGATCTTCTTCAGGTTCTCAAGGAAACAGCACCACAAATCGAGTTTATCTCAGTGAAAACATTCGCGACAAGAAGGTCGACGGTAGAAAAAAAAACTTACCACTTTATTTGGTACAAATAACAAATAAGAGCAGTCCAAGTGCTCTTCAGCAAATCAGGTATTTAAATTTTCGAGTGGTGAGGTGGGAACGCCTCCAGAAGCGAGAAATCAACCAGTGCTATCGCTGCCAACGATTTGGGCATTCGGCTGCCAACTGCGCCATGCATTACCGATGCGTTAAATGCAAAGACGTGCATGCTCCCGGTGAGTGCAAATTGGCTCAGAGGGAGCCAAAAGAGAAGTTATATTGTGTGAACTGCGGTGTTTTTGGTCACCCGGCATCATATCGATATCAGGATGCAAGATTGAAATCTGCCCCAAAAGCAAACACAAATACACCGCAGTGTCTTAGCTCCGAACTTCGTCAAGCCCGGAGTATCATTTGCACAAGCCGCTAGAGGACCAGCAGAAAACGCGGAAAATAGTGTAAATAATGTAAGTGGCAATAATGAGCTGCTTCTTAAAATTTATCAGCAACTAAATTCCTTATCACAGCGAATCGATAAACAAGATTCGAAAATTAACATTGTTTTTCAGCGTTTAGGACTTTCAAATGCCTCAAAATAAGTTGTCATCCAGCCACATTCCCACGGATAGGATTCGTCTCATCTCGATCAACGTCAACTCCATTGTTACTTTACATCGGCGTGATTATCTCCTTGAATTCATTGCCAGACAAAAGCCTGACATCCTGCTTCTAACCGAAACCCACCTCAATTCATGGCACTCCATGACATTCAAGGATTTTGAATTCGTAAGAAACGATAGGGTAATAGGTGATGGGGGAGGTGGCACCGGGATATTGGTACGAAGACCCTATCGTTTCCAAAATATTGAAAAAGTCGAATTCAAAAGCTTTGAATCTCTTGAAGTGTCCGTTATCAAAATCTCACTGCCAGGTGGAGATAACCTCATCGTTATCTCTGCCTATGCAACTGGTGGAACTGTTCTCAAGCTCAAGGAGGAACTCAATTCCTTGTTTGAAATACTCGAATTGAACAGGCTGCATAACTATTATATTCTTGCTGGTGACCTGAACGCCAAGCATACATCATGGCTGAACGCCACCAATAATCCAAGAGGTGTATTCCTGAAATCATGGATAACAGAGAACCAAATTGCATACAGGTGCAATCTTTATGGGTCGGAGTTTCCAACATACCCTAGGACAAATTCATATTTGGACCTTTGCATTGCTGACGCAAGACTCGAATTCAACTTTAATAGTCCTCAACGGAAACTGCAGGTGCTTCCTTATGATAGCGACCATAACGCAATCGTAATGGAAATCAATCATCACAGGGATGATTTCTTCCTCATTCCAGTTCAACACGAAAATCATCGGTTGAACTTCAAAAAAACAGACTGGGGAAAGTTTCAAAAGAAGTTTAATCGCGAGTACCAGAAGCAATGTCCCCCTTCTGATGGTGGCAACTCTTGCTCAATGGTTCCGAATGACAGGAATCTAACTAACGATGAAATAGATGTCTATTTGTCGAAGTTAGAGAAGCTGACGTTGGAAACGATTGAGAAAGTAGTTCCCAAGATTAAACATCGAAACAATATGGAAGGATATGAAACACCAACCATCGCAAGGTTGAAAAGATTGAAAAGCCTTCTTCTCACACGCGTCAACAATATTTATCGACGATTTTTGGACTACAACCATCCCTCGTTGGCTTTGTTGAAATTACACCTGAAGAATGTCCGGAACTTAATCCGGTCATACTTCAGGAGTGAGGTCAGCAATCAATGGGCGGAAAAATTGAGGGGTATTAGCCCACAGGACCCAGATGGCGTGTTTGCGAAAGTGAATAGCATATTCCGCAAGAAGTCTCGAGTGAAGGTATCGAATCTTGAAGTCACTAGTGATGAGATAAATCTTCTCGATAGGGCTGGTATCGAAATTGATAGTACGGCTCCGGATAGAAATGGAAACAGGATTATTTGTGAAGGATTGGATAAACTTGCCCTGATTGGAACACATTTTGAATTGGTTCATCTACCAAACCCTGAGAGAGGGAACGAAATATTTTCAGAGGTCGTTGAAGCAAAAGTTTCCGACTTCAAATCAAGCCTGAACGGCCAATCAATTCTTCATTTCAATGAAACATTAGCATCTGACCTCATACCGAGCTTGAATCTTATTGATTATTTTGTCAGCTATGAAGACTTGTGTTTCATATTTCGCAAGATAAACAACAAGAAATCATGTGGTACTGATGGTATTCCAAATGTAGTTCTCCGACATTTGCCTGAGGTTGCTATTAGGAACTATTGCATATTGTTCAACAACATGTTGAGCAATTCATATTTCCCAAATGAGTGGAAAAAGGCTAAGGTATTTCCGATCTTGAAGAAAGGAAAAGAATCTTCATGCCCCAAAAGCTATCGCCCAATCAGCATGCTGCCTAACATCAGCAAGGTGTTTGAAGTGATACTCAACAGAGCATTAAACGCCCACATTGAGGAAAATGAGTTGATGCCGAATTGCCAATTTGGTTTTCGTGCCAGGCATTCGACCACACATGCAATAACGAAAGTAACCTCAGACATCTGTTGGAAACTTAATGATAGACAATGTGTTGGAGCATGTCTCATTGATATGGAGAAAGCCTTTGATACGGTATGGTTAGATGGACTTATTTTTAAACTCCTTCAGGACAAGTTCCCCAGACACCTTGTCGCCATGATGTGTAATATGTTATACGGGAAATCGTTTGTTGTAACTGATGGAAATCTGACAACAATGCGCGAGTTCAAGGTCTTGAATGGTCTACAGCAGGGAACAGTTACTGCGCCTCTGCTCTTTTCAATCTTCATTCGCAAGCTATTGAACGGCTTTGATTTTAACGTCTCGCCAACGCGATCATTGGTAGCGTTTGCTGATGATCTGATCATCTATACGGCAGACCGAAAAGCTACAATAGTTCAGAACAATCTCCAAAAAATGTTCAATGATGTACAGCTGTACACTGACAATTTGCAAATGAAAATCAATGCGCAAAAGTGTGAAACAATCTTGTTTCGGACAACGCTGCAGGGGGTCAGTCAAGATCTGAAACGTAATTGGAAAGATTTCCACATCATGGCTGGTGAGGGTAGTCTTGAACGGGTTCCACATAAATCCTGTGTTCGATACCTCGGTGTTTATCTCGATCAGTATCTGTACTATACTGAACATGTGAAAATCATGCTCAGTAAGGCACTCAAAGTAGTCATGGCCCTTCGAAAGCTCTTTCATTCCAGATACATTGATCAAAAGGTCAAAATTATC
The DNA here is from genome assembly GCA_963969285.1 of Odontomyia ornata. Taxonomy (NCBI): domain Eukaryota; kingdom Metazoa; phylum Arthropoda; class Insecta; order Diptera; family Stratiomyidae; genus Odontomyia; species Odontomyia ornata. The sequence continues at coordinate 170,715,579 of OZ017740.1, read as the reverse complement.
TGTTACAAGACACTGGTTAGACCAGTTTTGACATATGGATGTCAGATCTGGTACAACCAGAGTGCTAGTACTATGGAAAAATTAAGAGTTTTCGAAAGGAAATGTCTTCGTGCATGTACTGGTTTGTACAGAAAGCCTGAGACGGATTGGAAACATTATATATCGAATAGAAGAATTTATCAAACTGCTGAAGTGACTAGACTCGATATTTTCATATTGAAACTTCTTCGGAATCATATCGCAAGATCTGTGACTGTGAGTGAAAACCCTTGGATTTCACAGCCGTTCCACCCTACAGACGGGTATATTGCGACTTTACTCGCTACTGGCTTCATTCCTCCAGAAGCATTCGTGTATTTGGACATGAATCGATATGTTTTTGATTCTGACGGCGTCCCAGTCATATATCACATATATCGACGGGTCACCGATGAGAAGATAAAATATCCTCCGAACTTGAGTTCACGAGACCAACAATTCCAATGGAGGTACTCATTTGCTAGATTCGTTGAGGCTGATCGAAATGAGACGGGGCAATCTAGGTATTGGTGGCTGAATGACAATGTCTAAATTTTTCGTGTATATTTTCAGTTTTGGTGTTTTTCGTTATTTAGTTTTTGAATTTCAGCTCATTATTGCTACATTTAGTGTTTTTGTTTATTTTTGTTAAAAATTAGGTATAGGTTAGGTTTATATTATGTTTATTATATTAGGTTAGAGATAAGGTAAAACGCTTAGGTTAGGAACATAGTTATAAATTTTTTTAAGCATAAGATAAAGTTTTTGATAGCATTTATTAGAATTAAGTTAAAACACATTAGGTGTAGGATCAAAGTTCACTGTAGTGTTAAGATTATAAATAATTTTAGAATAGTGTTGGTTGGTTTTTTCTCCTTTTTCCAATTAAATTTAAAAAATATGTAATAATCTTCATTGATTTGAATTTGCTATAGTTTTTGTTTTTTTTTTTAAATGTGTAATGATAACGTACAAATTTAGAGAGCCATTTGGGCCATTAAGTTTTTTATTGTTATTGTTTGGAATTTGCTTTATATTCTTTTAAAATTTATAAAGATTAGTATTAAATAAAGCGCTTTTGATTGATTGATTGATTGATAACAAAAATTCTGAAGATTTCTATACTAAACCTGACAATACATTTATTGAATATTTAAAAATTAAAAATGGGCAGAAAAACCCAACAGTTCTGTCTGCTGATCCGTCTGTTAACCCTTGGAAGGCAAGGCTTTTTTACAATCGTAAATAACAAAAGGGGTGTGCGGTCACCCCATCACTTTTGAAATCAAATAAAACAATCACCTAATCAAAAATTATTAATATTCAGTCTAAAATACATTAGGTTGACTCAATTAAAAAACAAAAACATTTTTCTTTTTGCAGTGATTAAAATTTCAATTCGTTGTTCTTGTAATTGAACACAATTCAAGCAGACATCTTTACGGTGTTCGGGGCATGCTGGCTGGTGGCACCTTACACAAAAAGTTTTAACTTTTTTGTCTCGTTTTCTTGGGCAGAGCGCACATCTTGACTGCTTCTGTAGCTTCACTGGTAGTTCACCTTCAGAAACATCCTGCGTCATACCAAGAATATCACGTAAAGTGCTCGCTAATTCTCGTGGCGAATTTGTGGTGCAACGACGTTGCATATGAGGCTTTGCCAATTGTAATGCCAGTTCCTTCAAATAGGTACTTCGAAATTTGCGAGTAGGGATACCAGGGTCCTTACTGTCAACGTAAAGCACCATAGAATTTATCTGAAAATAGAAAAAGACAGCTTCCTTTTAATTTTGTGTATTTTATTTATTTTTATTCTCGAAATCGATTTTCGACCGTAATCGTTCGGTCTTCTTCAGCGATTACTCTATTTTTACTCACATTCCCGCTTATATACTCGTACTAGCTATGTTTAAGGAAATTTACTCTCGATCATTAAAAAGTAATTAGGGAAATTTGCTTAAGCTAATAAAAGGTAGGAAAGGTAATTTACAAAAGGGGTAGTTATCAAAATATTATTTTTACATGATTCTGAAAAGATATTATTATTTAATTAATTTAAATAGCCATGATCTGCAGTTTGTGTCATCCTGATTCATCAACTTTTTCCTTTCCCGGGTAATTGCCAGGCTTTCCATCACATCCAATTCACGTGTATCTCTAGCTTCCTTGATGACTACAGCGTCCTCCGTTGTTATCTCGTGTCCCTTCGTGATAATCAAAAATACCTATAGAGGAGATCATCGTAGAAACGGAAGCAGCAATGAGCAGACTACCGGAAGCACAGAAAACGATGGCAAGGAATGATATAGCCGAGGCGATAAGGGGAGCGAAAAAGGTGGTAAACAGTGAAGAGGCGAGCATAGCTGCTGAACTGAAGAAGAAACCTGTTCACTTTGTCAAGGCCGATAAAGGAAACACAGTGGTAGTGATGGATAAAAGCAAGTATGATGAGGCGGTCATACAAAAGCTAAGCAGCGGTAATTTCTTCGAGCTACGCCGGAGCCCGTTAGAGGAATCCATGAAAAGATTCGAAAGGACAATTAAAAGTTGTGAATCATTAATTGGCGAATTGACGAAGGTAAGAGTGAGCAACCCTACTTTGCCTAGGATCAAGTGTTTGCCAAAAATACACAAAGAGGGGAACGAAATGCGTGAGATTATTTCGGCCGTGAATGCACCGACCCAAAAACTGGCAAGATGGTTGGTGAACGAATTTAAGGGAATGACCCAAATGAATGGTAGATCTGTAAAAAACAGCAAAGAATTCTCCGAGAAAATCCTGAAGTTTGGCCCACCAGCGCAAGACGAAATTATGGTGTCTTTCGACGTGAAAGCTCTATTCTCGAGTATTCCGGTGATGGAGACACTGGGATATATAGAAGAATGGCTTTCCCACCAAGAAAACTCATTATCTTGGAAAATAAAAACTAGGCAGTATATCCAACTTGCGAGACTTTGCATGATCGAAAATTATTCCACCTTTCGGGGGAAATTTTACAAGACGAAAGGCGGAGTTGCGATGGGAAATCCACTTTCACCATTCTTCAGCGAGATATTTATGACGAAACTAGAAGATGGACTGCAGGAGAAAGGCCAGTTACCAAAACATTGGGTCCGATATGTGGAAGATGTGTTTGCATATGTGAAAAGGAGTAACGTGGAGAAGGTCCTTGCTGACCTGAATGGAGCCCACAAAAATATATTATTCACGATGGAGGAAGAGAAAGACGGTAAACTAGCGTTCCTAGATATAGTAGTAAGGAGGACTCAAACAAACATAACTTTCGATGTATACCGGAAAGCAACTCACACACAAAGAACGATTCCAAATACATCAAATCATTCGCAGCAAATCAAGGTTTCTCCGTACAGAGCCATGATCCACAGGATGCTCGATTTGCCGCTAAGCAAGGAAGCTAAGGAAAAGGAGATGAGGTACATTGTTGAGACAGCTAAACTAAACGGCTTCAAGGGCTCGACGATTAGGAGAATGGCACAGAAGATCCAGATTAATAGACAGCGTCAGGGACGATCAACATTATCAAATGCGAATACCGAAAGAACGTACTGGAAGGCTCTAACTTATCACGAAGGCATCAGCAATCGGATCAAGCGGCGAATAAATCAGCTCAATTCTGTACGGTTAATCAAATCAAGCATCAAGAACCAGCTCAAAAACGTTCTCGGATCAACGAAAGACAAGCGCGAACCACACGAGAAATCTGGTATCTATCGCATCGAATGTCCCACTTGTGAAGAAGTGTACATAGGTCAAACGAGGAGGCTCATCGGCACGCGAATCAAGGAGCATCTAGGCGAAGCAGCAGCAGCAAGAAAGAAAGAAAGAACTTCGAATTTCAAGTCAGCGGTAGCGGAACATATTATCACGAAGGGACACGAGATAACAACGGAGGACGCTGTAGTCATCAAGGAAGCTAGAGATACACGTGAATTGGATGTGATGGAAAGCCTGGCAATTACCCGGGAAAGGAAAAAGTTGATGAATCAGGATGACGGAAACTGCAGGTCATGGCTATATAAATTAATTAAATAATAATATCTTTTCTGAATCATGTAAAAATAATATTTTGATAACTACCCCTTTTGTAAATTACCTTTCCTACCTTTTATTAGCTTAAGCAAATTTCCCTAATTACTTTTTAATGATCGAGAGTAAATTTCCTTAAACATAGCTAGTACGAGTATATAAGCAGGAATGTGAGTAAAAATAAATTAATCGCTGAAGAAGACCGAACGATTACGGTCGAAAATCGATTTCGAGAATAAAAATAAATAAAATACACAAAATTCAAAGGAAGCTGTCTTTTTCTATTTTCAGTTGGAGTATTTTGTGAAGGCGAAAATGAATTCGATCACAAATATAGAATTTATGCCGGCCTGGTCCATCATTCCATAAAAATATCGAAGTGGCCATCGTCTAGTGCTTCTTGCTGAAGTAAATGAATGCATCATTTGAGCCAAAGTATCGACTCCTCCTTTTGTTGCGTTATAATTGTGTATTATTTCCGGTTTCTGTGTTTGTCGATTTACTTCAGCCTTACAATGCATTGTGGACAAAAGTATCACAGATTTGTTTTTCCTAGGTGTAAAAGAAACCAGTATTTTTTCTCGCTCGAAAGCAAATTGAGAAGTAAGTGGTGGCTTATTTCTATGTGGCAAAAATGATGGACTACTCAAAGTTGTTAGTTGATAATCTTTTAACATTTCATCTGCTAGTGGAATAGACGCAAACCAATTGTCATAGGTGACATTACGCCAGGACCCTTTGATGCTTTCGGATAGTTTTTTAACATACTCCGCAGGTGTTTTTACTTCCGTTTCCTTGCCAATATACGGAATTGCATCGAACATGTAAAATGTTTTGGCATCACAAATGGCTACTATTTTTGAGCCATATTTGTCTGGCTTTGATGCGCGAAATGGACATTTGCCCCGAAAACTCAAAAGCTGTTCATCGATCGTAACAAAAAAACGTGGTTCATATGAATCTTTGCAATTTTTAATAAATAAGGACCATATTTGTCGGATTGGGGCAAATTTGTCTTCCACGTTTCTGTTATTCTTGTCGTCAAAACGCAGACAAATTAGCAAAAATCGGAAACGATTAGCGTTCATTATGCATTTATAAATAGTAGCACTAAACGGTGACCACATATCTTTTACACTTTTGCGGCTGTCTCGATTTATAGCCGAAAAGTAAAGCAAACCTATTAACGCTTCCATTTCTATGCTATCCGTTTTACTAACATAGTGCTGGTCTGCGTAGTTACTTGCACGCCGCTCGATTTCTTGATTCGTATTCAAAACAGTCGAATCAATGATCGACTGGGAAAATAAAGTTTTGAACGCATCTTTTTCCGTTTGAATATTTTGGGCGGCTCCTCGTGTAAGTCGGCGGAGAGTCACAATATTTCGCCGTGCAGTTCGACTTGATGGTGGCGGAACTGAGGACCAAACATGGCGATTCTTACCTCTGAGCACTTCGGCTTGGGCTTGTGGGAGATTCTCGTCATCACTATCATCACTGCAGGACAAAACGTCATCTTCTTCTGACTGCACAATCACACAATCATGTGTTTCAGAGATTTCCCCGTCTTGTGAATAGCACTCCTTGTCTGAACTTTCGTCTTCAGAATTTTCTAGTAATTTCCTGATTTCATCTTCTGTGAGCGAAGTCATTTTCACCTTAAAACTAAAAATTTATTCTTATTACTATAAAAATTAAAACATACGTTAATACCAAGAGGGGTGTTGTGTCACCCCAGCAATGCCAACATAAACTAAATCACAACTTGCCGCGATGCGCTCACTTATTTGACTGATAGTAGTCCCTTTAATTATAGAATAGACAGAATGATAGAAAGAGATAATTATTGCAACATCATAAAAAATACTTTTCTCACGTCGTGCGGTGACGTATCATCCCGGTTGCCTTCCTAGGGTTAATATTAATAAAAAGAAGGGAGAAGTCCCGCTAATAAATGTATTTGGGTAAAGTGGCAAAAATATGAAAATAAATGGAATGAAATGAAAAGAATGAATGCTGACAAACTAACGATCAAAACTAAGTCTCCGGTTGATCTTCAGACAGAAAAAGTGCTTTGAATTCTGAAGAGGTTCCGCACTTTACTTACACCCCAAGAGTGAAAAAATCAGACCTTTTTTTTTTTAAGGGTCTGGACTGCGGCTAGGACACAGTCGATCCCCTTCAAGTTCTTAAAGAAGCTGTACCAAAAATAGAATTTATTGCAGTTAAAAATTTCGCGACAAGAAGATCGATTGTCGAACATAAAAATTTGCCTTTTTACCAAGTCCAAATTTCGAGCATAAGTAGTCCAAGTGCCCTTCAAAAAATAAGGTACTCGAACTTCTGAGTGGTGAATGAGGTGGGGGCGCCTTCAGAAGAGCGAGCTTAAACTATAGGTGCTATACGTGCCAAAGATTCGGCCATTCGGCTGCCAATTGTGTCATGAAATCAATATTGGTCGATATACAGTGACAAGTGTCAAAAGTGTCAGCTCTTAAGATTCTCTGTCTTTTTAAATTTTTATTTTAGAATCAGCTGTTTATAACAAGTGAAGTGATTCTAGTTTCGCTCAATCAAATTAAAGATAAGTAGCGATTTTTGAAGGCATTAATTTTGTTTATTCAATTTTACTTAGGCAAAGGAAAAAATAACGGAACCGGGAATTCTTGCTTTGGTTTAGGAGTGAGATTCCCGTGTAGATAAATTTATTGTAAGTAATTCTGAATTGAATTCTAAATTTATATTTATATTTTTCAATTTAAAAATTCTTTTTTGCTAGTGTGGCTTTCTACTCTTTTTCATTAATTATAGAAAATAAAAAATAGCTAAAGTTAACCAAAAATATAAGAAATAAAAAATACCGGAAATCGAGGGTAATATAAAAATTTATAAAAAGTAAATAATAAAAAAAGTTAATAAGAATAACATAATAGTCAGATTGAATGAAAATTTGAAAAAGGGAAATTATAATGGCAACTAAACCAGCCAAGGATAAGTGTGGGAAGTGTAGAAAACCCGTGGAGGATATTCATTCGGCTATGGGATGCGATGGCTTCTGCCTCAAGTGGTTCCACTTGAGGTGCATCAAAATGTCGGAATGGGAGCAACGTGATTTAGTTCAGGGGATTTTTCGGACAGACTACGAGTGATCACTCAGTGGTGATATGTACTGATTTAATCAGATCATGTCATAGCTGAGCAAGCACACGGAAGCATGGTACTGACCAAACCAACTTCCGAAAAAATCAATACGGTCATGAAAATGAGATACTCTATCTCTAAGAGAAGGCCCAAGAGGGGCTGTAGTGCTACAAAGAATAGAAGTAGATAATCAAAAATATCAACAAAATTACTTGCCCAGTGTTAAAAACCTGTCTGGATCATATAGTAACCAATGATTTAAAAGTCGATCATATAGTAACCTATGATTAAAAGTCAAATGTGTATGACAAATGTGACATACACATTTGAGGACTGGCCGGAGCTGGATCACCATGTGTTAAAAATAGCTATTCAAAACCAAACCCTGAACAAACAGAAGCCGACCTACAAAACGTTCAGATATCTAGACAAGGAGCTCTTTAAATCAAACTTACGAGAATTACTGAAAAAGCGGAAACCGAATAGTATTATTGAACTCAAAAATATAATCATATCTGCTAAGCAAAGCTCTACAAAAAGAAGAAAAAAATCAGGTTTTAACAACGGACTTGAATAACGAAAAAAGTAATTGATGCAAGCATTAAAATACTTGGATTACAGGAAGAACGATGGAAACCAGGCTTTCAAGTTTGTGTATATGCAAGCGAAAAAAGAATCGAAACGAATGGTGAAAGAGGCTAAATTCTCATATTTCTCAAGAAGAATGGAAACAGCGGCTGACAACTTCCATGTACTGTGGAAAATAATAAATGAGGTAAAGGATAACTCTTCAACCCAGGGTATATCACAAAACTTTCAACTGAATCCTGATAGGCCCTCTAATACAACGTGTCCATGTGACGCGGCGAACTCATTGAATAACTTTTTTTCAATAATTGGTGGAAGAATCACTAAAGAAATCGTTGCCAGTTCAGCAAGCAATTTAAATACTACACATATCTCAATAAATTCCATCCTTCACATTCATCAAACAAATAAAAGGAAAGTCTCAAATGTAATCAATGGATTGGAAAAGAATACGGCGCCAGGTACCGATAGCATCACGATGAATGAGATTAGTATGATAAAGGAGGATATAGTCAAGCTCATGGCAAATTTTATAAACGTGCATATTAGGAATGGGTCATTTCCGGAAGAAGAAAAACTGGCAAAAATAGTTCCTATATTTAAGGGTGGTGATCATCTGACGGGATTTAGTAAGATATTTGAAAAAATACTAAACAGTCGATTGACATCATTCTTAGTTGAAAACTCTATCGTAAGCCAACATCAGTTTGGTTTTCAAAAGAACAAGAGTACTTTGGATGCCCTATATTCTGTCACACGTTTCGTCAATCTAGGACTTGATAGAGGTGATTATGTCATCGCAATTTTGTGGATTTGAAAAAAGCATTTGATACAGTTGATCATGACCTCTTGCTTCATAAACTTGAATCGTATGGTGTTCAGGGTAGTCCTAAGCAGTTGTTTAAGAGTTACTTGGAGGGAAGATAACTTTAATCAAAAATTTCCTGAGTGACCGAGCATTTACGAAAACAGGAGTTTCCCAAGGCTCAATACTTGGCCCAACTTTGCTCCTGCGATACACAAATAATCTAAATACATGTGGGCTGACGGGATATCACACATTATATGCTGATGACACAGTTCTACTTTATTCTGGACGAGACAAAACTGCCAATCGAAAACAAACTAGTATTGAACACTATAAAGACAAAATATATTGTTTTTAAGCAAAAGAAACAAGGAGACATAGATGAACTAAATATTAACGACGAGAAATTGCAAAGAGTGCTAGAAATGAAATATCTTGGTCTTATCATAGACCATCGTATGACCTGGTTGCCATACATAAATAGCTTAAGGAGGCAATTAGCCCTAATAATAGGATTGTTAAGAAGATATGAGTCTTTTCCAATGCCATCAAGAAACTTGTTCTAAATGCGTTTGTCCTGACGAAATTACATTATGGAGTACTTATTTGGAGTCCATCAGCAAAGCAACATTTAAATAGTATATCCAGGCTGCTGACCAAAGCATATAAAAACATTCTGAAGCTGCCAATGCTTACTCAAACTAGTTTGGTTTACCAATCAGCAAAATCATTAACCTTTAGTCAAATCATTATAATGGAGAAAGCTAAGTTTATCTACAAAAATTTAAAAACTAATGTATCGGGACGAACACTATTAATTAAGGTATCACAGATCAACCCATATAATGCGAGGAATGTAGATCAATTCGTAATAACTTTTGCCCGAACGGATCGTCTGAAGAACGATGCAACGAATGATGCTCTGCGTATATACGAGTATAACAATCTACCAGAAATGGTTAAGAAAGCAAATTCACTTTTGGTATTTAAGAAAAGACTAAGGTAGTATTGAATGAGCACTAATTGAAGCGTGGACCTGTAATTCTGCTTTTATGAGCCCAGTATCTTAGGGCGTTTTTTATCCCTATCGGCGAGATACTGAAGTGACCGTTACCCAGAGTTGTTTTTTGAATGCGTCGTATTACATTGAAATTTTTTTTCATCTCTGAGAGCTGATCATGGTTTTTGGACTAGATGTTCATGAAAAGGACGAGTTCACATTATATTGTGTGCCCCTTTATAGCGATGTATTAAACATTGTCTTATAAGTTAAGTATAATGATGTCCATGCACCTGGCGAGTGCAAATAGGCTTAGACGGAGCCAAAAGAAAAACTTTATTGTGTGAACTGCGGTGTCTTTGGTCATCCAGCATCATATCGAGGATGCCCCGGATATCAAGATGCAAAAGTAAAATTTATTCCAAAACAAATACAAATACCCCACAGCGTAATACCTTCCATCTTTATCAAGCCCGGGTATAATTTGCACTCGCTGCTAGAGGACCAGTAGACAACAATGTAAATAATGTAAATAAAATAAGTGGCAATAATGAACTGCTTAATAAAAAATGAAAAAATCTCAATCAACGTTAACTCCATCGTGAGTCAACATCGACGTGACTGTTTCCTGGAATTCCTCGTCAAGCAACTGACATAAGACATAAGAAACGATTGATTAGAAGATCCTATTGTTTTCAAAGTATTGATAAAGTCGAATTTAAAAACTTTAAATTTCTTGAAGTGTCTATTATCAAATTTCACCACCAGGTGGGGAAAACCTCTTCGTTATCTCTGCCTATGTAACTGGTCGAAAAGTTCTCAAGTGCGAGGAGGAGCTCAATTCCTTGTTTCAAATATTCGAATTGAACAGGCTGCGTAGTTATTATATTTTTGCCGGTGACCTGAATGCCTGGCACACATTATAGCTGAAGGCCAACAATAATATAAAAATTTGTTGCGAATTCCGGCGTACTGACTTTCTCCCATTCGCAACAACATCTACACCTTCCTTTGGGCACTCCTACCTTTTCCTTTGTGTATTTTTTAATTTTTATTAACATTATTCCAATTTCCCTATAATTTTTATTTCCCCTACATCACAATTCTACCCTTTCCCTTATTTCCAACTACAAAAAAATAATATGTACTAATAATTTCAATTTTCTCACTAATAACATTCTATTTATTATTTCCCACTAACAAATTTTATTTTTCCATACTAACAAAAATTTATTCACGTTTCCCAATTAATAAATTCCAATTTCATACCCATCAAGAAAGAGTTGAAGTTGCTAATTTGATGGATGGGAAATCAATAGAACATGGCTCTGTTGGTAGAGTCGCAGTCTCGACCGTGGGTCTGCTGCAACCCTGGGTTTCAGTTCTCCGAGCGCAGAGAAGCACTCTTTTTAGAGTATTGGCAAAATCAATAGTTTCCGTATATGTATGTGGGACACTTTGCATCTAATCGAACACTTCTTTGATTATGCAAATTGCCATATATGCAAAAAATGAAAATTATTGCGTTTGTCGATACGAAAAAAGATGTGTGGGTAGCGGAATCGAAGTGTATTGAACTTCGATTATGTTACCCAGATGCGACAGCGGTAATGAAAGATGAAAAAGATTGCGGGATCGGATTTGATGGAGGTGGAATGTGGGATTGAGTTCTTGGAATTTGGGGCAGTTGGCATTTGACTGGAGTCAATATTGGACTTTGGGAATAGAAGGGATTTGATTTTGTGCAGTATTAGAAAAAAAGATTTTGGTAATTTGGAGTGCGGAAAGAAGAAAATTTTGTTAGAAAAAAAGATTTTTGTTAATTTGGTGTGCGGGGAGAAGAAAATTGTGATTTGGAAAAAAAGATTTTATCCAATTGGAGTGCGGGAACAAGAAAAATCTTGATTTGGGTTGTGAGACGAAAGTGGGATTGTGAGGCGATGAACGTTTTTGAATGGAATTTCAGTGTCAGAAGTTTTGGATTGAAATTCAGTGGAAAAAAAAACAAAAAAATCAGAAGTGAAAGGAGTGAATTTAGAAAAACATTAGTAACTATCAATTAAAAGAAAAAGAAAAATTTGCCCCTAGTAGACGCATCAGAGGAAACGATTAGTGCTGATAAAAGTGGCCGTTGCGTTTTTTTTAGTGATTTTAACGTACAATCTAATTTTCAGCGACCCCACGCTTCTTTTGTTGTATTTCGCCGGGCGCTTGGAGTTCTATAGGGAAAGAAGTGAGTACCAATTTGGTTTTTTTGTTTTTTTAATATTTTATGAATTATAATATTTTCCAGTAGTTTATTATAAATAAACTAAAACTAATTCAAGAGTAGTTTATGTTGGTATATTTTAGCTTTTTTTTATGTTGTTTTAAATTTCGAAAGGGGTTTTCAGTAGTTTTTTTTTTATATTGTTATTCTTCGTATATTTTGGGTTTGAATTTGAATTGTTGAAGTAAATAAAACGGCCATGTCGCAATAAGGCGATCATCTTTGATTTCTCAAGATGACCTCCCCCTTTCCCGTCCTTTTCCCCATACCCTAAGTATTGTAAAATCATTTTACAATACCCTACTAAAATCGCGTCCTGTCTGTCCGTCTGTCCGTTCATCCGTCCGTGTGTCACACCACTTTTTCTCGCAAACTACAAAAGCTAGAAACATAAGATTTTGTAAATAGGTGTAAAGTGATGCCCTCTTCAAAGTTTCATCACAAAAAAAATTTATAAAGTGTTCAAGAGGGGCCTCTCCATATAGGGGAGTGGCCCCCGAAAAAAAAAATTCATCCCATGTAGGCAATATGGGTATCAAATGAAAGGTATTGATGAGAAGTTTTCAAAACAGGTCTTAAACTGGCAAATTTTGTTTTGAGGGGTGCAGGGGAAAGGGAAATGGTCGAAAATTGTGTGTCCCCTCCTTTGACCCGAAAAATCTGAAAAAAATCACAGATGTATGACTTTAGGAGTACAAGGGCAACAAATACCTTAGAAGTTGAAATTCGATCAACTTTGTTAATAATAGCAAATTTTATAAATTTTTTCGTTTTCGCCTATAAAATCAAAATGGGACCCTTAAATTTCCCAAACACTACAATTTAAGTTTTGTGTTTTATATATGGCAGGATAAACAACAAGTAATCATATGTCATTGACGGTATTCCAAATATAGTTCTCCGACATTTGCCTGAGGTTGCTATTAGGAATTATTGCATATTGTTCTCCAACATGTAGCGCAATTCATATTCCCCAAATGAGTGGAATAAGGCTAAGGTATTTCAAATTCTGAAGAAACGAAAATAATCTTCGAGCCCTCAAAGTTATCGCCCAATCAGCTAGCTACCTATCATCAGCAAGGTATTTAAAGTGACACTTAAGGGGGAATGCCGGTCGACAAGAGCTCTCTTGGAGGCTAGCATTCTTTGGGGAGTTCCGCCCCCACGTACCCGAGGAAACTCCGCAGGGGGAATGCCGGTCGACAAGACCACTCTTGGAGGCTAGCATTCTTTGGGGAGTTCCGCCCCCACGTACCCGAGGAAATTCCCGCAGGGAGAAAGCCGGTCGACAAGAACATTCTTGGAGGCTAGCATTCTTTGGGGAGTGCCGCCCCCACGGACCCGAGGATATGGGGGGTGCCGTGAAGTTCCCTCTTATTGTATCTGTATTACGCTTTGGACAACGAACTGGAATTGACGCTTTGGGCTGGCGGATGTGATGGTTTGGACCTAGTTGCTTTGCACAGTAGCGCCGAGGTGAAACTCGTGTGTGAACGGCTCCAATTCGACTATCATACCGTCTCCGTCCCGGTAAAACCTTGGCAGGCCTCGGAGTACGTTCGAAGTCCGCACCATTGGGTTGGTGGTGTAGGTTCGGTTGAGACGGACTCCCGATTAGCGCTGGTCTGGCTCTGAGCACTTGTCCCCATAAGGGCTTGTGCCAACCCTCGCATGGCCTCCCTGCTCTGCAAAGATAACCATGGGACCAAAAAAGGCGACTACACACACGAACGGAGATAGCGGCTCCGAGGGGGGGACCCAATAAAATGGAGCAAACAAATGAAACCACAAGCAAACAGGACGCTAGCACGGAGAACCCTTTCAGGCAAAAACCGCTGTTGGCAAGAACACCGATTAAATAAGTCACCGATTGCGGGGGGAGGCAGCAAACCCCAGAAACACTGTCAAAGTCAACTTCACAGGTTAAATCATCGGAGACAGACCACAGACGGACTAACGAACGAAAGAAGGCAGAGTGCGTTGTGCAACCTGGCATCATTGCGGCCTTTGGGCGCAGTAGAAGGACTATGCGCACCCCGGAGCGCCCAGTGCAAGACGTACACAATCCGGATCAAGCTGCGACACCAACAGAGGCCAGTGTAAGACTGGGAGAGGGAGAAGTTTTGCCGTTGGCCGACGCCACTTCAAACGCGACCCAAGCGATAGAAGCAAAAGGGCTAGGAAACGGGGGCCTCTCCCAAGAGGTGGCGCCAAATAACACAATCGCCCTTGACCGCGCCGAAGAGGAGCGGCTTACTCGGAAAGCGGGGAATATCGTCAAACAACTGAGGGCTGCCTGCGAAGTGCAGAAAAACATAGGCAAGAGTGTCAAGAATGGCATTCTTGAACTGGAGGAGCTTTTTGGCCGCATAACGCACTACAGGCGGAGGTGGCTTGCAACCGAAAAGCACCAAAAAGACACGCTCTCCCTCGAGGCATCAGTGGGTCCTAGCAGCAGCAAAAGAATGGCCGGTAGCCCAATTGAAGGCGACTGTGAGAAAAGGAGGAAGGACGAGACCATAAACGAAGTTGACACTCCAGGCGAGGAGTTTCATGTGGTGCGAAACAAGGCAGCGAAAAAGCGGCCAAAAAGCTACTCCTAGAAAAAACAGACAAAGAGCTCAACCACGAAAAAACAAAGAACCCCCCGATATACCGCAGAAAACAAAAAGCAAATCGCGGTGCAAACCCTTGCGAGAGGCACTGCTTATTAAACCCACTAAGGGCCGAACCTACGCAGATGTCCTCCGTAAAATTAAAGGAGCGGTCAAGCCAGACGACACCAAAACTGCCATCAAAGCAGTTCGACCAACCCGGACCGGTGGCTTGCTGGTGGAATTCGGGCCAGAGGCCACAAACAAAGATGCATTCCGTGACGCGGTTCAAAAGGTTCTTGGAGATGCGGCAACGGTTGCCTCGCTCGAACCAATGGCCACCCTGGAAATCAGGGACCTCGACTGCGTCACGGACAAAGCTGAAGTAGAGGATGCCATTAGGAGGGAGTTCCCCAGCTTAAGTGAAGTCAAGGCAAGATTGACACGTGAAAACACAAGGGGGCAACGCATGGCTATTGTCGAACTAGCTGATAAAGACGCCCAGCAAATCCTGGCGAAGGGCAAAATTAAGATAGGTTGGGTGGTCTGCAGGATACGGAGAAGAGCGATCCCTATCCGCTGCTTCAGATGCCTAGAATACGGACACACCACGTATGGCTGTAGGGGACACGACAGGAGATCTCTGTGCTACAAATGTGGTGAAACGGGGCACAAAAGGAAGGAGTGCACGAACGAGGCAAAATGCATTCTTTGCAAGGATGCTAAGCTAGCACCCGGCGACCTCAAACATGAGCCGGGGACAGGGAGATGCTGGGTTTTCAAGGAGGCCCTAACTAAAGCCAAATCGATACTCAAATGATCCGTATCCTGCAGGTCAATTTGCACCGAAGCACAAACGCCCAGGACCTACTTGAGCAGTTTGCGAGGGATAAGAAAGCTGACCTCCTGTTGCTGAGCGAGCAACATCATAACAAGGACTCGCAAGCGTGGTACCCTGACAAAACTGGTACCTCGGCCATCTGGGTTCGAGACAGCGCCCGCCTTCAGGTGCAGGGCCATGGACGCGTGGATGGTTTTGTGTGGGTGCGGTGTTCAGGGATAACATATTTCAGTGTTTATCTGACGCCTAACGAGGCAATGCGATCCTTTCGAACCAAACTAGATGCCCTGGAGGACGCTGTCTCGAACACAGAGGGCTACATGCTGGTCGGGGGAGACTTCAACGCTAGAGCCATCGAATGGGGTATGCCACAATCCGACCCAAGGGGAAAGCAAATCTTGGACATGGCGGCCAGAACAGCGCTTTTTGTCCTAAATACTGGTAACACCCCTACTTTCCGCCGCTGGGGTTGCGTAGGAACCATACCCGATGTGACACTCGCTTCGGAGTCCCTGGTACCTAGAGTACACAACTGGCGAGTACTAGAGGACTACTCGGCTAGTGATCACCAGTATATAGCTGTTGAGATTCACGACGGTGCCACTCTGCGTGCATATGCCCAAACTTCAATCCTCGGATGGAGGACTGGGAGGATGGACGTCGAGAAGTTCACTGACGCGCTTACGGCAGGCGCACCGTTGCTGGGAGCTCCGCCAGGGAGTGGAGGGCCTACAGCCAAGGACTTGGTGAACTCAACTATGAGTACCATCATAGCTGCTTGCGAGTCTTCCATGCCCCGCCGGAGACCCCGACATGGTAAGCCTCCAGTATACTGGTGGTCAAACGAGATCGCCGAACAAAGAAGCGAGTGTCACAAACTTCGGCGAGAGGCCCAGCGGGCACGAACACGGGAGGAGGCAGACACTAGGCTAGCAGCATACAGGTCCGGCAGGAAATATCTTCGCAGCCTTATTAACAAAAGCAAGGCCCGATGCTGGCAAGACCTCGTGGACGATGTAAATAGGGATCCGTGGGGCCTTGGCTACAAGCTGGTCATGGGGAAACTTGGTGCCCTACGGAAGCCTTGTATACATGACGCGGAAAAGATGGACGCGATAGTGCGGGGACTCTTCCCCGCCCATCTCGTCCGTATTGACGCTGTCCATGGTGAAACAGCAGCCAAGTGCCCACGCTTCACACAGCTGGAACTGGAGGAGGCAGTCCTCTCCCTGAAAGCGAGGAAGGCTCCAGGTCCAGATGGTGTTCCAGCTGAGGTTTTGCAGCTCGTCTATCACCATTGTCCTGACTTGCTGCTCAGCACATTCAACGCTTGCCTACGGGACGGGGTTTTACCGGTACGATGGAAGGTGGCGAGGCTCGTGCTGGTCAGCAAGGGGTAGGGAAATCCCGAATCGCCGTCTGCATACCGCCCGTTATGCATGTTAGACACGGCTGGGAAAGTGCTAGAGAAACTCATCAAGGGGAGACTCACTGACGCGATTCGTGCTGCTGGGGACCTATCTCCTCGGCAGTACGGCTTTAGAGCAGGACTTTCTACCATTGATGCGATTGCAGAGGTGGTGAACGCGGTCCAAAAGGCAGAGGCATATAGTCGCACCAAGCGACGGATCGTCCTGTTGGTGACACTCGACGTCAGGAATGCCTTCAACTCCGCTAGATGGGTGGATATTCTGGAAACGCTGGAAAACTCTTTTCACGACACAGGGCCAACGAAGGATGGAAATTACATCGGGTGTTGCCCAGGGATCTATCCTTGGTCCGGACCTGTGGAACGTGTCTTACGACGGGCTACTGAGACTTGAGATGCCAGATGAGTCGCGCTTGGTCGGCTATGCGGATGATGTTGCGGCTCTGGTCGCTGGACGTACCGTTGAACAAGCGCAACTTAGGCTAGGTATGCTAATGCGCCGAGTGAGGGACTGGATGACTGCTCGCGGGCTCAGTTTAGCACTGGAGAAAACCGAAGTGGTCATCTTGACAAAAAAGAGAATCCCTAGAGTAAGGATGATCAGTATTGGAGATATACAGATCGAATCGAAGCCAGCGGTGAAGTACCTGGGGCTACTGATCGACTCGAAGATGAGTTTCTCTGAGCAAATCAGGGCAACGGCTGAGAAGGCTGCTTCGGGAATATCGGCCCTGAGTCGACTTATGGCCAACGTAGGGGGACCCAGCCCATCAAGAAGACGCCTGTTGATGAGTGCTGTAGGGTCAGTGCTACTGTACGGAGCAGAGGTATGGGGCGACGCTCTCAGCAAGGAGGTATACCGAAAACGATTGGCACAGGTACAGAGAAGAGGAGCACTGAGAATTGCATCCTCGTATCCAACAGTCTCCGACTCGGCGGTGAGAGTGATTGCAGGCGTGACACCTGTCGCCCTCCTTGCTAGAGAGCGCCGCGCTATTTACCTGCGCCAAAACGAGGATGCGAGGGAGATCGTTGTCCGCGAGGAGAGACAACGCTCGCTCAACGATTGGCAGCAGTCTTGGAGGAATTGCACGAAGAGAAGGTGGACTGCGCGCCTCATCCCGGATGTGAGACCGTGGCTAAATCGAAGGCATGGTGAGACTGACTTCTATCTGACCCAGCTTTTGAGCGGGCACGGGTGTTTTCAGTCTTACCTGCACAAGATCGGCAAGTCACGGTCTCCCGATTGGCGGTTTTGCCCAGGAGAGGAGGACAATGCCTGTCACACATTTTTTGCTTGTACCAAATGGGCCAGGCTGCGAAGGGAACTCTACAGGGAGACGGGAGAGCTCACCCCGGATAATATAGTTGCGGTGATGCTCGAATCGGTTGACAAATGGAACCAGGTGGCACATTATGCTCGGGCAGTCCTAAAATATAAAAGGGACTCACAGCAGCCGGAGGCACTGGGGCTGGGGGATCGCTCTTCTGGCAATTCCTCTTCCCCCCTCCCCTCCCGCTAGGAAAGGGACTCCCCAGCTTGAAGGCGCCCCACGGCGTAACAAAACGAGACCTGGCCCGAAGTAATGTGTCAAACGGTTCCAGGCTAGGTTCTCAGATTGACAGGGGAGGTGTTTAGTGGGTAGTCCAAAGGTATCCTCCATGGGAGTCCCACACTGCCAGACTCGGCGGGCATAAATGCCTTCACCTCCCTACCACAAAAAAAAAAAAAAAAGTGACACTAAACAAAGCAAAAGTTAGATGGACTAATCTTTAAACTCCTTCAAGAGTCCACCATGATGTGCAATACGTTATATGAGAAATCATTTGTTGTAACTAATGAAAATTTGAAAACAATGCGCGACTTCATGGTATTGAATGATCTACAGCCGGGAACAGTTACTGCGCCTCTACTCTTCTCAATATTCAACGCTTTTGAACGGCTTTGATTGTAACGTCTCGCCAACGCGATCATTGAAAGCGTTTGCTCATGATCTGATTATTTATACAGCAGACCGAAAAGGTACAATAGTTCAGTGCAATCTTCAAAAAATATTTAATGATGTGTAGCTCTACACTGAAAATTGGCGAGTGATAATCAATGCGTAAAAGTGCGAAACAATTTTGTTTTGAATAACGGTACAGTGGGTCAGTCAAGACCTGAAGTGTAATTGGAAGGATTTCCACATTATGGCCGGTGTGGGTAGTTCAAAACGGGTTCCACATAAATTCTTTGTTCGATACCTCGGTGTTCATCTCGATCAGTATCTGTACTATGTCAAAATAATGCTCAATAAAGCACAAAGTTGGTGATGACCCTTCGACGACTCTTTCATTGTAGATACATTGATCAAAAGGCCAAAGTTATCTGTTATAAGACCATAGTTAGACTAGTTTTGACATTTGGATGTCAGATCTGGTACAACCAGAGTGCTAGTACTATGGAAAGATTAAGAGTTTTCGAAAGGAAATGTCTTCGTGGATGTACTTGTTTGTACAGAAAGCCTGAGGTGGCTGGGAAAACTATATATCGATTAGAAGAATTTATCAAACTGCAAAAGTGACGAG
This sequence comes from Odontomyia ornata, assembly GCA_963969285.1. Taxonomy (NCBI): domain Eukaryota; kingdom Metazoa; phylum Arthropoda; class Insecta; order Diptera; family Stratiomyidae; genus Odontomyia; species Odontomyia ornata. The sequence continues at coordinate 170,696,276 of OZ017740.1, read as the reverse complement.
AGTCGATATCTTCATATTGAAACTTCTTCAGAATCATATCGTAAGATCTGTAACTGTAAGCGAACACCCTTGAATTTCATAGCCGTTTCACTCTACAGACGGGTATATTGCGACTTGCCTCACTACTAACATCGCTCCTCCAGAAGCATTCGGTTATTTTGACATGAATCGATATGTTTTTGATTCTGACGGCACCCCAATGATATATCGCATATATAGACGAGCTACCGATAAGAAGATAAAATATACTCTGAATTTGAATTCGAAAGACCAACAATTCCAATGGAAATACTCATTTGATAGATTTGTTGAGGCTAGGACGGAGTAATCTAGGTATTGCTGGTTGAATGACAATGTCTAAATTATTCGTGGCTCTTTTTTTGTTTTGTGTTTTTCGTTACTTAATTTTGAGTTTCAACTCATTATTCCTACATTTAGTGCTGTTGTTTGATTATGTTAAAAATTAGAGATGTGTTTATTATATTAGGTGTTGTAATCGAGCAGTCTGCTCAGGCAAACTGCTCGAGGGAGCTTGACGAAAGGAATCACCTGGAACGAGGATACATTGTTCGAATACTTGGAAAATCCAAAGAAATATATTCCCGGTACCACGATGATTTTCGCTGGTCTGACGAAACCCAACGAACGTGGGGATCTCCTTGCGTACCTTAAAGATGCCACTAAGCAAACAAAGTATTAGCTTTGTTTTAACTAATAGTGGGAACCGATAAAAAAATAATTCGATTTAAACAAACAAAAATTTACAATAAGGCGAAACCAACTGCCCTGCATTATTTGAGAAACATTCATTGAACATCTTGAATAATGAAATTTATAGGAAGACTTCACAATTATTATTTACATAAATGCATCCTAGTCTCTTTGGAATTAAACTCTGAACAGTCTGTGTCTGTGTTTATGGAGAAACAAGAAAAATAAAAGAAAACTTCCAACAAACACTATAAGAAGGGCAAAATTGAGACGCAACAAAAACATGTAAATGTAGTATTATATAAACGAAATGTATATCTCTCATTCTTATTTAGTTGTGCAAGAGTTTAGAAGATGAGAATGCATCCGTTTGATTTGTGATTGCAGAGAGATACGGATACATACAATACACCATGAAATTTGTTTTATTAATCTTATTTTATCCAAAAAAGTCGCGAAACCACGCGATCGTGGTAGCAAAAGACCACCACCCAAAAGGGCAAAGTGAAACCAAATGAAGCAAATGATATGGAAAAGCGAAAAATAACATTCTTCGTCATTTTCTGCTGATTGGGGGCACCCAAGAAACACACATTGATGCGAGGGAACTTGCACCTAGCTTCATCGAAGCAATTAGATATTACTAACAACTCATGCAACTTGGAAATCCTAGCCGTGCGATGCTAGGACTTGGGACCCCAGTACATGTCGATGTCCAAACAGAAAAGTGCACGCGCGTGAGGGAGTCATGTTCATTCGTATGAATTGAACAACAGCGATATTGAGATGTGCTGCAGTTCAGCTGAATATTAAGATTTGCTTGCTAGTGGCGGATCTGCACCATAGTATACTCAAATAGTAGCCACACCTTTCATTTACCCTGTGTTGCACACTTTTTGAATTTTCCCAGGGGCACGTCAGCTGATCCGGGGCATGACAGAAACAAAGCAAAATGCAAATAAAATTTCCGACGCACGTGTTCTTTTACGCATTTCAGAACATAGGAGTGCTGCCAAATCCTAATAAAAAAACTAAAAGATTGCATTGAACGAATATGTTTTTCTGCAATGTTATTGATTTTTTAGCTTTGGTAGCCCTGAAATCTCTCATCGAAGCATATGTTTATATTCGCGCCATTCCTCGCATCAGCGTTTACCATCTACCTGCTACCGAAGATTTATGGCTCGCTGTTCGGCTTGTGTTCGAATTTTTCCGGAGGTTTGATGGAGTGTGGTTACTAGTTCAGTATACTATGATTGCCCTGATATTTTCGTGAAAATGTAAAGGCATATTTCATTGCAAGTAACAGGTTCTAGAAGTAACAACGAGTGGGTGCGAATAAAACAGGAAAGTAGGAGATGATGAGGAGACAGTTAAGAGAAAGAATGCGACGTCCCATTGACGCCGAGTAGGGGCACGTGGTGGCAACGGAAAGTGGTAATTTAGTCGCGAACGGTGAAAGCCACACAAGAAGAAAAGCGGTACAGGATAGAAGTTAGTTTTTTGGTCGAGATGGTATGCGATTGGAAAGACGTTTCGGTGGATTGCCTTTGTAGGCAGAATTGGTGTTCTAGTGCATTGTTTTCGTGGGAAAAATCGCAAAACATTCGAAATATCTGGATGAAAAACAAATAGCTTGAAAAGAAAAATTTTATGCTTAGAAACGTTATATAGTGAGACCATCTGTCGTCGAGAAAGAAAATGCAAGAATTGAATCGCATAAAAAAGTGACTGCAAGTTGGGTTCGCATGATCAGCAGTTGGAATGTGCGTGCAATGTACGCATATGGACGAGCGTCAATCTAGGTTCACCCACCACGTTGGCTGGCCCCTCCATTCATGAGCTAGTCATTGGGTGAACTCTCCCCCTTCTTCCGCTGTTACAGGTGGTCTCGCAGGGATGCCTGGCTTTACACACCCCATATGGGCCAAGGCATCAGTTTTTGGATTTCAGTACGGTTGGGAGGGTGCCTGGGGGCACCGCCACCACCTGGAGGCCCCACTCTTTTTTGTGGAATTTGACCGTCCTCAGCAAGGGCGAAATCACCTGTCGTATCGTGCATGGCTAACCGGTTCTTTGTCGTCATGTTTTTCCTTGTATCCACTTTCAGTAGGTTACTTTAGCCATGGGCACCTTTTCTATCAGCCAATCGGCTCAGTTTCGATACTGTTCACCCGAATCGTAAGTGCGAAAAATATTTTGTAATGGGCTCTTGTGCTGTGGGAAACGAACCCACCCCACGACACCACAAAGCTAGCTTGCCAGCGCACTTACGCGTCCCCAGACAAGGCCATTTCCAGCGTAGCACTAATTCCACTCACTGAGGCAGCAGAGCACTACTGCAGTTCTTTACGGACATTAACATTCAATTCAAGTACTCCATAGGCTTAGAGATAAGGTTTAACGTTTAGGCTAGGAACATTGGGATAGTATTTTATTAGTACAAGTATAAGATAAAGTTTTTGATTGAACTTTATTAGAGGTTATAGCATATTAGATACAGGATAAAAGTTCATTTTTGTGTTGATATTATATATTTTCTTTGAATAGTGTTGGTTTGTTTTTTTTCCTTTTCCAATTGAATCATAAAATATGCAATAATTTTAATTAAATTGAATTTTGTATTGTTTTGTTGATTAAATATTATTGATTGATAATGTGTAAATTTTGAGAGTTCTTTGAGCCATTAAGTTTCAGTATTTTTATTATTTGGAATTTGCTTTATATTCTTTGAAAATTTATAACGATTAGTCTTGAATAAAGCGCTTATGGCTTTGACTTTGAGCATGGTGGGAGGGATATCGGAAACTTTGAAAAATGAGCGTAATAGCTTTTATATCGAATGTGTAAAAGTTCTGAAATTGATATAGTGTGGCGCCGCTAGTATAAGCATCAAAAGAAATCGGAATAGGGGAATTATATAACATAGTAATACAAAAAGCGTATTTTGTAGAATATCTTGCCTCATAAGAGCAAGGCTGTTGATGACTCAGCTATCGATGGTCTCTCGTCTCCATTAAACGTTCTTTCTATGTCCTACAAGGCTCCATACTTGGCCCATATCGATTTAACTTTTATCTAGCCCATATTCCCAGTAACACTCTAAATACCACAAATAACATCAAAATGTTTCTTTATGTGGATGATATCATCCTTTTAGCCAGAGATATTTAGTCCATATTGTATAGTGATTAAGGCAATTTCTGCTTGCGCAGCAGTTTTCAAGTTCAAAGTTCGTTGGTGACAACGAGTTTGTGCTTGTGGTACTTCTGTCGGACTATCAGCCTACCCAGCTGCGATGGGGATTGATCGGAACTGACGTAAGATAAGAAACTATGTGACAGCAGCGCTTAGTACCCCATTGTAGCGTTTTCCAAGATTTTATAGTGTCCGTGCAAGGCAAGGGTGCCGACGGTCTGGCACAAGGGCTAGCGAGCTATGATAAGACCGAGCTTAGCTGAAATGGTTTTGCCTGGCAATGCGCACGCGTGCTGGAGCTTCTGCGGTGTCGTGCGGTGGGTTAATTCCGCCAGCCCGAAACTTGCACTACAAAACATTTATCACGCGTATGTCTTAGAGGGTCTCAAGAATCCCTGAGGATTGAGCAGGTCTAGGCCTGAGGAAATAAATTAAGGATCTGCATCTAACATACCTATCTACTGCATTAACACGTTCAATTACAAAAAGGGGCCTCATCCTTGACGAGAGTGTTCATGGCCCACTATAATACAAGGGTAATCTGCTAATGATGGTGCCCCCATGCACCCTCCCAACCGGATATTAAATTCTGATGACATGGTTCATATGCGACAACCACTCATCCCTCGGCATGGGCCTCTGAAACCGAAAAAGAAGAGGCTACTGCCCACTGACTAGCTCGATAGTGGAGGATAATGCATAAGCCAACATGTAAACTGCTTCCAGCTACAACCGTTTCCGTTCAAAAGTACACCGTTCGTAAAAGTATTCCTCCCTACAATTTTAGGTAAATTTCTCGCGAGAAATTTACCTATTGCGGAGAGTACTTCATAAAGGGTGGTCCAACCATAATGCACAATGTGCACCTTAACGTCGTTTTTCGCCCAATTTAATTTGACATTTCTTTTCCAGTATTTGACCAATTCAACCATAGAGAGATACACAATTGAGCAGCGCGTTAAGGTTGTTGAAGCCTTTTACGAAAATGGGCGTTCAAATCAAAATGCATTTCGTGCACTTCGTGATTTTTTCGTCAGCATAATCGACCAAATGTGTCCACAATCGGGAGAATTGTGCGCAAATTTCAACAAACCGGGTCTGTAGAAAATGTGAAATCACCTCTGCATGCTCGCCTAGTTTGTTCTGCGGAAAACATTGCTGTTGTTCGCGAAAGTGTGGCAGAAGAGCCGTCAACCTCGACTCGTCATCGTGCTCAACAATTGAACATTGAATAAATAAAGATTTGAATTTACTCGCTTACAAGGTTCAATTGACTAAAGAGCTGAAGCCTACTGACTATTTCAAGCGTCGGCAATACACCGAATGGTGTAGAAGGGAATGGTGATTTTACAAAGAAAATCATCTTCAGCGACGAGGCAGACTTTCACCTCAGTGGATTCGTTAACAAGCAGAATTGCCGCATTTGGGCAAATGAGAGTCCACGAGTGATTGTTGAAAAGCCGATGCATCCACAAAGAGTGACTGTTTGTTGCGGTTTATGGGCTGGCGGCGTCATCGAAAATGAGGATGGCCAAACAGTTGCCGTGAATGGTGTTCGCTATTGCGAGATGAGAACAGACTTCTTGTGGCCAGAAATTGAGGTTATGGACCTGGACGATATGAGGTGCCACTTGCCACACAGCCAACGAAACAATGGCTGTTTTGCGCGAGAAATTCAAGGGCCGTGTTATCTCACGTTGTGGCGATGTTAATTGGCCGCCACGACCATGTGATTTGACACCGTTGGACTTCTTTCTCTGGGGATATTTAAAAGAGAATGGTAGGTAAATAAGCCAAGAACAATTAAAGGGCTAAATGATGAGATAATTCAGCACATTAACGACATTGAACCTCAATTATGTCTCAGAGTCATTGAAAATATGCCACCGTAGCCGTGGCGAGCATTTGGGCAATATTTTGCTACCCACATAATTGTCATAGATTCTTTTATTATAATAAAAAATATAAACATAATTCTCTGAAAACTTTTTGTTTCATTTGCAATTAACATCGTGCGTTTTAGTTGGACCACCCTTTATATATATATATATATATATATATATATATATATATATATATATATATATATATATATATATATGTATATATATATATGTATATATATAAATATATATATATATATATATATATATATATATATATATATATATATATATATGTATATATATATATATATATATATATATATATATATATATATATATATATATATATATATATATATATATATATATATTGTATTGATTTTCAACCTTTTAAGTTCGAACGCGGAACCGACCTCTCATCGGTTCTAGACGTTAAGTCTGAGTAGTGCCAACGGATGGTACCAACAGGTCAACCAATCCGTGCACCGTAACCCATTCACGCGGTGGCTGCTTGTCGGCCAGCTAGTTCGGAGAGGATTTCGGTCGCGGGTCTCCGAATGGGTTACGCTCATTTACAGTATTTTCAGCCACCTGAACACGCCCGTTTTCAAAACGCGTTAAAAAAACAAAACCATACGGAGAAGGAACCTACTTTACGTTACTCCGTATTTCTTTCTATTACCAGTCAAAGAACAAAAACTAATTTTTATTTCGCGTTCCCGAATTTCCGACGCGGTACCGAAAAGTATACTACGTTAACTCAACCCGACGAATGCTACGTTAAGGAAAAAGCAAAAACAACTAAGGTACCGCGTACCGCGCGCGACGCGAAACCGACCTCAGCGGATTTGTCGAAACCCTACCCTCGCGACGGCATACCTACCCTGCACTCACTTTCCCGCTGAAACAAAAAGAACCACTGAAAAGGAAAGTCTTTAGTTAATTAGCATTTCATACTTTTATTCATAATTTTAGCAAACATGGGTCTGGATACCGAGGATATCATAATTTTATTTAGACCATATCGTATTTAAAAAAAATATATAACAAAATAATTCCGAACAAATACATATACATATGTACTTAATAAATGTCTAAAGTAAGAAGTCGATAAAGCTCTAGCAAAATATAACGAGAGTAGGCTATATTATTTTCAATTGAAGTTGCTTATTACGACTATTATTAAGAAAGATAAGTTGGATCGCGTAAATTATTGAATTTCAAAATAGAAGACAATTAAAATGATAGGATTTCCAAAAAAGGAGGTTTATTAAGATGCTTTTGGAATTGATAATGCATTGAATGGAATTGAAAAATGAAAATGCAAGAACTTTATCGGTTTCATCAAAACAGGATTTACTTAAATTGAAATCTATCCTAATCGGAAATCTGATTTTATTTAGTTTGACTGTATTGGATGCGTTATTTAAAAAATTTACGAATATATCAAAGTTTACCAAAAATGATATCCAAAGTGCACTCTATTTCTATCTTTTCTTCACCTAGATTTCTTTTTTTTTTCTCGGATTTTCTTTTCCCTTTTTTTTTTCTATTTGTGCAAACGGTGCATCGACTAATAATAATATGAATACTGAGCATAAAAACCATCAACAATTCTAAACATATTAAAGGCAACTCATTGTTTGATCACATTTATATCTGCATGGAATAAACCTCTTCATTCCTTTTTTTATTATTCTGTGTTGTCATTAACTGTAGCAATAGAGTTCAGATGCAAATATGGTCGACAATATACAACATAAAACTAGCGGGATATATCGCAGCCAAAGACTGATCAACTTTTTTCGTTACACGGCGCGCTCTCCAATGCGTCGTGATTTCAAACGACTTATTGAGAACCCGTTAAATGAACTCATTGGGCTTTTTCAGACGCAGCGTTAAAAGTGAGCGTTAAACAGGTTATATGGGCAAGAAGAGTGAGAGGCATTGAGGGGACCTGATGGTAAAAACATGCCAACATTTTTTAGGGTGCACGAGCGTAACGCACATATACAAACGCATTTTGTTGATCATTTGGTGGGGGAAATTTTATACAAACGCCGGTAATCATTCCGAATTGAACATTCGGTGAAGAAGGTAGTCGTCATGAAACGATTGCCTTTCTTTATTTTGCGTGCAAAAATAGATGCGTGGACGCGAAAAGCTACGCGTTATTTAATAAATTTATAAAAGCGGAGGCCATGTTCAATTTCAGGAAACAACACGACGAATATCACGATTTCAATAAAGTTAAATTGCCTATTGTGAATCCATAGACAATTAACAGTACGCATAATCTTCATAGAATCACATTATGATAAGCAAGTTATGCGACTAAAAAAGGAATTCAAATTTGGAATATATTTTCAGAAAGCGGAAAAACACGGAGGATCCAAATAAATCCAAGAGATAAATTTGAATCGACAAACTTTAACAATCATAAAATACATTTTTCATTCCAGTTTTTATTACCTCGTGCACAATTCAAAGCTAAAACAAATTCTCAATCGCTTATCTCTCTGTCTTCGCTTTCATGTTGTCCGCGCGATGTTTAACGATCAAATGACCCTTTTGACCATACACTCGCAAGACGTGTATCGTATACAAAAATAGGTTGGCTGAACTATGAAACGTGTAAACATAAGGGCGTAAGCGCGAAACCTGTTTGGATATAGGTTTTTACCATTTCCGTGTGAAAGAGCCCATTAGGTTCGAAAACGTTAACGTTCGTTTTATATAAAATTAATTAAGTTCATTTTCTTAAGACAAATTCCTACATTGTACACAATAATTGTACAATTTTATCGGAAAGACTTCTAGTCAATATTTTGGTAATACTCTAACCCTAGTAAGGCACTTAGTGACTACCTTATGTGAGTTTCGTAAGAAATTAACAATTAACAAAATTTTCAATAGCAACATAAGAAAATAGTTACGAGTTGCATAATTTGGCGATTAAATATTCGGCATGCAATTAGGTCAACACATTGTCTACAGTATTTAAATGTGTTTCTCTTTTTTTTTTTATATATGTCTTTAAGAAAAGGTTAGATTGCATAGAACGGCAAAATCGTTATAAAGAGAATAAATTTTCTTTTGTTGGGCCCAACAAGTCTACTTCTGATATTTTCATTGTGGTTGGAAATTCTTTTTTCTATTATTTTAGTAACGTTGCGTTTTAATTGCTTTTCTTAAGAGTTTCCGTTTCCAACCTTTAATTTCAAAATCGACTACTACGAGATTTCGTATTTTCTAGTCTGAGATCTACGAAATAGTCACGCAACTAGGCGTGAAGTTAACTATAAATGAATATTAATTGAAATAATTATAAATCCCATGCCAGATGCGTTAATGCTAAATTAGTTATACACTTCAGTCTTAAACTAAAATACTAGAATTTTGTGTTTCAGATTCTTTCAATGTCCATAAGATTCTCTATTCGGTGGCCAGCACAGAAAAACTCATCAATGCGTTCTTTTATGAACTCCTCATCTGCATACTGATCTATTAGGACTATGTTATGGGCCAGTTTCTTTGCTAACTTTTTGAAGATGTATCGGTTCACTATGAGACCCTCCTTTAGGGGATGCATCAAACACTTAACGATTACCGGCGCGATGCGTTTCATACAACTCGACATTAAAATTTCATTTAATTCTAGACTAGGACTGTACGGGGCGAATTCATCTTCACGATCCTCCCCGAACAGCTGCTCGAACCGAAAACGAACAATTTCATGCTGACGGATATCCAATTCAGCCAATGGTCCCAAAATATCGCGTAGTCTTTGTTTCTGCATGTGGAGCTCGCAAGGCCATAAACTTTGTCTCAGATCACAGCTCACTTGAGTTAATTTGTATCGTTTTCTTTTCTTACCTGTACCAGCAGGAGTATCTTGTGTAGTTTTTGATTTGATGACACTCGATGCCTTCGCAACACATTCACCTGGTACTATCGAATTTCCAATTGTGCGCAAAATCTGTTCGTTTTCCGGGTTCTAAGAACCGTCACCGAAAATCTCTTCAATATCGTCCTTAGGTAAGTGCCGTAACTGATCAAAACGTTGTTGTGGGTCTTCTGTCAGGTCGTTGGCCGGAGGATTCGTCTTGCTATCTTGTTCCCACCATGCTTTCTTTGGATTCCTGCCTTGAAAAATCCATTTGCAAATCAGCAGCAGCAGGAAATCCGTTTCGCATCTACAAATCCGCTTTAAATCTGATTTTTCCGAAGGGCGCATAGAAAATCACTGCTTTCCCGCGTTTTCTCTCCCACGTTGCGTCGGACTGTCAATCTGACAACATCCGACAAAACAGATGTGCGGAATGGAACGCCACATGGCGGCAATGTGCATTTTTATTGGTCGCCAGTGGCATAGTGTTTTGATGGCAACGGTGGGGGGGCATTACCAGATGGATATGTCTCGAAATGTATCGGTGTTGGATTGAATTTATGTTTCAAATATTTATAACCACAGATCTAAATATTTGGAAATAAAAAAAATATTTTCTGCGCAACGATATCCGCACAAAAGATGAAGTCCGCTTGCAATTCGAGGTCACACCCATCTGGCCGGGTGCAAGGGTTCGGGATCGGAATCACTTCGATTCCCGGGCGTAGGCGTCACATTACAATATATATATATATATATATATATATATATATATATATATATATATATTATATATATATATATATATATATATATATATATATATATATATATATATATATATATATTTATATATATATATGGGATTGAAGAAAATTGTGGCCACGCTAGACGTCTCAGTCTTACTACAATTTTCACCAAATTTTCAGGAAAGGTTCTTCAAAAAGCTAAATCGGCCGAGCGAAAAGAAAATGGCGGTCATTTTAGACGAAAAATTGTGATTTCTGTTCTGACCAAAGTATAGCTTCGATTTGGACAAAATTTGGCGCAGAGGTTCATTAAATGGTGTGCTATATCCCACACTAAACAAGTGAAAGTAACAGGAGAGTATTCCTGCCAGAAGGATATTGTAATACGATTTGAAATTCAAACAACGTCTTCTGAACATCAAAACTATACCCATACGTATTGTAATTGCCTGTCACACATTTTTTGCGTGTACCAAATGGGCCACGCTGCAAAGGGAACTCTACAGGGAGACGGGAGAGCTCACCCCGGATAATATAGTTGCGGTGATGCTCGAATCGGTTGACAAATGGAACCAGGTGGCACATTACGCTCAGGCAGCCCTAAAATATAAAAGGGACTCACAGCAGCTGGAGGCACTGGGGCTGGGGGATCGCTCTTCTGGCAATTCCTCTTCCCCCCTCCCCTCCCGCTAGGAAAGGGACTCCCCAGCTTGAAGGCGCCCCACGGCGTAACAAAACGAGACCTGGCCCGAAGTAATGTGTCAAACGGTTCCAGGCTAGGTTCTCAGATTGAGAGGGGAGGAATTTAGTGGGTAGTCCAAAGGTATCTTCCATGGGATTCCCACACTGCCAGACTCGGCGGGCATAAATGCCTTCACCTCCCTACCACAAAAAAAAAATACGTATTGTAATGATTTTTTTAATGCCCGTGTAGGACACGGGTACCGATGGTCTGGCATAAGTGTCAGCGAGCTATAAACAACACCGACCTCAGCTAACTAGCTTCGCTTAACGACCGCGTACGCATGCTTGACGACTAGCATTTGCGGGATCATATGAGGCGGGTTCTTGTCGAGCCACGAAGCTACACTACAAAATACTTATCACGCGTACTCTACTCTACAAGACGCTTCGATCAATTTTTATTGTCTTTAGAAAAGTTCTATTAGGTGTCAATTAAGCTACTCTACAGCAATTCAATATTTTTTTGCCTCGTTAAAGTTAGCGGACACGGAGGCTTAAGACAAACGCAAACATTACACAAAAAGCAACCGTTATTTTCACAGAAGAAGGTCGTTGCATTACAAGGGGAATGTCAAACCTAAAGATGTTAAAGTGGCTAAAGTGAACCACTCATCTCTGCCTAAAGGATGGAAACTTGACGGATGCAGTTTACTTTACACTAGTAAAACAACAAACTAAGCAGTTTCGAAGGAATGACCACCTTATCTCTTCAGGAGCAGCCACTCCTGATCACCACGGGGCTGCTCGACTGCTTATGTTTATTACAGTATATTCAATGAATTGAGCTTGGAAAACTTATATATGGTTGCTATGGTTTTTGAGTTGCCGCCAATTTATTTTCAGTATGCTGACCTCAATGTTTTAGTAGACACAATAACATATCAATGCTTCAAGATATTTCTAAAATGTTCATCAAATTCCTTACACATATGTAGTATTTGGGTCCTTTGCGAACGTGTATTTACACAGTACCACGTTTAATTGTTGCTGTCATCGATAAATTTCAATTGTCTCTAACTTAGCTGTTTCTGACTACCTTCTGAAAATGTGAGTTTTATGTCAAAGAGTTTAGATACAAATTTATGACAGATTTTAGAGTCATCTTTTGATTTTATAGATGAAAACGTAAAATTCGCAAAACGGAGTTTTAACTTCTGAGGTGTTTTTGCCCTTGTATTCATAAAAACCTACTTTCCTGTTTCTTTCAGATTTTTCTGTCCAAAAATGTCCAATCACGAGGGGGGCTACACAAATTGTTCGTATATTTTCCCTTACCATGCACCCCTCCATGCAAATACTTCTTGTTTAAGACCTGTTTTGAAAATTTCTTATCAAGGCCCTTCATTTGACACCCGTATTGGGTACTTTGGTTAAAATTTTTTTTAAAGGATCGCCTCCCTATATGGGAAGACCCCCCCATAAGCACTTTGAAATATGTTTTGTACTGTAACTTTTGACCTACGTAAAAAATTTCATTACTCCAGCTCATGTAGCTTGTCAAATAACTTGCTGTGACTCACGGATGGACGGGCGGACCAATAGACGGACAGGCAGATCACGATTTTGCTAGGGTACTGTAAATTTTTTTTACAATACCCTAAAAATTCAAAGTCGAATAGTCTGAAACAAAATGGCGGTCGCTCAAAAGTCGAAAATTGCAAAAATTTGTTGTCAACTATGTAAAAAAAAGTAGAGTTCAGGTCTCAAAAAACAAAATGGCGGCTAGTTGAAGCCCGAAATTGCAAAGACTACTAAAGGTCGCAAATTTGATTCAATGTGTATGAAACTCAGTTTTGAGATAGAAAATAATTATATCTATCAATTTTGCCATTATGGTGATCATACATGAGCAAGTTTCAAAAGGACGACGGTTCAAATATTCGATTTTCAGATTTTTGCGGTCCTCTAGCGGTTTTCAAAATCGAATGAAAAATAAAAAAGACGAAAAGCTAAAACTAATATTTTTAGCTGCCATTTTCACTAAAAATTGAATACTTTTGGCCTATCTAGAGTGAAACTCCGATTTGAACGAAATTTGGCACATTGATTCATGTGATCCTAAGAGGCAAACATTTTTACAAATCCAAAATTAAATGCATGCATTCGAAATCAGAAGGTAAGCGCAATTCGCTATTTTAGTAGCAACTGAAATAATGAATACTTTTCTTGGCAACGTTTTTAATGCCCTAACTTGAAAGTATTTATACTACAAATAGCGACCTGTCCGTCCGTCCGTCCGCGCGTCACAGCAAGTTTTCTCGCAAAGCACATAAGCTAGAGTGATGAAATGTTCTACGTAGATCAAAAGTTGCAGAGTAAAAAAATATTTTAAGGTGTTTAGGGGGGGTCTCTATATACAGGGGGTGACACCAGTGGCGAGGCGTCCATATAAGCCGATTCCCACCGGCTTCCCTTCTATTAAATGAAAGAAGTATCGGATTACTTTCATTCATCACTTTAATATGCGTTCCTCATATACATACGTGAATATTTTCATCACTTTTCATTTGATCCCGTGCTTCTTTGTTCCAGAAGAAATTGTACCAAAAAGCACAAATTTGGTACAATTTCTTCTTATAATCCATGGATGAACAGCACTATTTTTCGTTCTTCCTTTGATCTCACTTTCGCTTGCTGATTTCACCGACATGCGCCCACAAGATATCCAAGCATAGCACTTTCTTATAAGCCGACACTTCTATCGGCTTGTCTTCTTTACCATAAACTTTGCATTTTCTCTGTTAGCAGCACAGAAGTTTGGATATGTAGCTAGCGGCGATTTTCTTGTCTAGCATCGCTAATGGAAAGCACTGTGGAAGCCGGGAGCACGATCTGCTTTTCTATATGCTCTTCAATTTATTGGGGAAACCGTCGTGGGTATTGAATATAGGAAGAGGCATTAGGAAATTAAAAGTACACTTATTTCGTGAAATAAGCGTACATCGACTCTCTTGAAAATGAGGCCGATAGAGTAGATTTTCTCATTTTGCTTAAGCGAATTTCATAATAACATATGAAAGTGAATTTAGTCTAAGACTGTTTAAAAGTGGAGAGACTTTTTTCGGGGTGATTTCGTAGTTTTTTGAATTGTGCAATTTAGAGTGAAAGTGAAACAAAGGGATTTTTATTTGTCAAAATTTAAGTATCAAAATTTTTTTCTCTACTTTTTATAAATTTTTAAATACATTTCATTTTTTGTATTTGATAATTGTAGCTTGTCTGATAAGTGATTTTGAGAAACCACTTCCTTCTTCACTTAGGATACAGCTTAAATTTTTTTAGTTTCTGTTTTTGCTGGTTTATTTTTGATATTTATTTATCATTAATATGTCTGTGAACAAAGATTGTTGTCTCATAGACTTTTTATTGACTGAGGAGACTATGTTTTCGAATCTTTCTTTCCAACAAAAATTAAGCGTTATTCATATGGGACGAGCGACACTACATTTGGATATCTGTTATAAGCGGAAAGATGGATTTTCAAAACATTTTCATACCTCTTTATATGAAAAGTATTCTTGGCTGACCGGAAGCTGTAAAACTAACAAAATGCTCTGTTTTCCATGCCTTCTTTTCTCTCAAGCTGACAGCGCTTGGAGCAAAACTGGATTTACAGACATTAATAATATTGTCAATTCTTCAAAGAAGCACACTCAAACAGAGAAGCATATCAGGAGTTGTTTAGCTTTGAATGACTTTGGCAAGTCTAGAATTGACAACTCTTTGGGGAATAGTTATGAAGTGCATAATCGGAAGGTTGAGAAGAACCGAAACCTTATGAAACGCTTTATTGATACCGTCGTTTTTTTAGGAAAACAAGAACTTTCTTTTCGAGGCCATTTTGAAAATGAGGGTTCTGATAATAAGGGAAATTATATTGAGACTCTTTTATTACTTAGCAATTATGACCCTGTTATGGAATCTCATTTAGACCAATGCTCTTCATCTCGAATTCCTGTGTTTTCTGGGTTGTCGAGTGACATTCAGAATGATTTAATTAGTTGTGTGGCAAGTGTCTTAAAGCGAGAAATTAAGTCAGAAATAACGAAAGCGAGATTCATTTCAATTATGATTGATGAAACACCAGACATCAGCCACAGAGAGCAGTTAAGCGTAGTATTTCGATACGTATCTGAAACAGGAATTGAGGAACGATTCCTAGGTTTTTTCGATGTGACTTTATCTCGTTCAGCAAATACTTTGGCTGATTTTGTTCGAGATATAGTAAAGCAGTTTTCTTGTCAGGAAAAGCTGGTAGGACAATCTTATGATGGTGCAGCTGTGATGTCTGGGGAATATGGAGGAGTCCAAGCGAAAATTCGCGAATCGCATCCAAAAGCAATTTTCGTTCCATGTTACGCACATGTCCTCAATCTTGTTTTAAGCAGATCTTTGGGAAATATTTCAGAATTAAAAATATTTTTCGCTCATATTAACAGCTTAGCTCGATTCTTTAATAAATCCACAAAACGGACAAATCTCCTTAAAGAAGTGACTAATCGACGTATGCCAGGTGTTTCAGAGACGCGCTGGCACTTTCATTCTAGAATTATCAATGTTATATATAACCATAGAATAGATGTGATTAAAACGTTTGAGATTATTTTAGGAAATCCCAAAGAATGGGATAGTGAATCACTTGCAATGTCCGAGAGTTTTTTGAGTAAAATGAAAGATATGCATTTCTGCTTTTTACTTTTCATAGTTTCAGAAATTTTCACACGAACGGATGTCCTCTTCAATGCATTGCAAAATAAAAATATTTGTATCGAAGTGGCTTTAAGGGAAATACAGCTATTCGAAGAGTGGATTTCAAATAAATTTGACAAAGAATTCGATAGTATTTTTAGTCAAATAACTGATCTTTGTGAGCTGCCGCAAAAGCGACCTCGATTAGATTTCAGCCTAGATCTCAAAACATCTTATAAAAGACTATTCATTGAAATCATAGATCATATCAAAATTCAAATAAAGGATCGATATGCATCTTTTGATAAGCTGTTATTTTTAGATCTTCTCAATAGAGCAAAATTTGAATCCTATTCAAAATCTTTTCCGGAAAATCAACTTACTGAGCTTCAAAGGAATTTTCCGGGAATCTTCAACCACACAGCATTAAAAAATGAATTGAAAGTTTTGTACACGACTCCTTCGTTCAACCAATTTGAAATCAAGGAACTATATTTTCAACTTAGCAGTTCGATTTTGAATGATACTTTCCCACAAATAACTATTCTGTGTAACCTTATATTGACCCTACCAATATCAGTTTCATCCGCAGAAAGATCTTTTTCCGCATTAAAAAGAATTCAGACGTATTTGAGGAATCAGCAAAATGAAGAGCGGCTTTCTGATTTAGCCTTGCTTTCTGTTGAGAAGAAACTTTTGATAAAAATAAAAGCAAGACCATCTTTTTATGATGAAGTTCTTAGTAAATTTGGAGAGAAAAATCGTAGAATTGATTTGAACTTCAAATAAAGTTTACTAGGTGCAGTGTTCGATGTATGAAGAATTTCACGCTCAGTTGTTATTTTAAGTGTTTGATTTATTTCATAGGGTACGTTACATTTTTATTCGAATCAAAAACTTTCGTTGAGCAAATTTAAAATATTAAGAATTAGAGACTACCAAGCTTTTGCCCGCAACACTGCTGAAACCTTCATCAAAGATTTTGATTTGATCTTTGATAACCGTTAACGCAGTGTTTGTGGGCAAATTAGCTTGGCTCTCGTCATTATTTTGCTTTACTTATTAAAAAGTTTTGTCCACCATATAATACATTCAAGTCTCTCATGATTTAGAAAAACGGTTAGTTGGCCATTACTTGACGTTAAATTTTATGATGCTGGCCAGAATAACGAATTTGAAATGAGATGCCATTATACTATCTAACAATAATTTATCCTCAAATTAAATTTACCTAGTATCCCTCTTTTTTTATTTATTTTTTATTTTCAAACCACCAAACAGTGATAAATCCCATACCAGTACATAAATTTGTTAACAAACATTTATATTTGAAATTTTCCCTAAATTTAATTTGAGAATCTGGCATAAACTATGTAGTTTGATTTATTTAGTATTTATGTGTATGAACAGAATATACTAGTATGGTTAAACATCAATAGATTGCTCGATGTTTTGATCGGCTTACCCCGAGCAGCTTTTCACCCCTCGCCACTGGGTGACACTCAAACATTTTTACCAAAGGTAGCCAATATGGTTGTCAAATAAAAAGTTTTGGTGAGAACTTTTCAAAACAGGTCCTAAACAAGAGGCATTTGCAACGAGGCGTGCAGGGTGAGGGAAATGTACGAACAGTTTGTGTTCTGTGATTGGACATCTTCGGACAGAAAAATCTGGAAAAAATTATGAAAGTAGGTCTTTATGAGTATAAAGCTAACAAATACCTCAGAAGTTAAAATTCGATCAACTTTTTTAATAATAGTATATTCTATGAATTTTACATTTTCATCTATGAAATCGAAGGATTACCCTTAAAATTTGTATCTCAATTTTCTGATGTAAAACGCTTTCTGGAAGTTTCATAAAAATCAAGTCGTAAACAGTTAAGTTATAGACGATTCAGCGTACTCAGCCAATGAAATGCAGACAATTACGTTACGTGAATAATGGAAAACTAAAGAAATAATTCTACGATTTCTATTTTAAATGATAAGTTTAAAGGAAATCATTCAAATCATCAACCATTTTATTGCTGAACAGCAAATTGTATTCAGTGTACAGGGTATCAAAGGCATTTAAGTTATTCAACTATTTTGAAGTTTTTAAAAAGATCCTATCGATAATGTAGCATCTGGTTGGATGAAAGCCTATAAAGTTGGATCACGCATGTTTGTTTTTGTTCAAGTCACGAGCGCCGGACACCATTTTTTGTGTTCGTCCGCTTCCTCTACCTACCCTTTTATCAACACTGTTATTTTAACTCATGTAATATGATACTCTACTCAACTAAAGATTTTTTAAATTCCCTATATGGGAGAGCCCCCTTAAAATTTTTTGCCATTATGAAACATTCATTAACAAGTAACTTCTCTCTTGGCTCCCTAGTTTCTGAGAAAACTTGCTGTTACCTGCAAATGGACGGACGGACACGTACCTATTCTAATAGGATACTGCACAAAAAACTTTTTACAAAACCCTAAAAACCGGAGTCAGGAAAATAGCAGTAACAGTTCAGCATTTCTGTGCTTTGAATGGTTTTCCATGTTGACAACTTAAGTAAAGATTGCAACATCCCTACATTCACAGCAGAATTTCGGGGATGTGTCGTAGTTGTGACATCTTTCTGCGTATGTATGTACATCTTCAATTTCAAGGCTTACTTGCGAAGGCAGAAAGCATTGCATGTACCCTGCGGATTAGTCCTGTTTCCCTATTTGAAAGCGTTAGAAGTCGTTTGCACTTACAGCTATCAACTATAGAAACTGCCCATCCTTGATTCCTTGGGTGCAATGTGAGCAAGTAAAACAGTTTGAATAGGCACAGGACATAAAGGCAAATAACACGATGGGCAAAGAAACGTTAAACGTATTCGTTAAACTAATCGCTTTTTATAAAGAGGAGTTTCATGAGAAGTAAATAGTACAGAAAAGGAAATTTCTTTTGAGTACTTGTATATAAGGATTACGATGGGAAATAAGATTAGCTGTTGAAAAGAGTTAGGAGTGAATATTGTAACCCATAGAAAATATCTGTGAAGTTTATAGTTAAATGCGTTATATAAGTTGTACGCACATTGATTACGATATCAGTCGAATCCTTATCTTACGAGTAGATACTTGATTTTTATTTACTTGCTGCATTTTACGTAACTTTAATTCTCAAACATGGTACAAACGACTTGATTGAAGCTTTAAAACCGATCGATGTAGTATCCAGTTTTAATGATGTTTTCAATAGATTTTGATAGATTTAACGTTAAATTAAAGATGGACATGAGCGAGTGGTTAATAATTTATTATATATTATATTTTATTCTGTAGTGAATAATGAGTTTTCATAAAGTCCGTAAAGGACTGCAGCGATGTTCTGCTGCCTCGGCAGAGGAAGGTGTCGGTATCTGCCGAGAATGCCCTCGTCTGGAGACGCGTGAATGCGCTGGCAGGCTAGCATTGCGGTGTCGTGGGGCGGGTTCATTTCCCCAGCACGAGGACCCACTACAAAGATATTTCGCATTCACGAATTGGACTGCTAATCAAGGGGCGACCGAAGTCGCAAAAATTGTAGATAACTACACAGAGGGAAATATAACTTGTTACGAGAACAATCGGAAACCTGAAAAGAAAGGCGAACTTGGGGTGACCTCGTCATTACCCAACGAGATTCATGGCCCACGAATGAAAGAGGGGCAACCGGGTGGTGGTGGAGCCCCTTCGTACCCACCCAACCGGAATAAATCCATAGATATCTTGTTGAAGTGGCCAGGTATTCCTCTTCTGAGTGGAAAACTCATACAACTTGAATTGCATGAACTTTCCCATCAGAAGGGGAGTACCCCGGTGACCAATTTATGTCATAGAATTATACAATTGGATTGCATAAATCTATGCCATTAAAAGGCACTCTGCTTGGGCCACTCAACCCAAAACGTCACCTGAAACAGAACAAGGAATTAGTGAGTACCCGGCGGCTCATGTTTTGAGGTGGAAGCCTGCCACCGTACCGGGTCCTATACCCGGTTAGAAGTTGAAGAAAGGAAAGACCATCGGGTACGGTATTAATCCATTTTTTGTTTATTTTTCAACGAAAAATATAGTATAATAATAATCCATCAGACCTCTTAGTAAGTTTACTATACTGTGTATGTAATACGTATTAATGAAAATGTATGAGAGAAAAAAATTTGTGGTGATAATTAAATTTTATAATAAAATGTTTTAACAGTGTATGTAATACGTATTAATGAAAATGTATGAGAGAAAAAAAATTTGTGGTGATAACTGAATTTTATAAAAAAATGTTTTAACAGTGTATGTAATACGTATTAATGAAAATGTATGAGAAAAAAATTTGTGGTGATAATTAAATTTTATAATAAAATGTTTTAATAATATATGTAAATTAAACGGTACTCACCTGCATGGTCCGTCGAGCGCTCGATGGGTGCAGGTATCCTCTAAATAGCTGTACGTTAGACACACAAAAAAAGAATTATCACATTCATCAATCTTAAAAATCACCAACTATGATATACATAGATCACACTGTAAAGCTTAAACTCAGTCGCTAAACCGCTTGCACAATTTTTGATTTTGTTCTCCGAAAAAAAAAAAATGCGAAAATCAATAAAGCCGTTTAATAACGATCACGAATATAATGGGAATATTCACATAAAAGGCTCAACTTTTTAGGAAATTGCAGAACATTCATGCCTGGAACTAGTACCAGAGCAATTCTACCAAAGAGCACTGTAGTCATAACAAATTTTATTTCTTCCAGTACTTATAGCGTAGGTGGAAATGTTACGAATTGAATATGCATTGTAAACAAAAACTTAAATTCGGGAGAAATTCCACCAACACAACGCAAAACCGCAACACACTCTTCTTTTTTTCTTGTCAAGAGAGGACTCTAACATGTATTTTAACTTTCATTTCACTCGTATGGAGCAAGTTGCCACATTTTTCTTCCTTATAACCACCGTTCACCACGTTCCTCCCGAATATATCAAAACACCAGTTATCTTCACACTTTTCATTAAACCATCAGATGCGAGCCGTCTCAAATACTGTTTTTCCGTTATGACGATTCACTTTTCACCACCTTAAATTTGCGGTCCCGTCTTGCAAAATCTTTTCTCATGCTTTTCACTCGAAAGATTTCTCGCCACCAAATCTTATGATCTTTGCACGGAAATATTTGAGGCATTCCAATTCCTATTAATTATATTTTTCGAATTGCTTCTTGAGTTGTATGCGGCGCGCACGTATTTGCCCTTTTCCAGATGATTTTTCAGACACCCAATTGAAAATTTGCATGCACTACATGGACACAGGATTCGGAACTTTTTCTTTCTTCTCTGCAACAATATTTCACACATATATTCGAACTTTCGCTTAATCCACAAAATGTTCAATAATTCGAGCAGCGACAGGCCTTCCCGATATTATGTTCGCGACCCCCCTGCGAGATCTCGTCCGCGCGCAAATTCACTCCCCTATCTAACATGTTATCTTCACCGTTTGTTATCACTCGTTTCCGTTGTTTTTTTTTTTTTTTTTAATTTACGTCGTCGTTTCGTTCTAAGCATTTGTATACCGCGTTACACCGCGATTCGTTAAATTATATTCAAAAGATATTGTAATAAAATTACTACACATTAAAATTATTAAACAGTTTTAGACTTTTGTTTTCCCGGGAGTTAAGTACAAAAGAAATTTTCTTGACTCATTTTTCATGCGAAAAACGCGCGAGTGATCCGATGGGGAAGGTGACTCAATCGTTTCTCCCCATCATGTTGCTCCAATGATTCTTGCTGTGGCTGTCTAGGTCGTGGATTTTCAATTGCTCGTCGTGGTTTTTTCCTAGGTGTAGGCTCTAATGTGCCATTGTTGCTGTTGTTATTTGAAATTGGTTGCGGTAAATGTTGTTGAGCTGGAACCGGTCATTTTAATGCCTTTATGTTTTATTTACTGAATAGTTCATCTTAAATCAATCGTATCCAAATATAGACGACGAATCTGACTTAGCTAAATTGTCGAATGGGCGGAGGAGAAACAGATTCTAAATAAGGATTAATGGAAAATAATAATAAGTAACGTGTTTAATTCCGTTTTCTTTTCTCCAAAATCTACTATTCATCAATGTCTGCAAATCAATTCATATTTCCATTGAAAACTGCATAATGCATTCAATATAAACTTAATAATGCTGCTTATCCAATTTGCAGATATCAGGTTTTTCACATTTTAAGTCTAGACTATAACCTTCACATACGGTTTTGCTGAGAATTCTTGTTTAAATTTGATACAGAAGATTACAGATTTTACAATGGACAAATAAACAGTATTTTAACAACAAGCCTTGTTTTATACGAGTGCAGAAATGGTAAATTAACTTCAGTTGGTATTCTTCATATATTACCGCACCAACTATTTAGCAATGATTCGGAAATTTACGACAAAATGCCACGAACCACGACGTGGAGTTGTGCTGTGTGACGGTGGCAGCGCTGGCTTTTAGAGCCATACTCCTCAATTACTACAATTCTCGGCGAAACCTATGCATTTCGGTCGGTATTGCCGACCATCTTCAGCGCCAGACGTGAAACTACTAGTGAAAAATTATATAAAAGCAGAAACATTAACAAATAACAGTAGCTTTTTAACATATAATTTAGTCAGATTAAATGAAATATAAACTGCCGGCTTATGATTAATATTAAATGATAGTCCTGTTATGTTTTTTCCAGCATTTTATGAAGTGTGATAATTAATGCAGGAGGCTAACAAAGTTAACTGTTAATATATAAATATTGTCCAATCAAATTAAATAAATTTGAATTTATTGAGCTATTGTCAAAATTCACTGAATTGTCCGTTATATGTATGAGCAGACGTTCATATGCGTCGAGTTTTCGCGGATTACTCAAACTTTTAAATAATTTAAAATTATCAATTAACGATCCCGTGTAGTACCAGTGCCTCCCTGTGTTGTTCAAATCCAGTGCGTGTGCGGCAATACCTTTATTTATGTCCTTATTCTTAATGTATCTTTCGTGTTCCTTGAGACAAATTCGACTGCTCATTCAGTTTGTCCAATATACTTCATTTCATTTTCTGTGCAGTTGACTTGATAGATTCCGCTTTTTTGTTTTGGTGAGGGGGGATCTTTAGTAGAACCAAGGAATATACAATCCTAACATTAGCTGTGCTGAATTGTTTCTTGAAAGAGTTGCAAAGTTTTGGAACATATACCATAGATACTTGCAATCCAACTTTGTTTGTATGGAGTTTTGATGGAAAAGAGTTGAAGCTCTCTCTCTCTCTCTCTTCATTTTGCGCATACGTTTAGCAATCAATTTGTCCATAAGTGCTTTATTGTATCCATTCATTTTTGCCAAGAGTACGACATGCTCATACTCGTTCTTGTATCCTGTCACTGATAATGGCAAATGACACATACGATATATTTTCAATTTAAACGCTGCAATTTTGTTCCGACGTGAACAATACGAGTGTTTGGTGACATATGTGTCAGTTGTTTTTGTTTTGTATTGAATATTTTATTTTTTTCCGTTGCGCGTGATATTTAAATCAAAAAAGGCAGCGTTTTTTCTTCATTTTCCGATTCGACGGTAAAATTGTATGCTAGGGTAATGGCTGTTTAGCAGGTCTCCCGCAGGGGAAATCCCGGCTGATATGAATATTCCTGGAGGCTAGCATTCTTTGGGGAATGCCACCCCCATGTATCCGAGCAAACTCACGCAGCGGAAATGTCGGTCGGCAGGGGAACTCTTGGAGGCTAGCATTCTTTAGGGAGCACCGCCTCCACGGACCCGAGGATATACATCGAAAGCGGTACTAACCACGACAAAAACGAAGAATAACACCACGACAGTGAAGACAGACGAAAAACGGAGATTAGCAGACAGTCTGTTTCAGACTGAGATTCCTGTGGCGTTCGGGCGCAGCAAAAACATAATGCGAGCGCCAAAGCGTCCTATTAAGGAAAAGCGGGAAACTCTGCAGGACGCTTCAGGTGTTCGAGCCTCGGAAGATAACATAAAGAGCACCGAAAAATTGATTGTCACTGCTGCGACCGTTACCGAAGCGACCGATGCAAGGGTCGCAAATCCCGACATTGCAACGAAAAATGCAGAAGCCAACGAGAAGATTACGGCATGAAAAGCAACGAGTGACCAAACACCGCGTGATTACACCGCCAACGTCGAAAATGTGGCGGAAGTACTGCACTGGGAAACGGAACGCGATAACCTCTCCCAAAAATGGTTGCAAGGTGCAATTGTGGCCCAGCGATACGAAGAAGAAAGGCTACTCCGAAAAGCGGGAGATGTTCAGAAAAGAATACAATCTGCATGCGACTCCCCAAAAATCAGCGAAGCAGAAAAGGTGGGGCTCCTAGATCGTATAGGGCACTATTGGAGGAGCTGGTTAAGGGCCTAAGACGAACAGAAGGCTAAAGAGGCTCTTGGGGCGAAATCTAAAGATGACATGCAGATAGCTCCACCATTAAATGTCAATAAAAGAATGGCGTCTAGCCCAATCGATGGAGATCGGGAAAAAAGAAGGAAGGAAGAGGCACTTGATGGGCGTGGAGCACCAGATCACGGGTTCCAGACAGTGCTTGCAAAAGGAGCGAAGAAAGCCGCAAAGGAACTCCTTCAAAAAAAAAACCAGAAAGTAAAGTTCGCACAGACGCCAAAGTAGAAAAAGGATCTGATGCAAAACAGGAGAGACAGAAGCCCCGACGAAGACCCCGGCAGCAGGCACTACTCGCAAAGCCCCAAGATGGCCGATCCTACGCAGAGGTACTGCGGGACATCAGGGGAAACGTAAGGCCTGAAGACACCAATACTACCATTTAAGTAGTACGACCAAGGCGGTTGGGCCACATACTGGTCGAATTCGGAGCAGAGGCCGGCAATAAAGAAGCATTCTGTGACGCAGTAAAGAAAGTCCTCGGCAAAAGCGCAACTATCGCCCCGCTCGAGCCGAATGGGGCATGCCTCAGACGGATCCTCGGGGAAAACGAATCCTGGAAATGGCAGACAGAACGGCCCTCATTGTACTAAACTCCAGAAATACGCCGACTTTCTGCCGTATTGGCTGTGAGGGAACCATACCGGACGTGACATTCTCCTCGGAGTCCTTAGTATGGAGGATACACAACTAGAAAGTATTAGAGGACTACTCAGCCAGAGATCATCAGTGCATTCTGCTTGAGATAAGTGATGTTGTCTCCCGACGTCCGTGCTCTCGGCATTCTACAACTGGATGGAGCATCGGAAGGATGGACGTCTAGAGGTTCATCGAAGTGCTCACAGCAGGTGAGCCGCTGCAGGGAGCTTCGGAGGGGACGGCAGAACTGGCAGCTCAAGACGTGGTGAACTCTACTATGAGCATCATTACGACTGCTTACTGCGTTTCTATGCCCCGTCGAAGACTCCGGCACGGCAAGCCCCCAGTATACTGGTGGTCAAGTAAAATCGCTGAAAAGCGAAGGGAGTGTCACAAGCTTCGACGTGAGGCTCAACGGGCACGGAACAGTGACGAGGCATGCAACTGGGTGGCAGCATATAAGTCGGCCAGGAAATGCCTTCGCAAACTGATCAACAGTAGCAAGGCTCGCTGCTGGCAAGACCTAGTGGACAATGTGAACAAGAATCCGTGGGGCCTTGGCTACAAGCTTGGTGCCCTACGGAAGCCTTGTATACATGACGCGGAAAAGATGGACGCGATAGTGCGGGGACTCATCCCTGCCCATCCCGTCCGTGTTGACGCTGTCCATGGTGAAACAGCAGTCGAGTGTGCACTCTTCACATAGCTGGAACTGGAGGAGGCAGTCCTCTCATTGAAAGCGAGGAAGGCTCCAGGTCCAGATGGTTCTCCGGCTGAGGTGTTGCTGCTCGTCTATCACCATTGTCCTCAACGCTTGCCTACGGGACGATGGAAGGTGGCGAGGCTCGTGCTGATCAGCAAGGGGAAGGGAAATCCCGAATCGCCGTCTGCATACCACCCGTTATGCATGCTAGATACGGCTGGGAAAGTGCTAGAGAAACTCATCAAGGGAAGACTCACTGACGCGATTCATGCTGCTAATCCCCGGCAGTACGGCTTTAGATCAGGGCGTTCTACCATTGATGCGATTGCAGAGGTGGTGAACGCGGTCCAAAAGGCAGAGGCATATAGTCGCGCCTCCTGTCCTGTTGGTGACACTCGACGTCAGGAATGCCTTCAACTCCGCTAGATGGGTGGATATACTGGATACGCTGGAAAACTCTTTTCAAGTTCCAGAATATCTAATGCGGCTTTTGAGGAACTACCTAAAGAACCGAAGCCTGCTCTACAACACGACACAGGGCCAACGAGGGATTGAAATTACATCGGGTGTTGCCCAGGGATCTATCCTTGGTCCGGACCTGTGGAACGTGGCTTACGACGGGCTACTGAGACTTGAGATGCCAGATGAGTCGCGCTTGGTCGGCTATGCGGATGATGTTGCGGCTCTGGTCGCTGGACGTACCGTTGAACAAGCGCAACTTAGGCTAGGTATGCTGATGCGCTGAGTGAGGGACTGGATGACTGCTCGCGGGGTCAGTTTAGCACTGGAGAAAACCGAAGTGGTCATCTTGACAAAAAAGAGAATCCCTAGAGTAAGGATGATCAGTATTGGTGACTTACGAATCGAATCGAAGCCAGCGGTGAAGTACCTGGGGCTACTGATCGACTAGAAGATGCGTTTCTCTGAGCAAATCAGGGCAACGGCTGAGAAGGTAGCTTTGGGAATATCGGCTCTGAGTCGACTTATGGCCAACGTAGGGGGACCCAGCCCATCAAGAAGACGCCTCTTGATGAGTGCTGTAGGGTCAGTGCTACTGTACGGAGCAGAGGTATGGGGCGACGCTCTCAGCAAGGAGGTATACCGGAAACGTTTGGCACGGGTGCAGAGAAGAGGAGCACTGAGAATTGCTTCTTCGTATCCAACAGCATCTGACTCGGTGGTGAGAGTTATTGCAGGCGTGACACCTGTCGCCCTCCTTGCTAGAGAGTGCCGCGCTATTTACCTGCGCCGAAACGAAGATGCGAGGGAGATGGTTGTCCGTGAGGAGAGACAGTGCTCGCTCAACGATTGACAGCAGTCTTGGAGAAATTGCACGTAGGGAAGGTGGACTGCGTACCTCATCCCGGATGTGAGACCGTGGCTAAATCGAAGGCAAGGTGAAACTGACTTCTATCTGACTCAGTTTTTGAGCGGGCATGGGTGTTTTCAATCTTACCTGCATAAGATCGGTAAGTCACGGTCCCCCGATTGTCGGTTTTGCCCAGGAGAGGAGGACAATGCCTGTCACACATTTTTTGCGTGTACCAAATGGGTCAGGCTGCGAAGAGAACTCTACAGGGAGACGGGAGAGCTCACCCTGGATTATATAATTGCGGTGATGCACGAATCGGTTGACAAATGGAACCAGGTGGCACATTATGCTCGGGCAGTCCTAAAATATAAAAGAGACTCACAGCAGCTGGGGGTGCTGGGGCTGGGGGATCGCTCTTCTGGCATTGCCTCTTCCCCTCTCTCCTCCCACTAGAAAAGGGACTCCCCAGCTTGAAGGCGCCCCACGGCATAACAAAACGAGACCTGGCCCGAAGTAATGTGTCAAACGGTTCCAGGCTGGGTTCTCAGGTTGACAGGGGAGGTGTTTAGTGGGTAGTCCAGTCACCTTCTTGCGAACATGGGAGTCCCACAATCTGTGCATAAATGGCATTCACCTCCCTATCACAAAAAAACCCTCGCATGCTCTGCAAAGATAACCATGGGACCAAAAAGGTGACTGCACATACAAACGGAGATAGCGGCTCCCAGGAGGGATCCAATAAAACTGAAAAAAACTGAAAAAAGATTTTAAAAAAATTCGAAAAAACAAAAATGCGTGTGGAGTACACGCCCAACAAAAGTAAAACGTCTTGCTTTTTCACCTCTGATCATCAACCACCTATGAAACATCATCTGCTGTCACCACTTCAATTGATTGCATATCGCTGGAATTAGTATGAGTACCAACGACGGCTACCATCGGATCATCATCCATTCGTTTACGAGCATCCAACACCCGTAAACTCTCATCTGCCATTGCCACTTCAATCCACTTCAAATCGGTGGCATCGGTGCAAAGGACCCAGAACCAAGATGAATTCACCCACGATCACCAACGACCAACCATCATCCGTCGTCGCCAAACCACCATGCATCAGCCCATGATCCCGAACGATCCACACACCAACATCTGTCACGACCATTTCAATACATTGCACATCGGCAGCATTGGTCCTAGGACCAAGAACAACTACCACCGATCCATCATGCATTCGCTCATTTTATTCCAATATATTGCACATCAGCGACACCGGTGCTAGGACCAGGCACGGGCACCATCGAACCACCATGCATTTGTTGATGGTCCCCAAATACCCACCAACAACCAGCCTTTGTCGCGACTACAATACATTGCATATCGGCGGTACCGATGCTAGGACCAAGCAAGGATACCGCTGTACCATCATCCATTCGCCCATGGTCCCCAAATAGCCATCAACGACAATCTGTCGTCACCATTTTAATGCATTGCACATCGGTGTTATGACCAATAACTAATGTTTATTAACTAACAATGGTCCACTATCGCCAATCGCATTCATTGCAAATTTGCGAAATCAATTCTAGCACCTCCAACGAGGTGAACTCCTACCCGACCCTCATTCATTCTCTTTTCATCACAATCCATCGCATGGCCACCAAACCTGCAAACTAGGCAACCACCAATTAACCGAACAGACATTATTTCCGATAAGGGTTCGGGCGGAATGCGATAATTGAGTTGGAAATTTATATCGTAGCATGAGTAAAAACCTACTGAAAACAAATTGTCGCGCGAAAGTCGTTTTGCTCTGCGTCCGGAGTGTAAATGGTTCTGCTTTTTTGTTACATCTGAAAATTTTCACCCCCCCCCCCCCAGTAAAGAAGTTTCACTTCAAAAAGAAAGCAAAAATAACAACAATGACGACGTAACCAGCGGCTGCCGCTACAATGTTTACAGCACATCAGAAGCGGTACCAACGATGACAAAAACGATGATGAATACAATTACAGTAAAGATGCATGAAAAATGTAGATTAACAGACAGTCTTGTCCAGAGTGAGACTCCTGCGGGGTTCAAGCGCAGCAAAAAATGATGCGAATGCCAGAGCATCCTAAAAAGGAACAGCGAAAAACTCTGCAAGACGCGCTAGATGTTCGAGCGGTAGGGGAAAATATCAAGAACATTAAGAGCTAGATGTTTACTGCTGTTATCGCTAAGGTAACCGAAGCGAGGATCATAAATCCCGAAATAATAACGAACCATGCTGAAGTCCACAAAGAGATTACGGTAGGAAAAGAAAAGAGTGACCAGATAAATGAATCACCGTTGTGTGATTTCGTCGCCACTGTTGAAAATATGGTGGAAGCATTGTACTCGCAAACGGAAGCCAATAACCTCTCCTAAGAAAAGTGGTCGCAAAGTACCATTGCCGCCCAGCTGCATGAAGAAGGAAGGCAATCGAACGTCAGATCAATCTGTCATCTTTTCTGCCAAGTTGACTCTATGAAACCATGTAGCGAGCAGGCTATATGTCACAATTCTCAACGATTTAGCTCTTCATGGAGAAACTGCTACGCTTAAACTTGCTGTGTAAAGTGCGATGGGCTTCCCCACTTCACACACTGTAAAAAACAAAGCACTGAAAAACCTAAGTGCATCAATTATGGAGGAGAATACCCCGCCAAAATCTTTGCATGAATTACTGCCTGAAACAAACACTTCAGTGCAAATCCTCAAAGCCAACCACCACCAAGACCGCCACAACTCTTTTCCAGCCTAAACTACATTCCCTCCACCAAATATGGAGCAATTTTTCATCAAAATGCGGTCACAGATGATGCAAAAAAGGTGGCCGCAATGATGTAGAGTTTCTTCGTGCCACAAAACCTAACCAAAAACACCCAATGACTTCTCCCATGAATCACATTTCCATACTTACGTGAAATGCAAATTCCCATTAAAAAAGGAATCGACTAGGAACACGGGTGATCCTAAATTAAAAACTAAAGTCAACCAACAAAATACGTGATCAGGTTCACGAATTTCTCAACAACCTGGTGATAATAATTTCTAGTGTCTCTCGAAATATTTTAGGGTGATAAAATAAAATAAATGTCCTCCCATTCATGGGCCAAACGGCCTTAAATATGTCAGCACTGGTAAAGCTGAGGCCTTTGCGCATACTTTTGAACTGCAATTCCATAACAACAAGTTTCCTGAGGAGAGCCCTGAATTTGAGGATGTAATTGAGTGCAAAGATCGCTGGCTTCCCAAACAACAGACACTAACGAAATTCATCCACTAGGCTTACATGCGTCAAAGACATGACAAGTACGCCAAGCAAATGGACAGCCCCAGGCTTTGACTCTTGGATGAATACCATGCTGAAATTGCTACCAGGAAATATCTTACAAGCCTTGATGGATATCTTCTTCTTCTTCTTCTTCTTGGTTTCCTGCAAACAGCGCCTCCAACTGTCTCGGTCCGTTGACCGCGTCTTCCAATTCCGAAATCCAAGCAACGATGAACTGTCTTCGTCGACCGAGTCAGGCCAGCGTTTCCTCGGTTTCCCCACTGGCCGCCAGCCTTCAGTTCTCCCAACGAATACCTTCTTGGGTATTCGTTGTCCGTCCATACGATTCATGTGTCCCGCCCATTGCAGCTTCCGCAGTCTTACAATCCTTGAGAGCTCCGGCTTGTCAAAAATTTCATACAGCTTATGGTATAGTTGTATCGAATTCGCCATTGGTCCCCGTCTAGCTTCGCTTCGATTGGTCACCTCAGGACCCGTCGCTCAAACGCCGGATATTATCAACACCATATTCCACCTACTCAAATTCCCGAAATCGTGGAAAACGACAATTATCATGGTCATGACCATGGTCCGATAAAAACCTTTCTTTCCCATGAAATTGGCGGCCAATTAGTCCCTCTAAGTTCACAAAAAATTGACATTGAGTGCTTGGTTGACCGAACACATTGAGAACAAGCAACACTCCACTGAGCTCCAGTTAATAAGGGCGGTCCAACACGTAACAAATGGTATGAATTTTAGAAAGTCAACAGGCTTAGTTATGTTCGACATAGCAAAAGCCTTTGATGAAGTCTGGCATGCAACTTTCCATTTCACCACCTTTGATAAAATCTAACAACTCTTGTAGTAATAGACCAGTTTTTTTTTATTTATTATTTTTATATTTAAATTATTTAATAATTATGTATAAAATTTAAATTTTATTTTTATGTTAAGCTTATTTATTTAATATTTTATATATTAAATATAAATAAAAATGCTCGATTCGAATTCGGCGCAGGCAAAGGGTTAAAGAAAATTCATGCATGTATGTGCAGGGCTTGAGCGAGCAAGTTAGCTCAGCTGGGAAAGATTTCAAATGGGAATACAAGATAGGGAAGAAGAATTGCGGTACGATTATTGAAAGATGAAGTGAGAAATAGGGAATTTCGAGTGTGACCGTTCATGGGATATGTTGCAAAATCGCGACTCGTTTAAGTTTTGTGTCGAAAATCGAGCTTATAACCGGAATTGGACGCGAATTCGTAAGCCTCGAATCGTCTTTGGGAAGAAGGAAGTCGCCCTGCCCGCGATCCGCTAGGAGGAACGGTCACTCGGTCGTGTCGTTCGGTCGATTATCGAAAGGAAAGACTGACTGTGCTCAAGAACAACCTACGAATTTCGAAAAACGTAAGTTCTTGAAGCCAACAAAATCCTTTTTATCGTCGAAAATAGCCAACGGGCTTGTATTCTTATAACGGATTACCTAACATCGAGATCACGGGAGCAGCTTGACCGTGCTTCAGCTTTAAATGGATTAATGTTCCTGACAGTTATGTGCGAATAACATTGAATGTGACGGTGTTTCTTGCTCGAGAGTGTGAAAAGTAGAATTTCAGTAAGAATTTAAAGTGCAAAGATTACAACAGTTTGGAATAGTAAAATTTTGAAGATTCAGTTTGTATGAGGAAGTCGGCGTAGAAACGGAAAACCCTCCAATTTCCATGTAAAGCGATTCCGTTTGTTTAGTGGTGATTACCGGTTCAGGGGATCCGTGTGTGGCGCGCCGCGTCAGGTACTTCGTCGAACATCTGACGTAGTGTTGATTTCCGCTTTTCGATTTGTATCGGCGAGAAAAGAAAAGCAGTGGAGAAGACAAGAAAAACGGGTTTCCTGTTGGCTTGTGCCGTTTGATTCGTTGAATTGTGTTAATTCCGTTAGTGGATTATCAAGGGAGTTGATACGGGGATGTCGATTGGACGACTGTGCTGGAGAGCGGTTCATTACGGGCTTTCCGTCATGCGTGCATACAATTGCGATTCGTATGTCAGGCTCATCTAAAAGTGGATTTTTTGTTACGACCCTAGTGATATTCAATATAAAATGTATTAACTTCCCGTTCAAAAGTTATCTCCATACTTTGGCTGTAAAAACCCGCGTCCCCTACACAGTGCTTATCGGAAAGTTACGGCTGGTTAAAGTGTTTCGCGACGAGCATTGATTGTAAGTTGTAACAGTCAGACAGGCGGATCTCCCAACTACAAGTGCTTCGAGTGTTAGCCCACAAATCGGAATAGCGGAAGTCGAAGTGGAAATATAGACGAACCCATAATAAATCGGTTGCTGGATCACATATTGAAAGTATCTTTTCGCATTTAGACTTGCGTGATTTGCGTAATTGCTTGCTAGTGTCGAAACGTTGGTATTGGTTTTTAAACGATGAAAACAATGATGTTTGGCGAATGCATTGTGTGTGAAAATTGGCGGAGGAAGCCTTGAAATCTGATCCCCTGTCTTCTGTACCTGCCTATAAAGCGAAATTACGAGCATTTTATCACGGATTGAATCCAAACGATTGCTCGCGGAATGTTTATATCAAACCTAATTGCTTTATACTGCGTAGATTCAACATAATTTTTAAAGGTTGCAGCACCGTTTTACCGAATCGTTACCTGTAGTGATTGTATCTGGCGATTCTGATTTAAATTATTCTGGCAATAATTTTTAAAATTGATGATTATCATAATTTTTTTGTGTCCCATGCCCAGTAATTTAGAGGATACCTGCATCGTCATCGAGCACTCGACGGATTATGTGGGTAAGTGCCCTTTTGGTATATTTTTATTACGAATCATTTTTTTTTGTTAAACGGTAATAAATATTTAATTATTTTATTATATTAAAGATAAAGATACAAACAAGTACAAAATACTATACCCTAATGATCTTTCATCTTATAAACAATACAAGGTATTGAAAACAAAACAACAAATAAGTATTTATAATAATTCAATAAAGTAAACAAAAATCATAAAAATGATAGCGGAAAAACAAATATTGCTATGTGCGAGTATTTGCATGTAAACACAAGATAGAAAACAAATTTACATAAAATTTGGAAATACAATAAAACACAGTTATACCAAGGTTCAAATAATAAAACAGAAAACATGGATGATTATTATCATCAAAAAAAAAGAGCAATCCTGAAAAGTCTTTAAAAATAAACCGGTAGAAAGGATCTCCTCGCAACTCAGATTCTCTTTGCAAAGGTAAAATAGTTGCCTTTTCGATAAAGGACTTCGATTTATTCAAGCGTTGATAATAATTGCCGTCGACTTGCACACGCTATTAACATTTTAATCGTTTGAGGACAATTTAAGCTTATGAAACACATATGGAACGTGACGTAAAGTTTATATTTTAACATTATTTATTGTTTCTATATATAATATATTCAAAACATATATTTATATGATTAAATTTATAAAATTTAAATAAGAAATTTATAAATTTAAATTGTAAATTGATTTTAATTTCTATGTTGTGCACTTTATATATCCATTAAAGGAATGTTGAATTAAACGTACAACGTCGGTCTTTCCATTTTTGTTCTTTTGACCGGGTATAGGACCTGGTACGGTGGCAGGCTCTCACCACCAAACATGAGCCAGCCGCCGGGTACATACTAACCTCCTTTGTTTCAGGTGACTTCGCGGGTTGAGTGGCCCGAGCAAGGTGCCTCTTTATGACATAGGGTTTTGTAATCGAATTGCATAATTCTCCGGCATAAATTGGTCATCGGGGTACTTCTCCTCTGATGGGAAGGCTCATGCAAGTTAAGTTGTATGATTTTTCCACTCAGAAGAGGAATACCTGGCCACTACAACAATTATGGATTTTGATCCGGTTGGGCGGGTGTGCGGGGGCTCCATCACCACCCGGTTGCCCCTCTCTCATTTGTGGGCCATGAGCCTCTTCGGGTAAAGACGAAGTTATCCGAATTCCGCCAATTTTTACTTATTTCACTTGTTCTCTGAACAAGTCTTTTGCTCTCGGTATGGTTGCCTACAATTTTTGCGACTTCGGTCGCCTTACTTTTTTCTCAACCCCAGAAATTCGTGAATGCGAAATTCTTTTGCAGTGGGTCCTTGTGCTGGGGGAATGAACCTGCCCCACGACACCGCAATACTAGCCTGCCAGCGCATTCACGGGTCCCCAGACAAGGGCATTCTGGGCGGATACTTACATCTTCTTCTGCCGAGGCAGCAGACCATCGCTGCAGCTCTTCACGGACATTTGAAATATCTATTCACTACACTCTTTCCTACAGGGCAGATTTTTTTTTGCGCCAAAATTGACGACAAATTATCCAATATGGGATCAATTCAACCAGGAGTTCTACAATGATTACCACTGTCCCCGATACTAGACATCCTATACACTCCAGACCGACCAAGTCTGCCCAGCACCTTCAAATTTCCCTATTTGCCGACGGCACTTGTATATATTACCCCCTGCGACAAGCAGAAGGTATATCTTTAAGTCTGCAAACCTCCACAGAAATTTTTTGGGGTATTTTTAAAGGTGGAAGACCATTATTCACACTGACAAGACACAAGCCATCTTCATCTCAAGAAGGCCACGACAGCAACCTCCCAAACTACAAATAGACACAAACTCAAATCTGTGGAACAGAACAGCAAAATACCTAGGACTAAAATTTGACAATAGATTTAGATGGACTGGTCACATACGTAGCAAGAGACAACACTGTTTAGGCATCCTTTCCTCCTTGCATCCCACCTTAAGCTCAGGAAAGCTTAACGTTAAAAATAAACTCCTCATTTATAAACAAATGATAAAGAGCCTCTCTTCGCTACGACTGTATAGGCTTCTATTAGACCTCTAAATCTAACAAAAAAACGCTCTAAATCTAACAAAAAAGCCCTTAGAAGAATCTTCTAATCCACCTTGTACATCATGAACATGACACTCACAAATACCTAAAACTAGATACAATTGACAAATATACTCGTATACTTGACCGTGCACTAAAACTGTTCGACAGGATAGGGAAACACCTTAATAGCACCCTGAACTCTTTAAGATGAAGCAATAACGAAGAGAGAGAGAGAGAGAGAGAGAGAAAGAGAGAGATCAATTACTTTGTGATCAATCGGACTGACAGAGACTAGTTGATTATTTGCCAAAGGTACAACGATACCCACAGATAGAAATGGAGAAAAAGTGCTAAACCACACTAGCTCCACGTAACCACAACCCTTGTGGGATTAAGTGCGTTTCTTTTCGAATAATTAAAACAAAACATGTTGGTTAGACAGAGCTACGCTCATGTCAGAAGGGTTTTGTACTCAGCCTACGATATGTATTTACTGATAATGAATAAACTCAAGATAAACTTTAACGACATCTACAATAAAAACATTATCGTATTAAAAGGGAAACCATTACCATACCATTTTAACGTGCTGCCAATTTGTTGCAATATCACTAACAGCCATTGACTGAATGAAATCTTAAAGATATGTTTAGTTACTCATTTTATCTTGAAATTATAAAATCCAATTGGAAGTGTAGTTTCTGGTTCGATGGAAGGGCCGAGTGGTAGAAAATCGTACATTTTTTGCTGTACTTACTTTCGTAAATGCGATTTGACTTTATTGAAACTTTCAGACTATAAGGGCCCTACCGTGGACTACTTAAATTTAAAATTACAGGCCCCCATATGAAATCATAGGGAAAATGTTATATTTACAAATTCCACTATTATTAACAAAGTTGAGTGACTACAACTTCTAAGGTATTTGTTATTGTTGTACTTATAAAAAGCGTCCACCATGAATTTTTCACTTTTAAAATGTATGTTTTTATCAAGAGTTAATAGCCTGTACTTTCAATGCTGAAGTTGGGAAAAATAACTTTAATTAACTCCATATTCTGGTTTGAAATAGCCGCCATTTGTTTTACGATAATAATATTACTCATGCATGATATACATCCTTCCTGAAATTTTCATGCAAACCTGAGCAAGCCCGTAGTACTTGAGTCGATTGGAAGCAAATTATGCTCAATAGCCATGTATTGTTGTCGTTGTAACACCGAAAATTTAAACCACAATAGCTTTCTTAAATAGCACCTGATTCTTTTGAAATTTTAATAGTTTATTAGCCTATAAGTGGTCATGTATATGTAAAGTTTCTTTGGATTTAATGGTAACCCTACGAATTTATACAAGAAAATGTAAAATTGATGTCATGCTATTACTAACAAAGTTTCATGAATTTTAACTTTTCAGATATTTGTCACTAGAGAACTATCTCCATGATTTTTTTCAGATTTTTCGGTCCTCAGGTGTCCGATCGCGAGTGGGGTGAAACACAACTTTTTCGTGTTCTTTCGCATCCCCTGCCTACTCTTTCAAAGATATTACAGCCCCCCTTAAAAGCTCTCCCCCCTTAAAAGCATTCGGAGTTTTTTTTGACAACGGAACTGTCATTAACTAGAAACTTCTGAGCTGTTCACAAAATTTGATCACTGTAGCTTCTATAGTGTAACGAATTTCTAATTCTCTCTTTCGTTCGTTCGATTGAGATTTTCCGAAGAAAATCTAGCCTGACCTCTCGTCGGTTTTAGATGTGAAGTCTGGGAACATACCAACGGACCGTACCCATCAGGTCAACAAGTCCGGACACTCTTAGTCTACTCCGAGGTGGCTGCTGACTGACTATGGAAATATGTAGATGTCATGGACTGGTTTCGTGACTACTCATTCTGCTGCTGCGACAAGAAATCTTTAGAAGGTACCTTTTCCTGTATCAATGAATCTTTGGGAACCGTTGTCTGATTTATTGCTAAAGGCCGGTTTGTAACCTCGCAAACGATATAAGCTGAAAACATAAAATGTTTTATAAAGGTGTAAAGTTCAACTACAAAAAAATTCTATAAGGTTTTTAAGGGAAGTGGCCCCTGAAAAAAAAAATTCATCAAAGGTAGCCAATATGAAAGGTTTTGATGAGAACTTTTCAAAACAGGTCTTAAATTATAATTTTTCGCTTCGACAGGCGCACGGGGAGGGAAATTACACGAAAGATTTGTGTCCCCCCTCGTGATTGGATACCTGATATCTGAAAAAAAATTATGGAGGAAAGTTTTTATGAGTACAACAGCAACAAATACCCTAGAGTCGAAATTCGCTCAACTTTGTTAAAAATAGTATGATCTTTCCCCGTAAAATCGTATGGATATCCATAAATTCAACGAAATTCGATATTTTAGTAGTCTTACAAATGGTCTTGATAATCCGTAAATTTGATGGAAATCGAATCATATTCACGGAAGTTATAGGCATTTGAAATTTCTTTAATTACAACAACAATAACATATGGCATGAAGATTCTTTTCCTTTCTTCAAGATGGAAATGCCTTAGCCTTCTTCCACTCATTTGGGAAATATGAATTGCTCAACATGATGTTGAACAATATCCAATTATTTCTAGTAGCAGCATCTGGAAAATGTCGGAGAACATTTGGAATACCGTTAGTACCACATGAAATCTTGTTGTTTATCTTGCAAAATATGAAGCATAAGTCTTCATAGGTGACAAAATAATCATTAAGATTTAAGCTCGGTATGAGGTCAGATGTTAATGTTTCATTGAAATGAAGAATTGATTCGCCGTTCAGGTTTGATTTGAAGTTGGAAACTTTTGCTTCAACAAGCTCTGAAAATATTTGATTCCCTCTCTCAAGGTTTTTTTTTTTTTTTTTTTTTTTTTTTTTTTTTTTTTGTGGTAGGGAGGTGAAGGCATTTCTGCCCGCCGAGTCTGGCAGTGTGGGACTCCCATGGAAGATACCTTTGGACTACCCACTAAACACCTCCCCTGTCAATCTGAGAACCTAGCCTGGAACCGTTTGACACATTACTTCGGGCCAGGTCTCGTTTTGTTACGCCGTGGGGCGCCTTCAAGCTGGGGAGTCCCTTTCCTAGCGGGAGGGGAGGGGGGAAGAGGAATTGCCAGAAGAGCGATCCCCCAGCCCCAGCGCCTCCGGCTGCTGTGAGTCCCTTTTATATTTTAGGACTGCCCGAGCATAATGTGCCACCTGGTTCCATTTGTCAACCGATTCGAGCATCACCACAACTATATTATCCGGGGTGAGCTCTCCCGTCTCCCTGTAGAGTTCCCTTCGCAGCCTGGCCCATTTGGTACACGCAAAAAATGTGTGACAGGCATTGTCCTCCTCTCCTGGGCAAAACCGACAATCGGGAGACCGTGACTTGCCGATCTTGTGCAGGTAAGACTGAAAACACCCGTGGCCGCTCAAAAGCTGGGTCAGATAGAAGTCAGTCTCACCATGCTTTCGATTTAGCCACGGTCTCACATCCGGGATGAGGCGCGCAGTCCACCTTCCCTTCGTGCAATTCCTCCAAGACTGCTGCCAATCGTTGAGCGAGCGTTGTCTCTCCTCGCGGACAACCATCTCCCTCGCATCCTCGTTTCGGCGCAGGTAAATAGCGCGGCGCTCTCTAGCAAGGAGGGCGACAGGTATCACGCCTGCAATCACTCTCACCGCCGAGTCGGAGACTGTTGGATACGAAGATGCAATTCTCAGTGCTCCTCTTCTCTGTACCTGTGCCAATCGTTTTCGGTATACCTCCTTGCTGAGAGCGTCGCCCCATACCTCTGCTCCGTACAGTAGCACTGACCCTACAGCACTCATCAAGAGGCGTCTTCTTGATGGGCTGGGTCCCCCTACGTTGGCCATAAGTCGACTCAGGGCCGATATTCCCGAAGCAGCCTTCTCAGCCGTTGCCCTGATTTGCTCAGAGAAACTCATCTTCGAGTCGATCAGTAGCCCCAGGTACTTCACCGCTGGCTTCGATTCGATCTGTATATCTCCAATACTGATCATCCTTACTCTAGGGATTCTCTTTTTTGTCAAGATGACCACTTCGGTTTTCTCCAGTGCTAGACTGAGCCCGCGAGTAGTCATCCAGTCCCTCACTCGGCGCATTAGCATACCTAGCCTAAGTTGCGCTTGTTCAACGGTGCGTCCGGTGACCAGAGCCGCAACATCTTCCGCATAGCCGACCAAGCGCGACTCATCTGGCATCTCAAGTCTCAGTAGCCCGTCGTAAGACACGTTCCACAGGTCCGGACCAAGGATAGATCCCTGGGCAACACCCGATGTAATTTCAATCCCTCGTTGACCCTGTGTCGTGTTGTAGAGCAGGCTTCGGTTCTTTAGGTAGTTCCTCAAAAGCCGCATTAGATATTCTGGAACTTGAAAAGAGTTTTCCAGCGTATCCAGTATATCCACCCATCTAGCGGAGTTGAAGGCATTCCTGACGTCGAGTGTCACCAACAGGACGATCCTGTTGGTGCTCTAAGGCCGTACTGCCGAGGAGATAGGTCCCCAGCAGCACGAATCGCGTCAGTGAGTCTTCCCTTGATGAGTTTCTCTAGCACTTTCCCAGCCGTGTCTAGCATGCATAACGGGCGGTATGCAGACGGCGATTCGGGATTTCCCTTCCCCTTGCTGACCAGCACGAGCCTCGCCACCTTCCATCGTACCGGGAAAACCCCGTCCCGTAGGCAAGCGTTGAATGTGCTGAGCAGCAAGTCAGGACAATGGTGATAGACGAGCTGCAAAACCTCAGCTGGTACACCATCTGGACCTGGAGCCTTCCTTGCCTTCAGGGAGAGGACTGCCTCCTCCAGTTCCAGCTGTGTGAAGAGTGGGCACTCGACTGCTGTTTCACCATGGACAGCGTCAACACGGACGGGATGTGCGGGGAAAGAGTCCCCGCACTATCGCATCCATCTTTTCCGCGTCATGTATACAAGGCTTCCGTAGGGCACCAACCTAGGCCCCACGGATCCCTATTTACATCGTCCACGAGGTCTTGCCAGCATCGGGCCTTGCTCTTGTTAATAAGCCTGCGAAGATATTTCCTGCCGGACCTGTATGCTGCTAGCCTAGTGTCTGCCTCCTCCCGTGTTCGCGCCCGCTGGGCCTCTCGCCGAAGTTTGTGACACTCGCTTCTTTGTTCGGCGATCTCGTTTGACCACCAGTATACTGGAGGCTTACCATGTCGGGGTCTTCGGCGGGGCATGGAAGACTCGCAAGCAGCTATGATGGTACTCATAGTTGAGTTCACCAAGTCCTTGGCTGTAGGCCCTCCACTCCCTGGCGGAGCTCCCAGCAACGGTGCGCCTGCCGTAAGCGCGTCAGTGAACTTCTCGACGTCCATCCTCCCAGTCCTCCATCCGAGGATTGAAGTTTGGGCATATGCACGCAGAGTGGCACCGTCGTGAATCTCAACAGCTATATACTGGTGATCACTAGCCGAGTAGTCCTCTAGTACTCGCCAGTTGTGTACTCTAGGTACCAGGGACTCCGAAGCGAGTGTCACATCGGGTATGGTTCCTACGCAACCCCAGCGGCGGAAAGTAGGGGTGTTACCAGTATTTAGGACAAAAAGCGCTGTTCTGGCCGCCATGTCCAATATTTGCTTTCCCCTTGGGTCGGATTGTGGCATACCCCATTCGATGGCTCTAGCGTTGAAGTCTCACCCGACCAGCATGTAGCCCTCTGTGTTCGAGACAGCGTCCTCCAGGGCATCGAGTTTGGTTCGAAAGGATCGCATTGCCTCGTTAGGCATCAGATAAACACTGAAATATGTTATCCCTGAACACCGCACCCACACAAAACCATCCCCGCGTCCATGGCCCTGCACCTGAAGGCGGGCGCTGTCTCGAACCCAGATGGCCGAGGTACCAGTTTTGTCAGGGTACCACGCTTGCGAGTCCTTGTTATGATGTTGCTCGCTCAGCAACAGGAGGTCAGCTTTCTTATCCCTCGCAAACTGCTCAAGTAGGTCCTGGGCGTTTGTGCTTCGGTGCAAATTGACCTGCAGGATACGGATCATTTGAGTATCGATTTGGCTTTAGTTAGGGCCTCCTTGAAAACCCAGCATCTCCCTGTCCCCGGCTCATGTTTGAGGTCGCCGGGTGCTAGCTTAGCGTCCTTGCAAAGAATGCATTTTGCCTCGTTCGTGCACTCCTTCCTTTTGTGCCCCGTTTCACCACATTTGTAGCACAGAGATCTCCTGTCGTGTCCCCTACAGCCATACGCGGTGTGTCCGTATTCGAGGCATCTGAAGCAGCGGATAGGGATCGCTCTTCTCCGTATCCTGCAGATCACCCAACCTATCTTAATTTTGCCCTTCGCCAGGATTTGCTGGGCGTCTTTATCAGCTAGTTCGACAATAGCCATGCGTTGCCCCCTTGTGTTTTCACGCGTCAATCTTGCCTTGACTTCACTTAAGCTGGGGAACTCCCTCCTAATGGCATCCTCTACTTCAGCTTTGTCCGTGACGCAGTCGAGGTCCCTGATTTCCAGGGTGGCCATTGGTTCGAGCGAGGCAACCGTTGCCGCATCTCCAAGAACCTTTTGAACCGCGTCACGGAATGCATCTTTGTTTGTGGCCTCTGGCCCGAATTCCACCAGCAAGCCGCCGGTCCGGGTTGGTCGAACTGCTTTGATGGCAGTTTTGGTGTCGTCTGGCTTGACCGCTCCTTTAATTTCACGGAGGACATCTGCGTAGGTTCGGCCCTTAGTGGGTTTAATAAGCAGTGCCTCTCGCAAGGGTTTGTGCCGCGGTTTGCTTTTTGTTTTCTGCGGTATAGCGGGGGGCTCCTTGTTCTCTTCGTGGTTGAGCTCTTTGTCTTTTTTTTCTAGGAGTAGCTTTTTGGCCGCTTTTTTCGCTGCCTTGTTTCGCACCACATGAAACTCCTCGCCTGGAGTGTCAATTTGGTTTATGGTCTCATCCTTCCTCCTTTTCTCACAGTCGCCTTCAATTGGGCTACCGGCCATTCTTTTGCTGCTGCTAGGACCCACTGATGCCTCGAGGGAGAGCGTGTCTTTTTGGTGCTTCTTGGCTGCAAGCCACCTCCGCCTGTAGTGCGTTATGCGGCCAAAAAGCTCCTCCAGTTCAAGAATGCCATTCTTGACACTCTTGCCTATGTTTTTCTGCACTTCGCAGGCAGCCCTCAGTTGTTTGACGATATTCCCCGCTTTCCGAGTAAGCCGCTCCTCTTCGGCGCGGTCAAGGGCGATTGTGTTATTTGGCGCCACCTCTTGGGAGAGGCCCCCGTTTCCTAGCCCTTTTGCTTCTATCGCTTGGATCGCGTTTGAAGTGGCGTCGGCCAACGGCAAAACTTCTCCCTCCCCCAGTCTTACACTGGCCTCCGTTGGTGTCGCAACTTGATCCGGATTGTGTACGTCTTGCACTGGGCGCTCCGGGGTGCGCATAGTCCTTCTACTGCGCCCAAAGGCTGCAATGATGCCAGGTTGCACAACGCACTCTGCCTTCTTTCGTTCGTTAGTCCGTCTGTGGTCTGTCTCCGATGATTTAACCTGTGGTGTTGACTTTAACAGTGTTTCTGGGGTTTGCTGCCTCCCCCCGCAATCGGTGACTTGTTTTATCGGTGTTCTTGCCAACAGCGGTTTTTGCCTGAAAGGGTTCTCCGTGCTAGCGTCCTGTTTGCTTGTGGTTTCATTTGTTTGCTCCATTTTATTGGGTCCCCCCTCGGAGCCGCTATCTCCGTTCGTGTGTGTAGTCGCCTTTTTGGTCCCATGGTTATCTTTGCAGAGCAGGGAGGCCATGCGAGGGTTGGCACAAGCCCTTATGGGGACAAGTGCTCAGAGCCAGACCAGCGCTAATCGGGAGTCCGTCTCAACCGAACCTACACCACCAACCCAATGGTGCGAACTTCGAACGTACTCCGAGGCCTGCCAAGGTTTTACCGGGACGGAGACGGTATGATAGTTGAATTGGAGCCGTTCACACACGAGTTTCACCTCGGCGCTACTGTGCAAAGCAACTAGGTCCAAACCATCACATCCGCCAGCCCAAAGCGTCAATTCCAGTTCGTTGTCCAAAGCGTAATCCAGATACAATAAGAGGGAACCTCACGGCACCCCCCATATCCTCGGGTCCGTGGGGGCGGCACTCCCCAAAGAATGCTAGCCTCCAAGAATGTTCTTGTCGACCGGCTTTCTCCCTGCGGGAATTTCCTCGGGTACGTGGGGGCGGAACTCCCCAAAGAATGCTGGCCTCCAAGAGTGGTCTTGTCGACCGGCATTCCCCCTGTGGAGTTTCCTCGGGTACGTGGGGGCGGAACTCCCCAAAGAATGCTAGCCTCCAAGAGAGCTCTTGTCGACCGGCATTCCCCCTGCGGGGGTAGATGAACCAATGCAAAATGTGTTCCGATCAAAGTAAGTTTATGCAACCCCTCACATATAATTCTGCTTCCATTTCTATCGGGTGTAGTATTATCAATTTCGATACTAGTCCTATCCAGAAGATTTATCTCATCACTAGTGACTTCAAGATTCGATACCTTCACTCGAGACTTCTTAGAGAATATGCTCTTCATATTCGCGAAAACGCCATCTGCGTCTTGTGGGCTAATACCACTCAATTTTTTCGCCCATTGATTGCTGACCTCACTCTTGAAATATGGACGAATTAAGTTCCCGACATTTTTCAGGTGT
This sequence comes from Odontomyia ornata, assembly GCA_963969285.1. Lineage (NCBI taxonomy): Eukaryota > Metazoa > Arthropoda > Insecta > Diptera > Stratiomyidae > Odontomyia > Odontomyia ornata. Next base: position 170,652,382 of record OZ017740.1, on the reverse strand, counting down.
AATTTCCACAAAGCCAACGAGGGATGGTAGCAGTCCATAAATGGCTGAAAAATATTGTTGACACGTGTGAGAAGAAGGCTTTTCAATCTTTTCAACCTTGCAATGGTGGGTGTTTCATATCCTTCGATATCATTTCGATGTTTAATTTTGGGAACTACTTTCTCAATCGTTTCCAACGTTAATTTCTCTAACTTCGACAAATAGACATCTATTTCATCGTTAGTTAGATTCCTGTCATTAGCAACCATTGAGCAAGCGTTGCCATCATCAGAAGGAATACGTTGTTTCTGGTACTCTCGATTAAACTTCTTTTGAAACTTTCCCCAGTTTGTTTTTTTGAAATTCAACCGATAATTTTCCTGTCGAACTGGAATGAGGAAGAGATTATCCCTTTGATGATTGATTTCCATTACAATTGTATTATGGTCGCTATCATAAGGAAGCACCTGCAGTTTCCACTGAGGACAACTAAAGCTGAATTCAAGTCTTGCGTCAGGAATGCAGAGGTCCAAATATTAATTTATCTTAGGGTATGTTGTGTACTCCGACCCATATAGATTGCACCTGTATTCAATTTGGTTTTCTGTTATCCACGATTTCAGGAATACACCTTTTGGATTATTGATGGCGTTCAGCCATGATGTATGCTTAGCGTTTAGGTCACTAGCAAGAATATAATAATTATACTGGCTGTTCAATTCGAGTATTTTAAACAAGGAATTGAGCTCCTCCTTGAACTTGAGAACATTTAGACCAGATGCATAGGCAGAGAAAACGAAGAAGTTATCCCCACCTGGCAGTAAGATTTTGATAACGGACACTACAAGAGACAGAGCTTTTGAATTTAATTTTTTCAATATTTTGGAAACAATAGGGTCTTCTCGCCAAGATATCGGCGCCACCTCCGCCATCAATTAGTAACCTATCGTTTCTTACGAATTCAAAATCCCTGAATATCATGGAGTGCCATGAATTGAGGTGGGTTTCAGTGAGAAGCATGATGTCATGCTTTTGCTTAATAATGAATTCAAGGAGATAATCACGTCGATGTATAGTATCAATGGAGTTGACGTTGATCGAGATGAGACGAATTCTATCCATGGGAATGTGACTGGACGTCAAGTTATTTTGAGGCATTTGAAAGCCCTAAACGCTGAAAAACAAAAATAATTTTCATATCTTGTTTATCGATTCTTGCCAATAAAGAATTTAGTTGCTGGTAAATTTTGGGAAGCAGCTCATTATCACTTACATTATTTATCGCATTTTCTGCTGGTCCTCTAGCGGCGAGTGCAAATGATACTCCGGGCTTGACGAAGTTTAGAGCTAAGACACTGCGGTGTAGTTGTGTTTGCATCGGGACAAATTTTATTCTCGCTTCATGATATTGAGAGCTTCCTCAATATGATGACGCGTGACCAAAAACACAGCAATTGTACAGTATAATTTCTCTTTTGGCTTCGTTTGAGCCAATTTGCACTCAACGGGAGAATGAACGTCCTTGCATTTGACGCATCGATATTGCATGGCGCAGTTGGCAGCCAAATGTCCAAATCTTTGACACCAATAACACTGATTTACTTCTCTTTTCTGGAGGCGTTCCCACCTCACCACTTGGAAGTTCAAGTATCTTATTTGTTGAAAGGCACTTGGACTGTTCTTGTTTGAAATTTGCACCGAATAAAGTGGAAAAATTTTTTTTTTCGGCCGTCGATCTTCTTGTCACGAAGGTTCAAACGGAAATAAATTCAATTTCAGGTGCTACTTCCTTGAGTACCTGAAGAAGATCGACGGTATCTTCTCCGCAGTCAAAGCCCTTCAACAAAAAGTTCTGGTTCTCCTCACTTTTTGGGGTGTAGGCGAAGTGCGGAGCCTCCCCGGAATTCAATGCATTTTTCGGCGTTAACTTTTTTAATCTCGAAATTGGTTAATTTATTTTCGGCTGCCAATAGCCGAACCATATCCTTTCCTCTTTGACTGAACACGTTGATTGGCGGAACTTTCTCTGTATTTTTGAAAGTTTTTGAGAAGGACCAGCAGAACTACGAGCTGGTTTCTTCTCCTTATTTTATTTTTTAAGTAAATGATAAAATTATCATTGTTATCTTGATTAGCATTACCTTCAATACTTTCGTCAATGTCCCTTTCTTGTTGGAGTCCGTCCAGCGCTGCATAATAGTTTTGGCTATTGCTAATGCCTCCAGCACTTAGAATTTTTTCTGGGATGACTTGTTTGACAGCTTTCTTTGCCCTAGTTTCCATATTTATTTGCTTTACGGCTCTGCATCTTGAGTTTTCTTCCCTCTCTTGTACATATCACCTTATTTCATACTTGAGGGAATGAGACCCACGTGAAGGCTGCCATACTCTAGAGCCAGCCATCGGGTTGTAGTTCCTATTTTTTTGTATTTGCATGGGCTTTTGCTAGGGATGAGGAAGTCGATTTCCAACATCAGGATCCTTAGACTAGTAGGGAATGGTGTAAGGAGGCAACATTCTTTTCTGCAACTTCCTTCCTTATCGCGCTTGTTCAGTTCAAGAAAAATGAGAGATGTCTCATTTACGTAGCTAATTCCTTTAGTTCTAGCCTGGTATTTTAGTTGAGACCCTTCCAGCAAACTCGGTTGATATAGCTTGCTGAGGCAGCATTCCATTGCAGCTGTCCTTCACCGATTTTATAAACATACTTAAAAGCACTACACACCCATCTTTTTAATAATAGAGTACTGCTGCAGACCAATTCTGGCCACTCTTTGTGTTTATTTGATATTGTTGTGTTTATTCTAAAATGAATATAGGATGTTATGAATTGAGTAGCCAGGAGTTTGTTCAATTCGGAAAGGTTTCATACTTAGCCTCTGAAATATGAGCAGCACTTATCCTGCGCAATTAATGAATGATTTCAAAAAACACTTCGCTGACATGTATATTAAATAATTGGTTTTAAAGACATCCGCTTTTATTTCATTTTAAGCGGCTTCTGTTTTATCACAGCATTGCTGATATCATTCAATTCTGTCTCAAAACAATTTTGAAGAAGATCTGTCAAATATGCAGTGCCTGCTTTGAAGCCAGTAAAATGTAAAAACTGTCCATGGCTGTTGTACTATATAAGGAAATCCAAATGGGTTTAACTTCACCAGACACAAGATTTTTTTTTAATTGTAGGCTAGAATGAACTTACATTGAAATTCTACATACAATATTTCATTGTGTTTAGGGTTTCTACACAGTTTCATTGGGGAAGATGTGAAACATGCAAATCATCCTATTATTAAGAATAGTTAAGTGAATTTGTCTTCTAAGGCATTTGTGGTTGTACTGATAAAGAACTACCTCCAAGATTATCAATGTATTCAATCGCAATGGGGAGGGCACCACAAATTTTTCCAACTTTTGCGCTCCCCCTGCACCCTTTGATATTGATAATGAAATTAGAAGACCTGTTTTGGAAGGCTCTTACAAAGCTCCACATATGTTTTTGAGTTTTACGGGAGGAGACCCGCTTAAAACTTCTGAAGGCTTTTTTGAGACTGAATTTTTCAAGAGGCCGTTACTTTTGAAGCAGTATACTAGGTTTGGTGCTACCGTAAGAATATCATCGCATTTTAGTGCATTAAGCTCTAATCTGTGGCTCATATGAACCCTTAATGATTGATATTAACATATGCATTTGCCAGCGGCGACTGTATTTATTATAATTCAATTTGCTTGTGCTTCAATTTCATCCAGTGGAAAGTAACTCTACCTACAATACTTGGTGGAAACAGGATTCCTTTACACTTACTCGTTTTTATTGTTAGTTATAAGAAAATGTAGATCAATTTGCTGGTGGAAATGAATCCCACTTTTACTCTAAACTTTGTTAAAAAGAAGCTAAATTAGCGATAGGTGAAGATACTTGTATTCGTGAAGATGTATACCAAGCTGTACTCATATACGAGTATTAGTTAAATCAGCAAAAGACTGTTTGAAACAAGTTTTACCAAATCCTAAGATCTCGTAAAAATGTATCTAATTAAAAATGCTCTTTTATGTTATTTTGATATGTTTTTTTAAATAAATCAATCACAAATTGCTGATAATATTTCAGTTTATACGTAAAGAATCATTTGAGAGTATGGCGCTCATCAACTTTCAGTGAAGTACAAGAACTTCATACTCTTTTATACTAATTTCTTGTCCGCCGAAAGGAATATACAAGCACCCATGGCTAGGTTGTACTTTCCCAGGTGTTTGGGATCCTTCATACATGCAACGGCCAGCGTATAATGGCTCTCCACCGCTGGTTCGTCCAACTTCTACGGCACCAGGAGGAACGTTACCATCAGTTGCAAACACCCATGAAAGCGTTCCTGTACGCAAGACTTCGAATTCATTTTTCAAGATTTCTTCACCTCCATAGGCGATGTAACAAGCTTGCTTCTCAGGAATGATTTTGCAAGGAATAAGATCTCCTTCGTGATAAGCACGGCCGATGTAAATTTGAGTTCCGTCTTGATCAACTCCAGCGCGGACTGCGCCGTGATATGGAAATGCACCGTAGAGAGATGATCGTTCCCACAAATAGCCTGCAAGCAAAAAAATTGTTAATGTAGATGGAAATAATAATAAAGTTATTACAAAGCATATGTACAGAATAAATTCCAAGAAAATGAAACAAAATATTGATCTTCTAAGCATGGTATTACCTACAAGAATTTAGATATTTCTCCAGCGAGAAATGGGAAATCGAACGTTCGTACTAAGTCCCAAGGTTTTTATGAATGTCCATGTAAGTCAGCTTGACTCATCAGCCACTAGAGAGACACAAGGTCGATCACAATCGTAAACGGGTGGCCTTCTACGTACGCTCTGAAATTTTTTATTGCCAATTTGCTGCAAAAAATTCCTGTTCTAATACGAAATAGTTTCGCTGTGTTAAGTTCAGCTTGTGAGACATGAAGCTATAGGCACATCCTCACCAACTAGAGTCGCTTGTACTAGCAGTGCCCCTACTCCAAGATGACTGGCATCACAATGAATGGAGAAAGGTTTGCCAAAGTCTGATGGGAGCAGTTGTTAGGAATTACAAGCCAATCTTGTCCAAGGCAAAGCCTCTGCTCTTCCGCAGCATGTCAGTCTGTGACAATGAAACCGTCACATAGTTCTGAATGAATCTACGGTACCCTCGGCAGGCAGGTTATTGCTTCACAGATTTTCGCAGGGGGAACTCAGCATTTGCTCGCGTCTTGTCTGGGTTGATCGTTTAGGTATCATTCCCTAACGTATCCCAGATATTTGACCTGTCTTTGTAAAAAAAATTTTCTACAAAGACATACTAGTTTCGCGACCTGTCTGTCCGTGCGTCACAGCAAGTTTCCTCAGGGACTATAAATGCTAGAAAGCTCAAACTTTGTGTAAAGGTCAGTCATGGTGGTATCTCAAAAGTTTAGGTCTTACCAAACATTTCAAAATTTTCAAGGGAGTCTCTCCTTATAACGAAGTCAGCAATATTGTTTGCGGCACATTGAAGAGGCCAAAGAGTATGGTGATAAATTGGGTACTGTAAACAACTAGATCGAGTACAATTTGCGTGAAAGTGTCCTTTAGATCTAGGCTAGTCATTCCGCATATGGTTGGTTAGGCAGGGTAATTAATTTTTGCTGGGGCCTTTTGGAGTCTTTGTTCGTTGTAGACTGTCCGGATGGTTTGGTGAAAATGTATCTGGCTTACTGCATCAGTGGCAAAAGATCTTGCTCTCTGATGGACAGTCAGAAAACCTATGGCTAGGTGTTTTGCATCAGCAGATTGGTGGATTTGCATTTACGGCAGAATCATCTTGCTCCTGTTCTGGCCCTTGTTCTGCTATGTTGTCCGTATTGGTTTGTCTGGTTCTGACAAAACTCCATAACTCCTCGTCACGGGGTGCCTCACAATGTGTTACGGGTGTGTTACATTCAGTGATGTCCTCCTCCACTCACTCAATTTGGCTAACAACCTGTAAAAGAGACGCCATGTTGGGGACATCAATGACGGAGATATACCACGATGTAACTGGATGGAGATTTCTCTAGGAAGGCTAACATTTTGCCCTGTGAGAGATTAAATAACAGCTGATCTTTGAGACGCAGGAGGTTAGCCTTGAAAGAGGTGAATGACTCTCCGAAACGATACTGTGTTTTGTCCCAGATTCATTTGCTTTGGTTAATGGAGAGGAACTCTGTTCGCAGCGTTTCTTTAAGATGCATCAATCGTTGTTGTGGATTCTTAAATAGGCCTTCAGAGCCAAGTCTCGTAAGAGTATTGGGAGATGCTGCTTGAGCCATGGCTTTACTCGAAAGTGCTTCATTAATCAGAGACTTCACACCCTCAATAAAATATCAACGGATATGGACCCTGGTTCATGCTGGACTTTAAATGGGTTTGAGATGACTCAGCCTGCCATCCAGTTGCTAAGGACCATGGCCTAGGGTCTATATCCTAAGGCAAAGGAGTCCGGGGATTATCTGATGTTTAAGTTGTTCGCAGTCAGCTTATCGTTGCTCCATTTGACTCATTCGAATAGTGAGCCTTTTCAATAATGTGAGCACCTCATTATTGCCAAATGTATCTCCTAAAGCGAGAGGAGAGCGAGCGAGCGTTCGCTCCTCCAGTGGTACCTAACTTACATCTCATGGATGACTCATGGTCAGGCCCCGCTTCAAGTTTTCATAATGACTCCATGAGACGTTGTCTATGGATCAATATGTAAAAAGCAGTCTGGGTCAATAGGGCTTCGACACAATGGACATGATTTTGACGTGCGCACGTACTTCTCTAAGCATCCAAAATGAAAGAGGATGTCAACATGTTCGTTTTTAATAGAAGTGCCTTCCGCCAAATCCTCCTAACATATCGGACACAAGGAAGTCTGGCCAGCATCTGTCCATAGCTGACACCTCTCTGTAGTCCTACAGGCAGGCATTATACACGTGTAAATATTGGATAGTCTAAAAAGTATTGAGCCTTTTTTGCCACTAGATGGTGTTCGTTGTCATATATCGGGCAATACTAATCAAATTGAGTCAAACTGACATGCTGTTAAAAGGTGACATCCCAGTCTACAATTTTCATATGGACAGTTTTGTATTTCGTCATTCGTGTCAAAAGTTGTGTTCATTTAAAAATGAGTAAAATTTCTAAAAAAATTCGTTATATTTTACAATATCACTACGATCAAGGTGAGAATGCATCGTAGCCTCGTGAAAAAATTTGTGGTGTCAACGGTCAAGATACTTTATCAAAAGCCGCAGCCAAGAGATGGTTCGTTCGCTTTCGTTCTGGACATTTTGATGTCAAAGATGCATCTCGCTCAGGTCGACCAATCACTGAAAATTGAAGAAGACCGACACATAAGCAGCTATGATATTGCTGAGAAACTGAATATCCATCACCAAACAGTTTTGAACCATTTGCGTAATGCTGGATACATAAAGAAGCTTGACGTTTGGGTGCCTCATGAATTAACACAAAAAAATTTGATCGACCGAATTCCCATTTGCGAAATGCTAATAAAACGTAATGAAATCGAGCGATTTGTGAAGCAAATCATTATGGGCGATGAAAAATGGGCAAGATACGAGAATGTCGTTCGATCTTGATGAAAAATAGGTGAATTATCACAAACGACTTCAAAGCCAGGATTGACACCAAATAAGGTTGTGCTGTGTGTATGGTGGGATTGGAAGGGAATCGTTTATCATGAGGTGCTAGAACCTGACCAAACACTCAATTTGGCTTTGTACTGTCAGCAATTAACCAGATTGCAACAAGCAATCCAAAAAAACTGGCCAGGATTGATCAATGGAAAGGGCGTTGTCTCCGATCAAGACAATGCCAAACCACGCACATCTTTGATGGCCCGGCAAAAATTGACAGAGCTTCGCTGGGATGTTTTGATGCATCCGTCGTATAGTCCAGACCTTGCACCATCAGACTACCATTTGTTTCGGTCTCTGCAAAACTTTCATAATGAATAGAAATTCACTTCAAAAAGGGACTGTGAAAATCACTTGGCCAAGTTTTTCGCCGATAAACCACGGAAGTTCTACACAGAATAATGGCTCTACTCAAAAAATGGCAAAAGGTCATAGATAATAATGGACAATGTGAAGTTAAATAAAATCTATTTTAAATAAAAGAAATATTCGATCGAAAATGACAAAAAAAGGCTCAGTACTTTTTAGACCTACCAATATATTTACCGAGCAAACAATTAGGGTTTCTAATAACGAACATAAAATAAATGAGATTGCTAATAATGATTATATATAATAATAATCAACCACATATGCCAATTTAATTCAATAATATCCAAGATTAGTAATTTACTTTTTTGTTCATAAATAATTGGTATTCTTACTTCCTCTGGTCATCAAAATGCCCAACGGCAGCGGAAGAAGTATTCCAGAGCAACACAAACCTAAACAAATGATAAATATTTGAAGACGGCATCAAATTCGATCTTCAAATGCAACCTAATAGGAATTCCTACTGGAGAGTGACAGCCTATTGCAAGTTCACGAACAGTGCATATCCTGTCGCTGATAGTCAGTGGGTGGCTCCACAGCCAATCTATCCCAATTCAAAACCAGTGTAATTTAGAACACACATGCACTACTGGTTGGTTTGGTTGCAACTTGCAAAACCGAAACGTGAAGATGCAAACGCAATCCTTGAAACATACAGGGTCTTTAGTATCGATCGCACTTTCTTAGCAATGCTCTGGCAGAAGTCTGCCAAATGTATAACTCGAAGGGAATACGAGTATTGACCAATATTGACGTCCCCACACATCAACAAGACTTGTAAACTCGTTTGTAACGCAGTGCTCCACAAATTACAATTTGTTACATCGATCAAATTTTACAGGGATCATACGCAAATAGTATTATTGGGGAGTATCAAGGTGGTTTTAGAGCAGGTAGATCAAGAATAGACCGATTGTTCACTATCAAGCAGAGCCTTCAGAAATGCTGGGATTCAACATAGACAAACACAAAGTTTTCGTTGACTTTAAGCAAGTATACGATAGTATTGATTGCAACGTACTATACCAAATAACATAGCTTTGATATTCCAGCCAAATTAGGCCATCTTACCAAAATGATAATGACGTTGACAACCTCCGAAGTCCACATCAATAACAAACTCACCGATACCTTTCACGCAAATTTTGGACTAAATTAAAGCGATGAGCTGGCCCCATTGGTATATAATTTGACTCTGGAATTTGTCATAAGACTAGTCGACTTTTTGCCTACAAACGGCACAAAAATAATTTTGGGCGATTTCAACGCTAAGGTTGGCAATGAGCTATCTGTTCGGGAAACGACTGGAGGTTATAGCCATCACGATGAAACAAATGACAACGGCCAGCGCCTGATTGACTTTGCATGTAGCAGAAATCTAGTCATACGTTCGACTTGCCTCCCACATCGACGCATTCATAAAATGACCTGGGTACCACCAGATACCAACACACAAAACCAGAATCACTTTATTGTGATCGAACAGCAATGTGCCTTGACCATACTTGACGTCCGTACACAACGAGGAGCCTTTTGTAACTTAGATCATTACTTGAGCAAATTAACATATCGATGTCGTATGTCAAAGGCATATTTAGCTAAGACCAGCTCGCTACAAAAATTTGACATCGAAAGGCTCCAAACGGCGTCTGTGGCCAAAAATTTCACGAATACCCTTAATAACCAGCTGACACCCATCTTATCAGACGAGCCGTTAAAGGCAAGCAACAAGCTCTGGATGGAAGTGAAAGCGGCTATTAAGACCATGGCAAAACAGACGGGAGGACATTAAGCCCGGAGCAAGAGAAATGAATGGTTCCATGATGAGTGCCAGAATGCGTAAGATAAAAAGAACCAGGCGTACAAAGAGTACGTATTTAGGAATACCAGGACGAAGAGAGAACACTATGAAAATCTTAGAAGAGTAGCGAATAAGATAATTAGAACTAAGAAAAGAAAATATAGGGATATCCATTTTACGCTTGGGAAAGTAAAACTACAGAAAACACATAAAATATTCAGATGGAAACAACGTTTTTTTTTCAATATAAAGATTGATCCTTGCCATTATACGTGAAAAACAACATTGTTCAAATATTTTCCACGGGACCTCTTACAGACCTCAATCCTTTTGAGGTAATTTTCATTGACTTTTCGGCCATAACTTCACGAATATTGGTTTTCAATTGCTCAAGATTTTGAGGATAATTCGCGTAAACATGATCTTTTCCATAGCCCCATAAAAAGAAATGCAAAGGTGTTCGGTCGCAGGATCTTGCGGGCCAATTGACATCACTCAATCTCGAAATTACGCGTCCTGGAAATTTCTCTTGCAAAAGTGCTCGATTAGCCTGTGTTGTGTAGCTTGTGGCTCCGTCCTGTTGGAACCACATGTTCTCCAGATTATAATCTTCAATTTTTCTCCAAAAATAATCGGTTAACATCCGTCCATAGCGGTCAGAATTGACTGTAATGGCTCTTCCTTGATCGTTTTCAAAAAAAATACGGGCCAATAACACTACCAGCACACCAAACGGTCACTCTTTCTGGATGCGATCACCTGAGGATTTTGAGAGCCCCATATGCGGCAATTCTGTTTATTTACGTTACCACTGAGCGAAAAATGAGCCTCATCACTAAAGAAAATTTTGTTAGAAAAATCGTTATCTATGGCTTGTTGTTTAATCACCCAATTCGCATGCATTCTGCGTTGTGTATGGTCTTGAGGCTTAAGTTCTTGATTGAATTGGATTTTGTAGGGATGGAGATGCAAATCCGAATGCAAAATCCGCCACAATGAGCCGTAAGACAAGCCCAAATGTTGAGCACGTCGAGGAATTGACGAATTTGGGTTTTCCTCCACACTTTGAGCAACGACAGCGATATTTTCAGCAGAACGAATGTTGCAATGATGCACAGGCCTTGCAATATCAATAACCGATCCAGTCTCTTCAAATTTCCTCACTGTGTTCGAAATTGTTAGCTATGTAGGTCGATTATGTCGACCGTAATCGGCTCGTAAAGCCCTAAATGTTGATACAGCAGAATCACCATTTTTATAATAAAATTTAATAATTTTAACGCGTTCTTCGACTGTTAAACGATCCATATTTCTAAATGGCAAACCTTCAACTAAAAAAAACGCTTTAGATGACATTTAATTCTGACAGATGTCAAATGGCAGGGTAATACTTTCCTACCACGAAATGGATAACCCTGTAGTATGACGAACAATTGAGAAGTTTAGGTATAAGTCTAGCGAGCAGCAACACAAGACAAGCATACAAAGTAGTGAAAAGCTTGGAACGTGGTTATCAGCCCTGGATGAAGTTTGTTCTACCATCAAAGCCCGAAAGAATCATAAAGCGAATCATCGATGAGATTCCAGTGGAGCTCACCAAATATGGTGGCAGCTATTCCCAAAGTTATGCAGTACATTTGGCAACAAAAACGTATGCCGAAAGAGTGGAGCTAATCAATTATATTCCCTATCCACGGAAAAGGTGACAATCTACAGGCGCAAATTATAGAGGCATATCACTACTTTGTGTGGCGTACAAAATATTTTCAATAATCTGGGAAAATAAAATTGGATCATATGCCAACAGTATTATTGGGGAGTATCAAGATGGTTGTAGAGCAGGTAGATCGACAACAGACCAATTGTTCATCAAGCAGGTACTTGAAAAATGCTGGGAGTTCAACATAGACGTACACCAAATTTTCGTGGATTTCAAGCAAGCATACGACAGCATTGATCGCAACGTACTGTACCAAATAATGCTTTGCTTTGGCGTCCCAGCCAAATTAGCCCGTCTTACCAAAATAACAATGACGTCGACGACCTCCCAAGTCCGCATCAATAACCAACTCACCGATACCTTCGACACAAATATCGGACTAAAATAGGGAGATGGGCTGGCCCCATTGCTATTCAATTTGGCTCTAGAGTACGTCATAGGGAAGCTAATTGTCGATACACAAGGTACAAATCAATGAAAATAAAACAAAGCCCATGACACAGTCAAGGCAAATTACCTCAAGCACACAAAATATCACACTTGGCGAATACAGTATCGAAAACGTTGGCAAATTTGTGTATTTATGCGCCAAAATAACGAGAACCAATAATGAAATAGATGAAATCCGCCGAAGAATAAAGCTCGCAAATAAAATATTTTATTCAGTTTGGATGATCTTGAAGACCAGCTGTGATAGGACGTTTGCTATGCTGTGGGTGTGAAACATGGACGCTAACTCAAGTACCTGCAAAAATATTGAACGTCTTCAAAAGATGAGTCCTGAGGCGAATAATTGGAGCGAAGCTAGATAGGGATCAATGGTGAATTCGATTGGAGTCAGAGGTCACAGCTCAACTGGCCAGGTGAATCGTATGGAAGAACAGCGGATACCCAAAAAGGTATTCGTTGGGAGAACTGAAGGTCGGAAACCCGTGAGGAAACCAAGCAAACGCTCGTCTGACTTAGTCGATGAAGACAGTTCATCGCTGCTCGGATTTCGAAATTGAAGACAGTTGGAGGCACTTATTGCAGGAATCTTAACGCCAGCGACCTTATATTCTTGTTCTCGGAGTGTATATATAACTTGTGCTTTTTAGCCGATTACAATTGGCAAAAAGGTTATCGGTTTGATATGTAGATTTATTTTGTGCTTCTTTTATGTATGTTCACGCATAACTTTCGAAAGGATGGATAAAAGGATTCTGTTTTTGCCATAGTGTTAAGCTTACATATTACTGTGTCCCATTTGAAGGACATGTAAGTCGAGTAACGGTAAAGGACGAATTCCGTTAGATAAAGTTCAAATTTTGCTATCGATTTCTTTACACCAATAAGGTCGCACATGAAAGACATCATGTTATAGTATAATATTTCAGCTCATGGCAGTATTTCAATCATGAGTTATGTAGGATTAAACACGAACATATAGTGAAAGTGGTCAGAAAATAGTATTTGCTGAAATTTCGAATGAAACTATCCGTAATTTTTGAATGAATATAGAGAGTTTAATCCAGTTTCCACCAAACAGTACGATTTACTTTAGATTAAGTTTCGTGCAAGGAGCGTGTTAAGCGAACAATGGAGAACGACAATTGATCGTTAGACAAAATATATATTCATGATTTTAGCATCGATTTTTTCTCTTCACTGTTCGATCTAATAGGTGAAACTGAATTATTCTGAATTCATATCATATGTAACACATTTTTGTTGATTATTTGAAAATTCTATGGCTATTCAATCAGTGAAATTGTTCATATAACATATTAATTACTATGCAGAAACTAGGTCAAAAGGATTATATTCAGCTATGTTTGCATATGAAACATATTTTAATCATTTGTGTCTATTTCGAAAATTTCTTGCTTCTGGTTGGTGAATACTGTTTCTAGCCTTTCAAACTAACATTAAAATTTAAATCATGGATTGATTTAATGGATATACTGATTTTTTTTAAAGCATTTTACTGTATGTTTTACAATCAATATTATATTGTACCATCTTATATTTACATTTTGGCGAAAAATTTGAAGGATCAAGCATGAAGCCATGAGAAATCTTTAGAATTTCAAACGTGTTTAAGTATAATGGTGCCAGTCGCCTAAGTGAAAGAACCACTTATTCTTCACCCGGGCCATCATTGGCTATCAGCATGATAGCACATTTTCTTGGCCCGATGGAGACCAGCGTTTCCAGCAAAGGGATGGTGCTAGGAAACAAAAACAATATCCATCTTGGGACCACGCGGTTGAGCTGCCCTGTGGGTGATGGCGTGTGGCAACTCCTGAGGAGTGTCCGTCATCCAAAACGAAACTGCACTTAAGAATTTAATATTTGTTGATATATATGCTTTAGGTACACTTTTCTAAAACAGTTTTCGCAATCTTATGTAATATTATACATTTCAAGAATTATTAAGTATAAATTTTAAGTGATTAATATGTCTTCATTTATTGTTAAAAAAATCCAATGGAAGTGTTGTTTCAAAATAATAGGTAAAATTGCACAAAAAGTGCAGTAACACAGTTTTAAGTTGAATTTCATACACGTCGAGATTGCTCATACTTTGAATTCCACAAAAATTACATCAAGCAGGATGTAAAGTCCCACTACATTTTTTATGTGATTTCACACACTTTATTGAGAAGACAATTCCGTTGGATTTTTCAATAATAAATTTAGGCATCTTTTCTTTCCTACTTTAATGTCTGTGATTTCCAACATTTTCGGTTAGAGTGCACTACTTTAGCAAAATTGGTTATATCCAGTCCCAATCATGGCAGTAATTAAATACTTCTGCATAGGATTTTTTTTGTTTAAGCAATTTCTAAACATAACTTCGCCATGTTTTCTGAACGTATCAGGAGCAAGCATTTCTGATTTGGTCATCATTATTTATATAAAACTTAAATGTTAAAATGACTTATCAACTTACATTTGTGAATGTTGGTTTTATCATTTAATGAAACTTAAACATTAAAAGTCTACGAGTACACTACTTTTTGGCCGACCTACAGTCATTCGATTGCAATATTTGCTTACCAAGTGGCGGAGCAACTGTCAAACTTTCTCCAAGACGATAAGAATTGCCTGAACCAGAGCTCGAGGATGATGATGAAGATGAACTCGATGAGCTCCGAGATCGTCTGCGTAACATTGATGGATTTGTGCCATACGGCATTGGCATTGGATAGGATAAGGCTGCGTCTGGATTGTAATGAGAACCATATCCTGCATCACCTGGTGTAGCATAATCGGGGCGAAAGCCGTATGGTGGATGATCTACATATGCAAATGAAATGTAACTTGAAAATGCTAATGTAATATGAAAGAGTGGTTTCGTCATCTACGGGCACAGAGAATAAATAGGGCAAACCATGGAAATACACATACGAGTATACGGCTACTGTAACAACACAATGTATGAGTAAATGAGTTTTATTAATAATAAATTGTGAATAAGCCTTAAAGCAAAATTGTAAATATATGTATATTCGATGTTCGCGCGAGGACATCAGTGCCTAAGTTGAGGGAGAAATGCAACACTGCTCAAGGTACTTAAAACATATTACAAAAATACTCACTGTTTATACATATTTTCAAGAAAAGGAACCTATTATTTGGATTAAGTACAGTGGCCAGTTAAATTTATACATTTAAATAAGTTCTGCGTGCTGGGCGTTGCATTGCTTAAGTTTAAACATAGCTAATTTAGGCTTTTTTCCAGTAAATACAACATATTTTAAAGTATTGTTCTTACTGTATTATGTCCTTGCCAGATACGACCTTAATGAGTCATTGCAGAAACTTCCCTTCTGTAGTGTTTGATACTGCTAAGAGGAGGGTAATGTGTAATCAATTTCATGAAAATGTTGGTCTTAAAGAGGTTTCACAAAAATAAAATTAACCGCTGTTTTCCATGTTTTTGGATACTTTTGAAAGCTGAAAGTTGAATTACTTCTATATTCGTAAAATTTTATTTAGCAATCCGACTATCATTGTATTAGTTTTGGTGTCACATGCAGACATTGGTTTAATCTTTATTTGTATTATTTTCGTCATGAATGCAACCCTTCTGGAGACTATAAAACCAAGAAATAATTCTACCCTCAGAAGTCTGCGTAGACTTCAGCCTCAATTTTTTGATATTCTTAGCGAGCTTATAAAAATTTGGTTTCCTTACCGGAGCTACGACTGTAGAATTCAATTGAGGCGCTCAACGCTAAAATAGCCTAAGCCACAATTGTGAGTTGTTTGGGCCATTTCACCATAAACATTTTTCGTTTGTTTTTTATAAATGTGAAAGAAACTTATCAATATAACTTAAACACGGGTCCTAATACAGTTTCTGCCATTTTGTAATTTGTAAATTTTGAGCATGCGGTTTTTATATGACTAGTGTTCTGGTCGGGACAGTTTTTGGCTTAGGCCGTTTTGGTGTTGAGGGCCTCAATTTTGCCTGCTTGTTTTTCTTAGTAAAGGCCCGAATGGTCTTGGCAATTTCACAGTGTTATATGAATGATTGTTTGGTATTCTTCCCTGTGTATATAATAACATTAATAAATACTTGTATGTCTTTTTAGAAAGAGGACAGATTTGAGGTATCAGTAGAGTTCAACCTGAAGATTTAAATGAATGTTATTGAAGAAATCTTATGACATCACGAAATTTAGTGCAAAGCCCTTTGAGGACATGCTGGGTGAAGTGGTTGCCTGTAATGAGTATATTGAATTCGATTCCAGCTTGCTGTTCAGTATGTTCAAGGCTTGTCTGCGTAAAGGAGTATCTCCGGCGTATGAGAAGGTGGTGAAGCTCGTGCTGATCGAAAGAAGAACCAGAATCCAGACTCCACGTTTGGATACCACCCGTTATGTGGGCTAATCACACCTGGGCAAGTCCTCAAAAAACTCATCAGGGAAGGAAGCTCTGACGCGATATATGTTGTTGGGAGTATATCTCTTTGGCAGTATGGATTTCGAAAAAGTCACTCCAATATCTACATGATCCGGGAAGGGGAGAGAGCGGTCCAGCGTATGGACGTACATAGCAGTTACGCACTATGAGTTATCCTGATTTCGATCCTGTTAGCGTCTGAAAACGGTTGAAAGTCCTTTTCGAATTTCAGAATACATGATGTGTATTTTAAGGAACACTCTCAAGCACCATAGCCTACTCTGTAACACGAAGGAAGGATGTCACTTCAAGTGCTGTTCAGAGCTTCGTTCTCAGTCCTGACGTATAGAACATTTCATATGATAGGTTATTGAGGCTTGAGCTTCCAGATGAGTCACGTTCGATCGGCTATGTGGAAGGTGTCCTTTATTTGTGGCTTTAAAGTGAATGCCATTTACGCACTCAGTATGGGGCTTCCATGCTCGCAAGTGACTAAACTGCCTACTAAACACCTCCCCTGTCAATCTGAGAACCAAGCCTGGAATAGTTTGACACATTAAATCAGGCCAGGTCTCGTTTTGCAACCCCATGAAGCACCTTTCAGGTGAGGGATCCCTCCTCTGGCGGGAAGGGAGAAGAAAAGAGGAATTACCAGACAAGCGATCCCCTAGGCCTAACGTTCTTGGCTGCTGTTAGTTTATCTTTTAGGACTGTCGAAACATAATGTGCCACATGGTTCCATTTGTCAACCAATCCACACATCACCGTGATTATAATATCCGGAGTGAACTCTTCCGTCTCCCTCTAGAGGTCCCATCGTAGCCTGTCCCGTTATTGCGCCTAAAAAATGTGTGGCAAGCATTGTCTTCCGTTTTGCGCAAAGGCGACAGTCGGGGGACCGTGACTGACCAATCTTTTGTAGGTAAGACTGAAAGCATTCATGCTCGCACAAGAGCTGATTCACATAGAGGTCAGTCTCACCATACCTTCAATTTGTTCATGGTCTTAGATCCGGAATGAGCCACGTAATCCACTTTCCTGTCGCTGTCTCTCTTCGCGGGTAACTGTATCCCTTGCGTACTCACTTCGATGCAGGCAAAGAGTAGGACGCTTGCTAGTAAGGAGGACAACAGGCCTCACACCTGCAAATACTCTCACCACCGAATCACAGAATGTCCGATATGAAGAGGCAATTCTCAGTGCTCCTCTTCTCTGTTCCTGTGCCAAACGTTTTCGATACACCTCCTTACTGAGAACGTTGCTCTATATTTCTGCTCTGCGAGAGTAGCACTGACCCAACTGCACTCATCAAGAGGCATCTTCTTGATGGGTGTGGTGCACATATGTTTATCATAAGTCGAGTCAGAGTCAATACGCCCGAAGAAGCCTTCTCAGCCATAGCATTCATTTGCTCAGAGAAACTCATCTTGGAGGCAATTAGTAGCCCCAGGTACTTCATCGATTCGATTAGTATGTCTCCAATACTGACTATTCTTACTCTAAGATGTGAAAGATGTTGCGGTGGTAGTCGCTGGACGAGCATTCCAACATATTCAACATAGGCTAAGTGTGCTAATGTGCTGAGTAAAGGACTGGATGACTGCTTGCAGCTTCAGCGTTAAACTGAAGGAAACTATCCTGGCAAAGAAGATGATCCTCAAAGTAAGAATTATCAGTAGTGGAAACGCTGGTTGAATAGAAACTAGTAGTGCAATACTTGGGTGTGTTGATAGATTCAAATATGGGTGTTTCTGAGCAAATTAGGACCACAGCTGATAAAATGGCAGGGGCAATAGAACTCACTCAACTTATAGCCATTACAAGGGGGTTACAATGCCACTATACCCTATCTATACTAGCACAAACTTATTATGTAATTGTCAAGATCTTCCTTCCTAACAATACATCTTTATTAGTTTCCTCTGTCTACATGCCTAGTAACCCTCCTTTGTATGTGTATGAAACATTCTTTGACGAGTTTTTCTCTTATGTCTTATTGCATCATCCGCAATCTTTAATTCGAATATGCGGTGATTTTAATTTGGGAACAGTGCAATGTACAAAGAACCTTCCCTTCTCTGTTTCGGCAACCGATGCATTTTCTTTATCCCTCTCGTTGTTTCTATCACACTGTTCACTATCGCAATTCAATAATATCCCTAATGCTAATGGTCGGGTACTTGACCTTGTTCTTTCTAACTTTCCCTTTAACTGTCTATCTGTTTCCACTGCAATGAATCCTCTAGTGAGTATTGATAGTCATCATCTTCCATTATCACGCGATCTCTCCATTACACCTTTGTCAAGTCGTACTTTTGCTTCTTCTCCAAAATTTAACTTCTTCAAAGCAAACTACGAAGCTTTAGCCTCCGAGTTGAGCTTGGTTGACTGGCAGGAGTTTTTGATAATTTGGAGTGTGAGGAAGCTCTGAATAAGTTTTATAATTACCTTTACGAATTGATTAAACACTTCACACCTTTACAAGCTCTTCGCAAAGTAAAGCAGAAACTATGGCTAACCAAGCAAGTTCTTAGTGCCTTGAATGCTAAAAGTAAGGCACACCGCACACCGTTGTGGTACCGAAGAATCCAGAGCCCACTTTTGTGATCAGCGCCTTGTAGCAAAAAAAGAACTAACGACTGCAATGAAAAACTACTTCAGTAGCTTGGAGAGTTCCCTCATGGCGAATAATGCGAAACAATTCTGGTCATACATTAGATCCTTCAAGTCCTCCTCTTCTGCCCCTCCTTCTGTCCGCTGGAATAATATAGTTAGCTCTTCTCCACAGGATATTTCCAACTTGTTCTCTCAGTTCTTCTCGTCAACTTTTATTCCTTCTTCTCATGTCTCCGATCCTGTTAATACACCCGTACTTCACTCCATTGACATTTCTTCACTTTTCACTGACCAAATCGAAGTTGAATCCCTCATTAATTCACTTAATTCTAATATATCACCTGGTCCTGATGGCTTACCGAAGATTTTTGTCAAGTCATTAGCGTCTTCACTTTGTATCCCTCTGGCTTTTCTCTTCGATGTCAGTCTAAAGACTGGTATTTATCCTACTTATTGGAAAAGAGCAAACGTTGTTCTTATTCTTAAAAGTGGCGGTCCTTCTTCTGTGTCCAATTATCGTCCTATTTCCTTAATTTCCTGTTTCCCAAAATGACTCGAGCGTCTGATACATAACCGACTTTCAGTTTCATTGACCCCTATCTTGTCGAAGGAACAACATGGGTTTCTCAAAGGTCGCTCTACGACCTCAAATTTAATTGAATTCACCAAATTCATTGCTAAGGCCCTAGGCAATCGATTGCAGGTTGATGTCATCTTCACTGACTTCTCGAAGACGTTTGACACGGTCAACCATCAACTTCTCTGTTACAAACTGAAAACTTTTGGGGTTGCTGGCCCTCTCTTATCATGGATGGACTCCTACCTGTCTTCTCGTATATGTTGTGCTAGTTACTGTGGAACTACCTCTATTCCATTTTATCCATCCTCTGGTGTTCTTCAAGGTTCCATTTTAGGTCACCTCCTATTCCTATTGTATAAATGATCTTCCTTCGGTTATCGCTTCCAATTGCCTACTGTATGCCGATGATTTTTCGAGCTATCATGTCTGTACAAGATTGTCAATATCTTCAGATGGACCTGATTGCACTAAGTTACTGGTGTTCGTGTAACTACCTCTGTTTTAATGATGCCAAATGCTATAAATTGACTTTTAATCTGACTCATTCTCCGCTGACTTTCACCTATATGTTGAATGAAGTTCCACTCGCTGCTGTGAGCTCTGCTGAGGACTTTGGCGTTACTTTTCATCCTAAGCTCAATTTTGATGCACACATTCTAATCGTGACTACTAGGGCCTCGAAAATATTGGGACTTATTTTCAAGCATGCTCATAAATTTGACAATATATCTACCCCCGTCCGATTGTTTATCTGTCTTGTCCGTCCTATCCTCGAATATTGCTCTGTAGTTTGGTCTCCCCTACACTCCTACCTCATTGACTCGTTAGTGAATGTCCAGCGTAAATTTACTCGTGTCTTGTTTTACAAATTCAAAATCCCATATAAACCCTGTGACTGTCGTTTATCCTTCCTACGTATGCCTACTCTGTCATCCTGTTGTATGTATCTAGATCAGTGTTTTCCGTATCAACTCTGCCACAATCAAATTTCATTAACATTGTTTGCAGACTTACGTTTTCGTCAACCATCGTGTTCTTCTCGGGCAAACAATTTTTTCGTGCCACCGTATGCCCGTACAAATTTATATTTTCATTCTCTCATTATACGAATGGTAAGGAATCATGATAAGCTTGAGCTTGGCCCTTTTTCCGACTCATACCTAGTTTTTAAATTGAGATTTAGAAGCCTGATTCTTAAAACTCAACTGGAGTAAATATTAGACTTTATTATTTTTTTTTGTGTGCTTTAATTTAATTTTAACATGCATATTTATTATTGTTAGTACCATCGAATTTCTTTTTTATATTAAGTTTAACACTTCATTCTTATTTTCATTAATTTTCTTTTCTGTTTGTTTTGTTCCATTTTGTAATTGGATTATGTTTTATCTGTTAAATGGAATTTAAATAAATAAATAAGCTGGGAGCTTGATATGATTTTGTATCCTATGTATACATCAAGGCTCCCAAGAAGGGAGTGATCTCTCTGCACGACACTTATCTACTACTGCATCCATGAGAACTAGATTGACAAATATTTAGGTTTTTTTAGTGGATTGACTCTATTTCGTTGTTACATTATGTTTCACATATATTTACACGTTAAATCAAATGAATTTTCCCGCTGGCTCGATTGAGAGTATGCAATATAGACAATAACTCAAAATAATGTGGCATTAACTGGATCGTCAAACGTATCGACCGTGGTTTCATCAATAGTGTACAGAGCTAGCCATGTAAAAATCAGCCAAATATGCTCTTTTGTAGTAGGGAGGCTATTTACGTCTCCTAAATGTGCAATGTTTCTGGAGTACCCATCAAATACCTCTCCTGTTAGTCTGAGAACCTAGTCTGGAACCCATTAGCACATTACCTCGGGCTGGACCTCGTTTTTTTACGCCAAGAAGCGGGTCCGGGTAATGGGAGTCCCTCTTCTAGTGGGAAAGAAGTAAGTGGAACATTGACGCCTCTCAACACTGTAGTACATCCTTTTTCTTATTCAGAAGCAAAATGTTCCATTATAGTCTCCAGGGAGAACTCTCCGATTTGATTGTACCTGTAGAAGTCATCATGTGTTAGCACGCAAAAACTGTGTGGCAACCAGATATGATGATCAAAGCGGATGAAAAATATGTCAACTACACTAGTGAAACATTAATTTATGAAGAAATGGCATCACAAAAGCATACAAGGGATCGGGAAAAAATGCATTCTTGGTAAAAAAAAAATAATTTCTTCCCGGTACTGGTAACTGTTACATAGAGAAACAGAACGCATTGCTTAAACAGAGCGAAGAATTAGATAAGTAAATACTGTGTACTCCGGAAAATTTGGTCGCACTACCCCTAGAGAAAGATATGAATTTGCTGGGCTACATGTTTGTGTTTTACAGAAATGAGACTGAGTGATTCAAGGAATTACATCACAGTTGTCTTATTTAGAAAGGAATACTTGAGACGCATTTCATAAAGTTGCGGCAAGAACTGGCTAAATGGATGCTTGAAGCTTTGGTATCAAGAAAAATATATATCGACAGGGAAGCATTATTAGAAGAGAACAATTGTAAAATTAGGCCCATATTCTTTTACTTTGAAAGTACACCTTCAATATCTAAGGAAAAGTATCTTTATGTAGCGAACCCAATTTTTCAACTCTCATAACAAATATGTGCCTAAAAAGTGCAACATAAAGAGCTGTAATCGAAAAGAAAACCAGTTGGGTAGACAGAAGTGCGTTTCTATCAGAAATTTTTTGAACTCCACCAATTGTAAAGAAGCGCCAATAGTGAATTAACTCGAGAAAAATTTAATTGACATGTAAATCTAATCTGTTTGAAAAAATCCATCATAACCTCACTTTAAGTGGGTGCCATTTTGTTGCAGTATTATTAACATTACTGCTTGGCTGAAATTTGAAAAATATACATGTTATTCATTTTATCTTAAACAGTAGAGAAGATTCAGCGAAAATTCTAGTGCTTGATTCGATTAAAAGCTCATACAGTTGTAATTGCTGAAAATTAAAATACTAATAACTTCCGCACATATGATTCGAATTTTATGATAGTTGCAGAATATCATGATTTTATACCCAGAGAGACCGTTATGGAGGAAAAGGGCCTTTTCCCAGCAATTTGGATGCAATACGTGGTTAGCGTGTTCACAATTTCCAAAGCCAAAGAGGCTGAAAAGCTTTTAGACGCAATAAGCTGTACTAAAATCAGAAATTATGACTTCCAGAAAGTTTTGGGGTGAAAAAAAATTTCAAAGAGCTTTAAGGGGTCCCCTTATATAGAGGAGTGACCCTTAAACATTTTTTTCATCAATGTGGGGTGTCATATAAAAGGTCTCAATGCGATCTGTTCAAAACAGGTCTTAAAACTACTTTATCTGCGCCAAGAAGGGCAGGATAAGGGGAAATGCATGAAATTTTCACGTAACCCCCCCTCTTGCCATTGGACATCTGTGAGGAAAGTCATGAATGTAAATCTTTCTGAGTACAACCACAACAAATACGTCAGAAGTTGAAATTCACTCAGCTTTGTTAGTAATAGTATGACTTATTCATTTTACATTTTCTTGAATAAAACCTTAACGGCTCCCTTAAATTCAATAAAATTCAATTACATTTTAATCATCATCGGAAATCTCAGAAAGATCGAAAAGTATTTAACAAAGTTATGGTGGTTTAAATTTTCCTATATTGCAACAGCAACTATGTTATACATGGCTATGGGAAAATATGCACTTTCAATCAACTCAGTTTCAGAAATTATATTCATAATGAGTATCTTTGAGAATTTTTTCAACGGATAACATCCGTAAAATTGTGTTATTTTTTCCGAATTTCAACATTTAAGCTACATGCTAATAACGCTTGATTGAATTTATTCATAAAAGCTGCAGATGAGCAGCTAAAAATAAAAGGTGAAATAACTCATGCAGGTAGATTCAATAATAAAGAAGATAAAGGTTGAAATTCGTTGAACCTTGCTATCTACTAATAGTAGGATTTGTGAATTTAATATTTTCATCAGTAAAACCGCATTAGTATGAGTAAATTGGATGAAAGTAGATATTTAAGTAGTCGTCTAGAAGGTGCTTATATTCTGTAAGTTTTAATAGAATGTACAGAAGTTATTTTCGCTTGAATTTTCCCATTACAACAATCATACACGGTTTTTCTTCTACATGGGCATCGAACTAGATACTACACTTTTGATTGCACATGTTTTCTCCAAACACAAAATATAACAAGTTGAACAAGCAGGAGAGTGCCCCTACCAGACGGTCTTTGTAACTATCCTAGGGTTCGAAACAAATTTTCTAGTACTGTGAATTGATAATTTGAATTATTCATCCAATACTTGGATACGGAATTGTTCCAATTTATGCAAAAGATGCAGAGTTTTTTTCATAAGCACAATGCAGCCGCCATTTTGATGGAACTTATATAATTTTTCTGAATGCTCAGCATTGACCATATTTAAATTAGAGACTATTCTAAATAAAAGGGCCCAGGTTAATTTGAAATATGTATCAACCATAAACACGTGCTATTGTTGTTGTAATTCCATTCAATTGAAATGGCTATAACTCACTCATTTATGATTCAATTTCCATGAAAGATCTTATACCAATCTATATGATTACGAAATTTCAAGAACTTTAAGGGTACCTTTTTGATTTTATGGGCGAAAATGTAAAATCTTCAAATCATACTATTATTAACAAAGTTGAGTGAATTTTGATTTTTGAAGTATTTGTTGCCCTTGAACTGATTAAGACCCACTTTCATGATTATTTTCCGATTTTTCAGCTCAAAGGTCTCAATTGCGAGGAGCGGGACACAAAATTTTGGTACATTTTCCCACCCCCAGGACCCCCTGATGCATAAAATGACGTTTTTCTTTGAGATTCTTATAGTTCTAATCAAGACTACTCATTTGATACCCAGTTTGACTACCTTTGATTAAAATAATATTTAAGGGCTACTTAGTTATTATTATTTATTTATTATTATTAAAAAATTTAAAATTTTGGTAAGACATAACTTTTGAGAGACCATCACTCCTAAACCTTTGCGCAAAGTTTGAGCATTATAGCTTTTATAGTTTCTGAGGAAACTTGCCGTGACGCATGGATAGACGGACGGACAGACAGGTCGCAAAACTTGTAGGTCTTCGTTAAAAATTTTTTTTTACAAAGACCTTAAAAACTGTTTGAATATGCTGAAAAGAGTGAAATTCAATGTGTTGATTTACCTATATACAAATCAAATAGTCTTCTATCTGATCGTCTACAAGTTCGCATATTGCAATTCCACCAACATCTCGAATTGCATCAAAACAAAACTTTGTTGCATTATCGGAAGATAAGTCCCTTTGAGGAACAAGATAAAACCGGAGTGGACATCCATGTGTACACGTTGTCGCAACTACCCCTGCGACCGCCTGCCTAACTACGTGTCTTTTTGCACCTACCCCTGCGACCGTGATTCAAAAGCTAGTTAAGGGGAACCCAATGGGTTGTCACAAGAAAGTAAACAAACGCTTATGCACTCGGAAATATGATTTTATTGCAAATAACACTTCACAGAACAAGAAAATAGCATTGAATACAAATAAAGCATTATGGCCACTTAGGATAGAAAACACTGTCGTATCGATAACCCATCGTTTTCTAGCAATAACGCACATTACACTTTTAATTGAGTTCCTCGCTCCGATTTACAATGTCACTCCTTAAAATGTTGTTATTTCTAAACCAGGTGTAATATGACTTTCACTACAGTCAATATGTACCTCCGGACACGTTCTCGAACCGAAAAAACGACCAAATTCCGAATCGTATCTCACACGCCAGGTAAATTTCGCGTCCATGTTTGGTCGTCAAATTGACAATCTGGCTCTCGAGAGGAGAAATTGTGGAAATTATTGGAAATGAAATGACAATCATGCTCAGAAGGTAGTCGTATCATTTTCTATGGAGCTTATATGAGCATAGCCTCTCCATTTGTTCCGTTCCTCAAAGATAAGTCCAATATCATGAGAAGAGTTTACTTGCTCTCGACGGGACAGTTATCTCAAAAACTTGCTTGCATTATCGCAAGATGAGTCCAATGCCATGAGGATGGGAAGGCGAGTTGCTAGGCGGTTATGTTGAACGGGGGGTTAACTCGAAAACGCAAGCGCGGGCAGATCGACGGAGTGTCGGTGTTAATTTTAAGGAATATTTAAGTTTTGATTGCAAATTCTTTATTGTTGTTCCGTATTGTCAACAAATTACTTTCTAACATATTTCAAACACAGTGAGTAATAAAACGAAAAAAGGGAAAATATCCATGTGAAAATGCATTGTAATGCGTATATTGTATGTTATATGTATTCTGATACGATTGGTGTGCATTATTTTCTTTGTGAAGTGAAATTTTTGGGTTTTCAATATAAATTTGTGCCCGTTATATCAAATATAATGTTACAATGATGTATTCAATTTAAATACAATCGTTTGAAAGTTGCATAATCGTAAATTGAACCGCGCATATATAATTTACGGGATGTGGTATATACTTGCAAAACCCTTAATCAAGTCGTTAGTTGAATACATATATCTAAATGTAAGTTGACGGCAATATGAATGAAGAAAAATCAAGAAATAAGGGAAAACTTAAGCACTGATATTTTTTTTACTATTTAACATTAAATCAGATTGTTCATTTTCTCGTCCAAAAGAAAACAAAATTTATACACTTAGTTTGGTAGGAAGGAGGCAGTTTCTTACTCTTGAATTATTTGAATACCGTATAGAACAGACCCTTTTTCGAGTATATTTAGTGGAATTGAGAAGGAATGAATTGAAATGTATACTGAATTTTTCCTGAACGAATAAAGAAAAGAGAATAATGCCTATTTAAATTACAAGACACGGTCTTTTCATTTTTAACCTTGACCGGAAAAGGGGCCCGCTATATTGACTAGCCCTTTTGCTCACGAGCTAGCCATCAGGTGAGCTCCCCCCTTTTTTTATTGTTACAGGTGCTCTCGCAGGGCTGCTTGACCTTCCTCACCCAATATGGGCCAAGTCAGCATTTTTGGATTTCAATCCGGTTGGGAGAGGCACGTGGCTAGCTTGACAGCGCACTCCCGCGTTCCCAGACCAGACCATTTCTAGCGCAGCACTGATTCCACTCGCTGAGACAGCAGAACACCGCTGGTGTCCTTTAAGGACAGTTTAACATCCCTTAAAATCTCTACATTTTCTTGGACGAGAAGGATGCTACGACGAAAGAAGAAGAAAACAAGACGCATGAGTCCTGAAAATTTTCTAATGAACTGGCCACACACAATGCAACAAGTGCATATATATCTGAAGAGCCTCAGAAAATTTCAAAAGTCTCAAGGCAATCATTCATTTATCGATAGCTTAAGGGGAAATATCCAGTATACGAGATCGGAAATGCGTTCTTGGTGTCAGGATGCGTATTCACTTGTTAACTGCTGATATTGAAATGGACTCAGTGATACATATACTTTCAAAAAGTATGTCATACAGAAAATGAGCATGGGTGCAAAATTGGAGCTTGTAGATCTAATACAGGGTTCAGCCGACTTGAATATTGACGTAGGTCGCAATATTGTTAGCGACTGCGTCTAACTTGGCCCGTTGATGGTTATATCAGACTACGAAAAGATAGTCGCGCGACTATCGCAATTGATGCATGGCTAACTGGAAGTGCGCACACTGCAGCTTTGTGACAATTCTGGCCAGTTGATACTCGCACAGGCGCACATCATTTGGACTTTTGATGCTGGCTTGCATGAAAGTTTCTTGCATAGCGCACAAATGAGTCAGAAGCCTTGAACTAAATGAATGCCGTTTATTTGTATGTGCGTGTGTCAATAGTTTCTGAAAGATTTTTGACATATCTTCAATCTATTTATAGAGGTGGCAGTAAAATGACAGTTGCATTAAACGAAATATGAGCTTATAATATAAAGGTAATGCTCAAAGAAAGTATGTTATAAGTAGGTAAAATTTTAAGGGAATTTCAGACTACGATGCTACTTACTTTGTATAATCTTTGATGTCTCTGCTACCAATTTCCCGGTTTTTTTGCGCTTGTCAGTATCAATTATCTTAATTTTTTTCTGCAAGGTGCCAGGCGCCCTTCGCCTAAGTAATAATAATGCCGCCGCTCTTTGTGTATTCGTCATATCTAAATTCATACTGATTGTCTTAAACAAAACGGAACGCACGTATGCCTGGCAAAGACATACCTTCAAATGAGCATATTAGTTCTGCGCATGCCAGAAGTTCCCTTGCAATTCTTGTGGCAGTGTATTCATATTTGCTTCTAAGAATCGCTCGACATGACAGTCGAATCGCAATGGCCACATTGCGTTAATTGTTAAGGTAACTAAAATATAAGTTTTCTTTTTCATTAGCATCAACTTTTGAAATTTGTATATTTCTAGTAAAACCCAAATATTTTCACGTGTACTCTCATTTTCTCATGAACTTTTTGTTACACTACTAGTATTTTTTTAAGAGTTTGGGATATTTAAACGACATATTTTAAAAACAGTGATGGTTCTGTGTTTGGAAAATGTGCAATAAACTTTTTTTAACAGGATAATCATTTAAATATTTCATTCGTCTCAATGAACAATATACAAGGAGCGTTCCAAGAAAACGAGACTTTTGTCATAATTTTTTTTTGTGGTGTATAAGATAGTGCGTTGGAAAGTTAAATCCCTCGTTAACTTCCAGTGAAAGTTTGGTGACATTTGGTTCAGTTGAAGCGAAGTTATTGGGTCTAAAATGACAGTATGTTTGTGTCATCGGTACAAAAATGAGTTTCAAACAAAGAGCTAATATCAAATTTTGTTTCAAAATCGATAAAACGTTTACTGAAACATTTGAATTGATGAAAAAAGTTTATGGTGATGATTGTCTATCTCGTGCCAGAGTCCATGAGTGGTTTACACGTTTCAGAGATGGTCGTGAGGACATAAATGACGATGAACATGCGGGCCACCCAAAATCAGTTATCACCGAAAACTCCATCGAAATTGTGCGTGAATTTATCAAAAATGTGCCGAATCATCGTTGAAATTCATGATACGGAGTTGAATATCTCCAAAACATCGATTTATCGCATTCTAAGCGATCATTTGGGCTTACGAAGGGTCTGTGCACGTTTGGTGGTTTTCCAAAATAAACGAGACTTTTGTCATAAAAATACACTCTTGTGAGTGATTTTTTGACTAGAAATCGCATTTTAACCATCAACCACTCACCGTATTTGCCTGAACTTGTATGGCTCCCTGTGACTTCTACGTATTCAAGAAATTGCATTTGGCCATGAAAGGAAAACGCTTTGCGTCCGTAGAGGGCATCCAAAAGGCTTGTACCGACATCATGAAGGACATTCCGTCAATGACCTGAAACTCTTTTTTGAAAAGCTTTTGGATCGCGCAAAACAGTGTATCGAGGCCAGAGGAGACTATTTTGAATAAATAAACTCGAATTTATCAGAACAAAGCTCCTGTCGTTTCTATTACAGCTCAGTCTAGTTTGTTTTCGAACGCACCTTGTAAATAGCTTGAAATACGTAAAAAAACCAACTATCAAATATGAACTTTTCGCAACTTTGCAACAGACAAGCAACAAGATCGTTTGATAATTCTGAATCGCAAAGTGTCGAATATGATTTTTCAGTAAGCAAAAAGTAGTAAACAAATATTATTTAATTTCAAAACAAGTAAGCTTAAAAAGCTCATTCATAAATATGTAAAGCATACATTTTCGTCAAAGGGCTGATTTTGGATAGGATATTCAAGAGTTTAGTTTTTTTCTCTCCTGAAATGTACTCATTTTCACATTGCACATTCCAATTGTAGGGCCGATATTTGCTCCTTAATTTCCCCCCTATTAATACCAATTTTAATATAATTCTTAGTGCTGCCTTCAGTGTCTTCGCAATAAGAATGAAAGGAAATGGCTGGTGAAGCCTTAGGTTCCAAAAAGATCATAAAGATTTAGCGTTATCATTGAATATATTTTACAATATATATCAAGTCTTAAAAAACTAATTAATCATAATCAACAACGTTTTCCTGTTTGCCTTTAGGTAATTGATCATTGAATGAATCATTAAACCCTCCACTACATTCTTTAGCGATATTAAATCGGTCACGAGTGATATCAGATTGCAATTTATTTTGATAAATTTAATCTTGTCGATGAAAAATTTGAAAGTCAGTCTAAAGTGGAAACCAATCAATCACTAACGGCAGAAAATTACATAAAGGACAGATTTATTACGTATTATGGATTCATAGTCGAATATATTTTCTGAAGAAAGGTTTAGTTGAAATGAAAATTGGTTAAAGCTTTATGAACATTTTTGTAAGTCTGTCATCGATAGCTGGTTTTAGAAGTTTCTTCATTATCACTCTAATCACAAACTACCCGAGTTTAAGGACGTTAACACTAAAAACTATGATTCAAAGTATAATAAGGCCTGCTTTTCTCAGAAAAAAAGCGCTTCGTTGTTGTTTGTGAATTAGATCTACAGTTTCATATAAAATGCATGGATTTGTGGATTTTAAAAGAGTTATGAAGCTTTATTTCATTTTATTAATAAAGATCACACCACTGTGATGTAAATGTGGCTTAATATTTCGTCTTTATACTCAATTTTTTATCCATAGTCCAAAAGTTTTATCCTAAAGGTATCCAAACCACATGAACATATCCCCTGTGCTTATATGTATGTACAATACTTGTATTGTGTTTCAGTGGGGGAAAAGGTATTCTCGGTTTAGATATAACTATAAAGTATGACATTTTTGTTCCTTTCGTTTTTCAAAACTAGCTTGAAGGTTTAAGTGGAACATTATACACGATCCTTTCATGCGCACAAGAAGCCGTGTGCTTGGAATCGTTATCTTGTTGAACGTAATAACTGCGGGCAAGACCCAACTTATTGCTGCTGGGTTTTAAAGCATCATTCAGAGTATTCAAATGACAACCTTTGTCTATAATGTCATCGATAAATACAAGTTTTCCCACCCTCGAAAACGCCGAAATATCCTCAGGCCAAAACTCCGCCGCTCCCGCCTTAGGCGTTTTACATCATAGTCATATAGTATCCACAGTATACTCATATAGTATCCACACTCAATCAACCCTCCGGAAAAATCCGAACAGCGAGCCATAAATCTTCGGTAGAAGGTAGGTAGGTAAATGCTGACCCGAGGATTGGCGCGAATATATGTAAACATATGCTTCGATGAGAGATTTAAGAGTTACCATATCTCCAAAAATCAATAACTTTGCAAAAAGACAAATTCGTTCTATGCAATCTTTTAATTTTTTATTAGGACCTGCCAGCACTCTCATATCCTGAAATCGTAAAAGAACACGTGCGTCGGAAATTTTATTTGCTTTTTGCTTTGTTTCTTGAACACGCCAGGCCTGGGCTCAGCTGTGTTGCCCGATCAGCTGACCGGCCCCTGGGAAAATTCTGAAAGTGTGCAACACAGGGTAAATGGAAGGTGTGGGTAGTAGGTGAATGTACTATGGTATACATTACGGTGCATTATCTCCTCCTTACTAAACGCCTGCCATCTGAATGGAACAAATTGAACTTCTTCTATCTGAGAATTGTACTGTATACTCCAAAATTTGTTATCTTTCCGGGGGTACTCCTTTGCAAAAGATATTCTCTTCTTTTGGTTTGTTTTCAATATCAAGGTTTTTGGGGAACTCTAGCATTATAACCTGCATTTTTCAGCACATTGCGTAATGTCCGGGTACTCCCTTCCTAACCAATAGTCTGCTTGGTAGCAGCAATTTCCGGGGAAGTTGTTGCTGGATTTATTAAGACAGCACCTACGCGTTTTCAACATGCACATTGAGTTAATACTCGAGCGCGACCACTGCGACATTTACTTTTGTAATCCTTTGCTGATTCATGTCGTTTGCAAATATATCGCACAGTAGATTCACTCCTGTTTAGAACATGGGATATGTCAACAAAAGTTTTTCCTTGTTTTCTCAGCTTTACAATTATTCTCCTTGCCTCTGCAGTAGTTTTCGACACTTTACGGTCCATTTTTACGGTTTTGTAAAATACTGTATGTCGTCCGTCCGTGTGTCACAGCAATTTATCTCGCAAACTATATAAGCTAGAAAGATAACCCTTTGTATGTAGTGCTTTCTTCAAAGTTTCACTACAAAAAAGTATAAGTTGTTCAAGGGAGGTCTCCCCATATAGGGGCGTGACCCCTGAAAAAAAAAACATCAAACATAGGCAATATGGGTATCAAATTAAAGGTCTTAATAGGAACTTTTGAAAAATCTCTTAAAATGACAAGTTTAGCTTTGCAGGGGAAGGGTAAATGTACGAAAATTTTGTGTCCCCGGCCCCTCGCGATTGTAAACTTGACTTGAAAAACCTGATAAAAATCACAGAGGTAAGTCTTTAGGAGCACAAGGACAAAAAATGCCTAAGAAGTCGGAATTCGACCAACTTTGGTAATAATAGTACATTTTATAAAACTTAGATTTTTGTCTATTTCCCAAAAGCTACCATTTAAGTTTTTTGATAGCAATCCTATGTGTCCTGAAAAGTTCACAATAATTGAACAATAAGCAGCTAAGTTATAGCTGATTGAATATTTAACAATTACAACAACATTAACACGTGATACTATGAAAATAAACGTTTGCAACGGACCTAGACACTACAAATATGTAGGAATTTTGATAAACATTTTAGATTTGAGCCATTTCTAAAATGTTTATCAAAATATCGACATATCGATTCATGTCCAAATACACGAAAGCTTCTGGAGAAACGAAGCCAGTAGCGAGGCAAGTCGCAATATACCCATCTGTAAGGTGAAACGGCTGTGAAATCCAAGGGATTTCACGCACAGTTACAGATCTTGAGATATGATTCCGAGGAAGTTTTAATATGAAGATATTGACTCTTGTCACTTTAGCAGTTGGATAAATTTGTCTATTCGATATAAAGTGTTTCCAATCCATCTCAAGCTTTCTGTGCAGACTAGTACAAGCGCGAAGATATTTCCTTTTGAAAACTTTTAATCTTTCCATAGTACCAAAACCAGTCTAACCAGGGTCTTGATCAATGTATGAAAGGGCCATGACTACTTTTTGTGCTTTACTGAGCAGGATTGTGACATGTTCAATATAGTACAGATACTGATCGAGATGAACACCGTTATATCGAACACATGGTTTATGTGGAACCCCTTCTGACCTATCCTCACCAGCCATAATGTAGAAATCCTTCCAATTACGTTTCAGGTCGTGACTGACCCCCTGCAATGTTGGCCAAAACAAGATTGTTTCGCACTTCTGTGCATTAATTTTCATTCGCCAATGGTCAGCGTACAGTTGCAAATCACTGAACATTTTATGAAGATTGCTGTGAACAATTGTAGTTTTTTGGTCTGCCGTATACGAGTAGATGATCAGATCATCAGCAAACGCTACTAATGATCGCGTTGGTTTGGCATTAAAATCAAAGCCATTCAAAAGCTTGCGAATGAATATTGAGAAAATTAGAGGCACAGTAACTGTTCCCTGCTGCAGACCATTCAAGATCTTGAAGTCGTGCACTGTCGTCAGGTTTCCATCAGTTACGACAAATGATTTCCCGCAAAACATATTGCACATCATGGCAACAAGGTGTCTGGAAAACTTGTCCCAAAGCAGTTTAAAACGTAGTCCATCTAACTACACCGTATCGAAGACTTTCTCCATATCAATGAGACACGCTCGAACAAATTCTCTGTTGTTTCATTTCCAACAGATGTTTGAGGTTACTTTCATTACCATATGTATGGTCGAATGCTTGGCGCGAAAGTGAAACTGGCGATTCGGCATTAACTCATATTTCTCAATGTGGGCGCGTAATGTTTTGTTTAGTATCACTTCAAACACCTTGCTGATGTTAGATAGCAAGCTGATTGGGTGATAGCTTTAAGGACTCGAAGATTTTTTTCCTTTCTTCAAGATTGGAAATACCTTAGCTTTCTTCCACTCATTTGGGAAATATGAATTGCTCAACATGTTGTTGAACAATATGCAATAATTCCTAATAGCAACCTCAGGCAAATGTCGGAGAACTATATTTGAAATACCGTCAGTACCACATGATTTCTTGTTGTTTATCTTGCCAAACACAAGTCTTGATAGCAGACAAAATAATCAAGCTCAGTATGAGGTCAGATGTTAATGTTTCATCGAAATGAAGAATTAATTCGCTGTTCAGGGTTGGTTTGAAGCCGGAAACTTTTGCTTCAACAACCTCTGAAAATATTTGATTCCCTCTTTCAGGGTTTGGTAGAGGAACCAATTTAAAATGTGTGCTAATCAGAGAAAGTTTATGCGATCCGTCACAAATAATCCTGTTTCCATTCCTATCCGGAGTTGTACTATCAATGTTGATACCAGCCCTATCGAGAAGATTCGATACCTTCATTCGAGACTTCTTACGGAATAAACTATTCACTTTCGCGAAAACGCCATCTGGGTCCTGTGGGCTAATACCCCTTAGTTTCTCCGCCCATTGATTGCTGACCTCCCTAAAGTATAAACGGATTGAATTAAGTTCCAGACATTCCTCAGGTGTAATTTCAACAAAGCCAACGAGGGATGGTTATAGTCCAAAAACCGCCGATAAATATTGTTGATGCGTGTGAATGGAAGGCTTTTCAATCTTTCCAACCTTGCAATGGTTGTTGTTTCATATCCTTCCATATTGTTTCGATGTTTAATCTTGGGAACTACTTTCTCAATCGTTTCATGGCACAATTGGCTGCTGAAGGACCAAATATTTGGCACCTATAGCACTGATTGACTTCACTCTTCTGGAGGCGTTCAATTACCTTATTTTCTTAAGGGCACTTGGGCTGCTTTTGCTCGAAATTTGAACTGAGTAAAAAGGCAAAATTTTTCTTTCGACAATTGATCTCGTTGTTGCGAATTTTTTAACTGCAATAAATTCTATTTCCGGTGCAAATTCTTGAAGCACCCGAAGGAGATCGACTGTGTCCTCTCCCCATTCCAGACTCTTCAACAAAAAAGTCTGCTTTTTCTCGCTCTTGGGAGGTGTATGTAAATTCCAGCCCCTCTCTAGAATTCAATGCAGTTTTTGATATCTGAAACTCAACTAGTGGCTTAGTTTTAATGGTTAGTTTGCCGGCATTCACTCTTTTAGTCTGAAAATCATTTGATTTTTTTTCGGCTGCCAAAAGCCGAACCGTATCTTTATCAGCTTGACTAATACTTTGATTGGTGGGAATTTTTCTTTCATTTGGTTAATACTGATAGACGGACCAACAGACAAAACTTTTGGTTTTTTCTCCATATTTTTAATTTTAAAATATTCGATGAATCTATCATCAGGTTTGGTAAAACAATTTTCAGAATTTTGGTTACCCTTATTCTCTTTAATGTTCATGGAATCGTCTTGCCAACTAGCTCTTCTAGCGACTGAATCCAAAGTCTGGGTTCCTCATTTCCTCTCTCATACTTCTCCGGTACGTCATTAGCTTTGATTAGTTGCTCGATGTTGCCGACTGATAAAACTTTCTGTTTGTCTTTTTCTTCATTGTTTTCGAATCTTCGCTGGCGATGGACACGATCCTTCATTGGTGATGGACACGATCGTTCTATTTGTTGGCTGAAGTATCGGACTTCGTCCGTCGTTGCTTTTGCTGCGAGATAAGAGAGAATGTTCATAGAACCAGGATTTCCCTTGAATGTCTTTCTGCTTTTTGAGGCTTTATAACCGATTCCCTTGCCGCCCCACCGAAATATTGGGGCTAGCCCGGCTGAGGCTCCACCGACCCAACAAACTTACCCGAAGACGGGCGTGGGCTCCACTCGTTCAATTCAACGAGCCACCAAAAGGTTATCCAAAGGAGAAAACGACCGTCCGGAGCGTAATTACCACTTGGAAATGTTTTTGTGCTCACCCCCGCTTAGCCACCTAGCCGCGAAGATCACCTTCCAAGAACCCTACGACGCAGTATGAGCTAGAACATTATACACACAGGACTCGCAGATTCCCGCACCAATTATCTCCTGAAAACGTTTTGGCGCTCGCAACTACCTAGCCATGGAGGTCACTGCCCAACACTCTACCAGGCAGTACCATTCAAAATTTTACCCCGCCACACAAAACTCCCAGTTTCCCACACCAGGGCAACCGAAATTAACGCCCTCCTTATCTCTGAACACCGACGACACGAGATAGGACTAAAAACACACTACCGCTTTCTCCACCCACCGAACGCTACCGCCTAAATTAATTTTCCCAGGTTTTCCTGTCACCATCCTGGGAAAAGAATTCCCGGGCCACACTTTTCACAAACTGAAAATTAATGTAATTATGTGATAGCAAGAAAAGGAAATCTGATTTTAACTCTACTCGAATTCTATGTGCTATCTTGTGTTTCTTTGCTTACAACAAACTCTTCCAACATAAAATTCTTCTAATTGAAAAAATAAATCAAGCCACTTACATATGTTAATTTGTTACTCTAGCAAGGGGCCCCTTACTTTTACTTTTTGATATAGCCACCGCCGGCTCTCAGTTGTTTCGTCCTAATTCCTTGTTCCAAAATCCAGGTTTCTTTTCCAATTTGAAGAAAATATTCTCGCCGAATACCACACCGTTTATTCCTCTGCCAGTTGATAGAAAACTCCCAAAAAGAAAAAGCGCGCCAACCTTCCCGGGCTTAAATAACCTCCGTTTAATGTTTTCCTCACTTCCACCGGAAAAATCATGTTTCAGGAGTGATTTTTTCCGTTCGTCGGAGTAGTTCCCCTCGCTTCGATTTCACTCACAATGAGTTCTACTCGGTGGCGATCCTAGTGGGAATAAAGTGCATTACGCGCTGAATGTATTTGATTGACAGTTCGAGCGGTCAGTAATTTCGTATTACCGCACCAACGCGTGGAGTGTCGTGCGTGCTATATATCCACCAGTCTCCTCGGGAATGTCGCGATTTCATTCATTTAGGGTTCGGCCACATCGCGATTTTACTGCCGTAACCAGCGATTTTTCGACGCAAATACGAACACACTGCGACAAGATTTCCAAAAGAACTTCAGGCATGCGCATAACTTATATGCTCATTTGAAGGTATGTCGTTGCCAGGAACACATGCGCTAACTCATTTGTGCGATAAGCAAAAAACTTCCGTGCTCATCAGCGTCATATGCCCAAATGATGTGTGCCTGCGCAAGTATCACAAAAACTACCTACTAAACTGGTTTTAGGAAAAATCGTAAATTCCTGTGACTGCAGACGTGGACAAAATTGTCGAAAATTGCAGTGTGCGGGCTTCCATTTAACCATGTGTAACTTGCGACAGAAGTGCGACTATATAGTCGTAGTCACATGCATCCCTTAGATTTTCGTGGTGGATATTAGTGAATTTGTGCGGAGAAAGTGAGTGGTGTGCTTTGACACGATGTTGCTAGCCAGTCAGGAAAAGTGGTAAGATACTCAAAAGATGTATCCGTATTTCGTCACGTTAGAAAATTTTTTGGTCCTCACAGAATGATCGGGGACGAAGTCCTCACTTGTGGACGCTTAACTAAGAGTAATTCCCCATCGCAAAGCATTCCTACCTTCAGAAAATTCTGTCACTTATTGGCGGACTATGAAATATACGCTTTAGCATACTAGATGTTTATTTTCTGGTGGATCAGGCTCTTTCGGTTTTACATTTCTCGCTGCTGCTTCTTTTAATTTACGTTCAGCCTCGAGTTCGCGCTTTACTTGTTCTATAATAGCTGCCAATGAAGTGTTAAATTCGCGAGTGTCCTCCTCTTGTATGCGTGGCATCGCGGCCTTGAGTTTGTGCTTGAATTGCTGCCAATCATTTCCCTGTAAATTTCGACAGCCTTCAGGCTCGAATTTAAATTAATCGTATTGTATACTGCATCAAAATTCATTGGAAGTCTATGTCAGAAAGTAGAATCAATGAAAACACAGGCAGTATGAAACCTTGATTTGGGAAATGATGTAAATGCCCGCAAATTATCCCGCATATCACGAATACCTATTGTCATAAGGCGGGAACAAAGATTCAAATTTCGGATTTTCTCCCATCATTGCATGTTATTTTGTTTGCGATGCGATTTCGACTGCTTCGAGGGGTTATATATTTTGTGCTGCCAAATATGTTGAATGGGCTTTTTCAGACGCAGCGTTAAAAGTGAGCGTTAAACAGGTTATATGGGCAGGAAGACTGAGAGGCATTGAGGGAGCCGGATGGTTAAAACATGCCAAAATTTTTTAGGGTGAAGGAGGGTAACGCACATAAACAAACGCATTTTGTTGATCATTTTTGGTTGGGGAAATTTTATACAAACGCCGGTCATCATTCCGAATTGAATATTCGGTGAAGAAGGTAGTCGTCATGAAACGATTGCCTTTCTTTAATTGGCGTGCAAAAATGGATGCGTAGATGTGAGAAGCCACGCGTTATTTAATAAATTTATTAAAGCAGAGGCCATGTTCAATTTCAGGAAACAACACGACAAATATCACGATTACAATAAAGTTAAATTGCCTATTGTAAATAGGCACGGAGGATTCAAATAAATCCAATAGAAGTTTGAATCGACAAACTATAACAATCATAAAATACATTTTTCATTCCAGTTTTTATTACCTCGTGCACAATTCAAGGCTAAAACATCAATTCTCAATCATTTATCTCTCTGTCTTCGCTTTCATGTTGTCCGCATAATGTCTAACGATCGAATGATCCTTTTGACACATACACTCGCAAGACGTGTATTGTATACAAAAATAGGTTGGCTGAACTATCCAACGTGTAAACATAAGGGCGTAAGCGCGAAACCTGTTTGGATATGGATGAGTACCATTCCCGTGTGAAAAAGCCCAATGAATGTCGAAAGTTTTCGCTCCCGTGTGATCCAGTCACAGTACCGGGAATTTTGCGTTTCGTTTCGAGCTTGTGTTGGTCCTTGATGCTTTCGACGCTTGCTACCGTCGCGTGTTCCATAATATGGCGTGTAAGTCGGAAGCGATCTAGCTACTTAAGTTTAATTACATGACGTTAAAAGGCAAAAAATATTATGTGGCTTGCTTTCCGTAATCTAACGAGTAGTCATTTTATGAATAAAAATTAAAATTCCTTGCTTTTGGCTACATTATTAGATTATCACAAAAGTTAATAAAGTGCGGCTCGCTATTGCGTAGGTGTAAATCTTATGAAATCAAGTATGGTAGTGTTGGGGGTGAGCAACGCTATGAAACCTCAATGTTCACCCGTATCAACTTCTTTAGAAATGAAACTTCAGGTATTCGATAATTGTTCGAATAATTCAAATAAAAAATAAGTTTCAACAGACTTATAAAAAATTATTTAATTTTTAAAATTATTGACAGAAGCGATTAATAACACATCCATACGCAACGAATGCTAGGCGTAGAATTTTTCTATTGTCGTTTTTAGTATCTGTTTGCTATAAGTGGACATCTTTAGATTGTGACTCCCCCTAAAATGAAATTGGAACTCGTTGTGCTATGATTTTAATCAAAACGCTGCGCACGGCAATCGGCGTCCTAAATGAAGCTAGTTTTTTGATAGGCAACGACAATTGTTGTAATACTGTACAATGAAGTAACCAGTTAGAAATAATTGTGTACTCGTACATACTCCTTTCGATTATGATTTAATTTTGTCAGAATGTGAAATTAGCCCACAAATCATGCCAGTATGCGGCGCTGTTAGATATGGTTAGTTTCGATTTGGACGCTATTTGATGCTGTCCATCCTCAAGGTTTGTTTCGGCTTCGATGCTAATTCGCAATCCTGGCTCTGAACGTGTTAATGTACAATATATTTGAGTGACAATAAGTTTTCCATATTACTAGGCTAAAAAAAGTTTTACTGACATCATTAACTAACCAATTTCTTAAAATTTTCTGATAATTGTTGTTGATTAATAATGTGTTATTCATCAATTTTTTTGGCAAGGAAAAGGGAAAAACTAATTTGGTCTTTGATGTAAAAATCAATTTCTCAACTGCTTTTGAAAAGTGATCTTGTTCTTCCAACACAAGATAGAATGCGTCTTTTCGAATTTTGATTCCTATCTGTAGAACTTGTCCATGAGATAAATCGAAGCAATAATTGATTGATTCTATAAAGTCAGTACATTTAAACAAGTTTTCTTTTTAAAATATTTCACTTTGCACAAATTGCATCATTTTATTGCGTCAGAATGCCCGCAGGGGGAATGCTGGTCGACAGGAGTAATCTTTTGGGCTAGCTTTCTTTGAGGAGTTCCACCCCCCACGTACCCAAGGAAACTCCGCAAGGGGAATGCCGGTCGACAAGACCACTCTTGGAAGCTAGCATTCTTTGGGGAGCTCCGCCCCCACGTACCCGAGGAAATTCCCGCAGGGAGAAAGCCGGTCGACAAGAACATTCTTGGAGGCTAGCATTCTTTAGGGAGTGCCGCCCCCACGGACCCGAGGATATGGGGGATGCCGTGAGGTTCCCTCCTGGGATGACAGGTAACGACTCTGATTGTATCTAGACTACGCTTTGGACAACGAACTGGAATTGACGCTTTAGGCTGGCGAATATGATGGCTTGGACCTAGTTGCTTTGCAAGGTAGCGCCGAGGTGACACTCGAGCGTGAATGGCTCCAATTCAACTATCATACCGTCTCCGTTCCGGTAAAACATTGGCAGGCTTCGGAGTATGTTTGAAGTCCGCACTTGAGACGGACTCCCGATTAGCGCTGGTCTGGCTCTGAGCACTTGTCCCCATAAGGGCTTGTGCCAACCCTCGCATGACCTCCCTGCTCTGCAAAGATAACCATGGGACCAAAAAGGCGACTACACACACGAACGGAGATAGCGGCTCCGAGGGGGGACCCAACAAAACTGGAGCAATCAAAAGACCAAAAAAACCCAAAAAAGGAAATAAAAAATAATAGCAACGACCACGCAACCAGCGGTTGCAGCCACGATGTCAACAGTACATCGAGAGCTGTACTAACCACGAAAAAAACGAAGACTAACACGACGACAGTGACGGTAGACGAAAAACGGAGAACAGCAGACAGTCTGGTGCAGACTGAGATTCCTGCGGCGTTTGGGAACAGCAAAAAAATTATGCGAACGCCAGAGCGTCCTATTAAGGAGAAGCGGGAGACTCGGCAGGATGCTTCAGGTGTTCGAGCAGTGGAAGATAACATAAAGAGCACCGAAAATTCGATTGTCACCGTTGCGATCGTTACTAAAGCGACCGATGCAAGGGTCACAAATCCCGACATTGCAACGAAAAATCCAGAAGCAAAGGAGGAGATTACGGCACTAAAAGCAAAGAGTGACCAGACACCGCGTGATTGTACTGCCAATGTTGAAAATGTGGCGGAAGTACTGCACTCGGAAACGGAACGCGAAAACCTCTCCCAAGGATGGTTACAAGGTACAATTGTGGCCCAGCGATACGAAGAAGAAAGACTACTTCGAAAAGCGGGAGATGTTCTGAAAAGAATACAATCTGCATGCGACTCTCCGAAAATTAGCAAAAAAAGCAAAGGAAGGGCTCCTTGAACTAGAGGAGCTCCTAGATCGCATAGGGCACTATTGGAGGAGCTGGTTAAGGGCCGACGATGAACAGAAGGCTAAAGAGGCGCTTGGGGCAAAATCTAAAGGCGACATGCAGATAGCTCCATCATTAAAAGTCAATAAAAGTATGGCGTCTAGCCATACGGGCGTGGAGCACCAGATCACGGGTTCCAGACAGTGCTTACAAAAGGAGCGAAGAAAGCCGTAAAGAAACTCCTTCAAAAAAAACCAGAAAATAAAATTCGCACGGATACCCAATTAGAAAAAGGGCCTGATGCAAAACAGGAGAGGCAGAAGCCCCGCCGAAGACCCCGGCAGCAGGCACTGTTTGTAAAGCCCCAAGATGGCCGATCCTACGCGGAGGTGCTGCGGGACATCAGGGGAAACGTAAGGCTCGAAGACACCAATACTACCATTAAAGTAGTACGACCAACGCGGTCGGGCCACATACTGGTCGAGTTCGGAGCAGAGGCCGGCAATAAAGAAGCATTCTGTGAC
The DNA here is from genome assembly GCA_963969285.1 of Odontomyia ornata. Classification (NCBI taxonomy): domain Eukaryota; kingdom Metazoa; phylum Arthropoda; class Insecta; order Diptera; family Stratiomyidae; genus Odontomyia; species Odontomyia ornata. Next base: position 170,610,547 of record OZ017740.1, on the reverse strand, counting down.
GCAGTAAAGAAAGTACTCGGCAAAAACGCAACTATAGCCCCGCTTGAGCCGATGGCAACGATCGAAATACGGGACATTGACTGCGTGACGGATCTGGCCGAGGTAGAAGAGGCCATCAAAAGGGAATTCCCTAGCGTGGGAAGGATCAAAGTGAGACTGACACCAGAAAACAACAGGGGACAACGCATGGCCATAGTTGACTTGACCGAAAAGGACGCCGAACAATTCCTGAACAAGGGCAAAGTACAAATAGGGTGGGTTGTCTGTAGGATACGGCAAAGAACAACGCCTCTTCAATGTTTCTAATGCCTTGGTTATGGACACACCACACAAGTATGCAAAGGACCTGATAGGAGTTCCCTATGTTACAAATGCGGTGAAATGGGACATAAAAGAAAAGAGTGTACGAAGGAGGCACACTGTATTCTTTGCAAGGATGCTGATCCAAAACCTGATTTTGGACACGTCTTGGGATCAAGAAAATGCCGGGTGTTTCAGGAAGCCCTAGCTAAGGCCAAATCAGAGCTTCGATGACCCGCATCCTGCAGCTAAACCTACAACGCAGTTCAACCGCCCAAAATCTGCTTGAGCAGTTTGCGAGGGACATGAAAGCCGACTTCTTACTGCTGAGTGAGCAACACCATAGTGAAAGTCCTGCATTATGGTATTCTGATGAAACTGGTACTGCCGCCATCTGGTTTCGGAACAGTGACTATCAAGCGGAGAGTTGTGGACGAGGGGATAGTTTCGTGTGGGTTCGGTGCTCAGGGATCACCTTCTTTAGTGTGTACCTAACGCCTAACGAGTCGATATCATCTTTCCAAGCCAAGCTTAATGCTTTGGAGGGCGCTGTCTCGAACGCAGAGGGCAAAGTGCTCGTTGGGGGGGTGGGACTTCAACGCTAAAGCAATCGAATGGGGGGCATGCCTCCGACGGATCCGCGGGGAAAACGAATCCTGGGAATGGCAGACAGGACGGCCCTCGTCGTACTAAACTCCGGAAATACGCCGACTTTCCGCCGTATTGGCTGTGAGGGAACCATACCAGACGTGACATTCGCCTCAGAGTCCTTAGAACGAAGGATACACAACTGGAAAGTATTAGAGGACTACTCAGCCAGTGATCATCAGTGCATTCTGCTTGAGATAAGTGATGTTGTCTCCCGACGTCCGTGCTCTCGGCCTTCCACAACTGGATGGAACATCGGAAGGATGGACGTCGAGAGGTTCGTCAAGGCTCTGACAGCAGGTGAGCCGCTGCAGGGAGCTTCGGAGGGGACGGAAGAATGGGCAGCTGAAGACGTGGTGAACTCTACTATGAGCATCATTACGACTGCTTGCTGCGCTTCTATGCCCCGTCAAAGACCCCGGCACGGCAAGCCCCCAGTGTACTGGTGGTCAACTGAAATCGCTGAAAAGCGAAGGGAGTGTCACAAGCTTCGACGTGAGGCTCAACGGGTGCGGAACCCTGATGAGGCATGCGAGCAGGTGGCAGCATATAAGTCGGCCAGGAAATGCCTTCGCAAGCTGATCAACAGTAGCAAGGCTCGCTGCTGGCAAGACCTAGTGGACAATGTGAACAAGGATCCGTGGGGCCTTGGCTACAAGCTTGTCATGGGGAAACTTGGTGCCCTACGGAGGCCTTGTATACATGACGCGGAAAAGATGGACGCGATAGTGCGGAAACTCTTCCCCGCCCATCCCGTCCGTGTTGACGGTGTCCATGGTGAAACAGCAGTGGAGTGCCCACTCTTCACACAGCTGGAGCTGGAGGAGGCAGTTCTCTCATTGAAAACGAGGAAGGCTCCAGGTCCAGATGGTGTTCCAGCTGAGGTGTTGCGGCTCGTCTATCACCATTGTCCTGACTTGCTGCTCAGCACATTCAACGCTTGCCTACGGTACGGGGTTTTCCCGGTACGATGGAAGGTGGCGAGGCTCGTGCTGATCAGCAAGGGGAAGGGAAATCCCGGATCGCCGTCTGCATACCGCCCGTTATGCATGCTAGACACGGCTGGGAAAGTGCTAGAGCAACTCATCAAGGGAAGACTCACTGACGCGATTCGTGCTGCTGGGGACCTATCTCCTCGGCAGTACAGCTTTAGAGCAGGACGTTCTACCATTGATGCGATTGCAGAGGTGATGAACGCGGTCCAAAAGGCAGAGGCATATAGTCGCACCAAGCGACGGATCGTCCTGTTGGTGACACTCGACGTCAGGAATGCCTTCAACTCCACTAGATGGGTGGATATTCTGGTTACACTGGAAAACTCTTTTCAAGTTCCAGAATATCTAATGCGGCTTTTGAGGAACTACCTTAAGGACCGAAGCCTGCTCTACGACACGACACAGGGCCAACGAAGGATGGAAATTACATCGGGTGTTGCCCAGGGATCTATCCTTGGTCCAGACCTGTGGAACGTGTCTTACGACAGGCTACTGAGACTTGAGATGCCAGATGAGTCACGCTTGGTTGGCTATGCGGATGATGTTGCGGCTCTGGTCGCTGGACGCACCGTTGAACAAACGCAACTTAGGCTAGGTATACCAATGCGCCGAGTGAGGGACTGGATGACTGCTCGTGGGCTGAGTTTAGCACTGGAGAAAACCGAAGTGGTCATCTTGACAAAAAAAAGAATCCCGAGAGTAAGGATGATCAGTATTGGAGACATACAAATCCAATCGAAGCCAGCGGTGAAGTACCTGGGGCTACTGATCGACTCGAAGATTAGTTTCTTTGAGCAAATCAGGGCAACGGCTGAGAAGGCTGCTTCAGGAATATCGGCCCTGAGTCGACTTATGGCCAACGTAGGGGGGCCCAGTCCATCAAGAAGACGCCTCTTGATGAGTGCTGTAGGGTCAGTGCTACTGTACGGAGCAGAGGTATGGGGCGACGCTCTCAGCAAGGAGGTATACCGGAAACGTTTGGCACGGGTGCAGAGAAGAGGAGCACTGGGAATTGCATCTTCGTATCCAACAGCCTCCGACTCGGCGGTGAGAGTGATTGCAGGCGTGATACCTATCGCCCTCCTTGCTAGAGAGCGCCGCGCTATTTACCTGCGCCGAAACGAAGATGCGAGGGAGATGGTTGTCCGCGAAGAGAGACGGCGCTCACTCAACGATTGGCAGCAGTCTTGGGTGAATTGCACGTAGGGAAGGTGGACTGCGCGCCTCATCCCGGATGTGAGACCTTAGCTGAATCGAAGGCATGGTGAGACTGACTTCTATCTGACCCAGCTTTTGAGCGGGCACGGGTGTTTTCAGTCTTACCTGCACAAGATCGGTAAGTCACGGTCCCCCGATTGTCGGTTTTGCCCAGGGGAGGAGGACAATGCGTGTCACACAATTTTTGCGTGTGCAAAATGGGTTAGGCTGCGAAGGTAACTTTACAGGGAGACGGGGGAGCTCACCCCGGATAATATAGTTGCGGTGATGCTCGAATCGGTTGACAAATGGAACCAGGTGGCACATTATGTTCGGGCAGTCCTAAAATATAAAAGGGACTCACAGCAGCCGGGGGCGCTGGGGCTGGGGGATCGCTCTTCTGGCAATTTCTCTTCCCCTCTCCCCTCCCGCTAGGAAAGGGATTCCCCAGCTTGAAGGCGCTTCACGGCGTAACAAAACGAGGCCTGGCCCGAAGTAATGTGTCAAACGGTTCCAGGCTGGGTCCTCAGGTTGACAGGGGAGGTGTTTAGTGGGTAGTCCAGTCGCGCATGGGAGTCCCACACTCTGTGCATAAATAACCTTCACCTCCCTACCACAAAAAAAAATTGCGTCAGAATATGCAGTTAATCAGAATAAAATAGTGAAGAAACTATCTTTAGCGAGCATAAATAGTATTCTCTGTTGACCGCAACTGTTTTGGTACTTCACTAAACTTGGGCTGCGCACTCGTTTTTGGTACGCTTTGTTCTATACATGTGAAGTTTACTCTTTCGCAAGAAATAATGCTTTTGGGTTTCATCTATATTGAAGTCTTTAGTAACAAGATTCGAGGCTAATGAAATAGCGGAGCCAGAATAATAACGTAACTGGCAAATATAACTTCTTAAATAAGATTCAGTATCCGATTGTTTGCCTTTTTGGGCATTTTTTTGTTTGGAAGCTGAATATGGACTCTTGTAAGACGGCCGAACAAATTTGTACATTGAAGTGTATTGCCTAGTAAAGGATTCAATAAAATTTTTGATTCCAGATATTTCAGTAGACCGCAAATTTAGAGAGACAATTCTTGACATAATAATTAACTTTTTCTTCGTTTGCCACCCAAAATTTATGAGGTTCCTGAGTGAATCTTCTCTTTCAATTAGCATTTTCAGCCTCTCATCGTGCAAGCGATAAGTTGATTCACGTAACAATCCTGCCTTTGCACAATTACATATGTTCTATGCATTTGAATTTGGCACACTTTTGAATAATAATAATATCAACTTTAGCGTTGGTGCTGAACAAAACTCATGTTACATGTGGATGAAAAAACCTACTACCAGACCTATGATACAAACGGGCACAACCTTTTTTTATTCAAAAAAAAAAAAAATTAGGGATAGTCCGTGAATCCTGATTTTTCAAACTAATTGCAATTGTTTAGCAGTCTTCTGTTTTTAAATGTTTCCAGTCGTTTCTTCACCAGGAAAATGAAAACAGCTATCAATTTCAGCTATCGCAATAAGTTTTCGAACCATAGATAACCGATAACAAATGAGTTCGTGTGCATTGTTAATGATCTAGAAGTAATTACGTCACTATTTCGAATTGATATTTTCAACTCACAAAAATTTAAGAAGGGACTCGATCTGCGATTTTAAGTGCAAAAATATTATTTTCGCTTTATGTTAAGTATCAAGCAAAGATAAGATAAACACAAGCCGGCACAATAAGAAAATGTTAATTTTTGGGATTAGTTGTAGCAACGTCCACGTAAATGTTAATTGGAACTGGTGGTATTACTTTGTATCACGTGATCTGGGGCTTTTCTACTAAGCGCTGTGTGGTTTATGTCAGAAGTTAAAAGTTAAGACAAATGAACTTAGTATATTTATTTTTTTCATATTTACCTGACATTTTGCTGGATATTTCACAAGGAGTAGCTTCAGTTAATTGGATTCCCCGCAGTGGATCTGGGCAACGTATTAACTAATTGGAATATACTTACAAACTGAAAAGGCGTTAATGACTAAATCATACAATGTTGACTCAAGCACTCTTTATTTCACTTGTCTAGTTATTATCAATCATCTTAAATGCGATAACAACAAAAGGTAGATAAATGAATCAGTACTTCATAGTCGGAGCAATGCATTGAGTATCTGGGGCGTTTTCGCCCCTCAACTTATAATCAATTGCGACTTTATATTCTGGTTGAATGCATGGGAGGCTTTTGTGGGAAGTAATGATATTCCTACTTTAACACATTTGTATGACTTGAATGTATTTTAATGCTTATAAAATTATTATGAAAAGAGGTTATGTGAGTGATTTCAATAGCATGCGGTATTCGTTATTTTTAACTGACTGCCAGCGGACAGAATTTATCAATTCTACATGTATAATAATTTTTTTACAATAAACTATTAAAATTTGTACCTGTCTGTCCGTCAGTGTGTCGCAGCAAATTTTCACAGAAACTAGACTCATCAAATTTTGTAACAAGCTCACAAGTGGTTAGCTAGTGGAAGTTTCATAGTCGAAAAAATTCAAAGGATTTCAATGTGGACTTCCCATATATCGATGCGACTCCTTAAGCAAATCACTGAGAATAGTCGAGTAGGGTATTAAATGACAGTTCTTGATAAAATATTGCATCAACAGTTGTCAAAACTGCGATTCCGATCATGTAGCAGGCGGGAGAAGTGGGAAAATACGAAAAAATTGTATTCTTTCTCGTGATTGGACATCTGTGTTTCATAAGTAAACAAGTTGAGTAAGCAGGAGAGTGCTCTTACCAGAAGGTCTTTGTAAACATGCTAGGGTTAGAAACAAGTTTTCTAATGGCGTGACGTGATAACTTGAATTATTCATCCAATACTTGGATATGAAATCGTTCAAATTTATACAAAAGTTGCACAGTTTCTTTCATAAGCACAGTGCAGTCGCCATTTAAATCTAGCTTAAATGATTTTTGTGAATGCTCGGCCGATTGGACATGTTCAAGTTAAACACTATTCCTTAAATTTTCATGAAAATTGAAAGAAAATAAAAGTGCCTAAGTCAATTTTAAATATATATAGGGTTTTCCAATAAAAGGTGTTATTTTGAATATATCTTCTGATTTAACACCTTGCGACTTCTTCCTTTGGAGCCACGTGATAGAGAAGACCTATGCCAATAGCCCAGCGTCGATTCAAGATCTCAAAGATGAAATTCGCGAGACTATCGAGGACATAGGGCAACCACTTTGCGATTTGGTTATGGAAAATTTCATGAAGAGGATATGGTCCTGTAAGCGTGTCGTAGTGGTTATTTGCTCAATGTTAATTATTGCTATTTACGGCATATCTTCTTCTTTATAATGAAATGAACATTCGATCATTTGTATTAAAAATGGCATTTTTGTTATCATATCAAAATAACACCTCTTATTGGAAAACCCTACATCAACCATAAACACGTGTTATTGTTGGTGTAATTCCATACAATTGAAATGGCTATAACTCACTTGATTATGATTCGATCTCAATCAAATTTTGTAAACATATATAACTTATATTAGTCTATATAATAACGAAATTTGAAGAAGTTTAAAGGTACCGTTTTGATTTTATGGGCAAAAATGTAAATTCTACAAATCATACTATTATCAACAAAGTGTAGCAAATTTCGTTTTCTAAGGTATTTGTTGCCCTTGTACTCATAAAGGTCGACGTTCGTGATAATTTTCAGATTTTTCGGCTGAAAGGTGTCGAATCGCGTGGGGGGGACACAAATTTTTGGTACATTTTGCCTTCCCCTGGACCCCCTAATTCATAAAATGATTTTTTGATTTCAGATTCTAAAAGTTCTAATCAAGACCTTTCATTTGATACCCCACTCGACTACCTTTGATTAAAAAAAATTTTTGTTAAGGCCTTAACTTTTGAGAAACTATCACTTTTGACCTTTTCACAAAGTTTGAGCATTCTAGCTTCTATAGTTTCTGGGGAAATCAGCTGTGACGCAAGGACAGACGGACAGATAGGTCACGAAACTAGTAGGTCTTTGTAAAAAACTTTTTTTACAAAGACCTAAAAAATGCCTCAGAAGCTGAAATTGGCTTTTTATTGAGATAGATCATAATAAAATTGTCTAAATTTGGAAGTATTATCAGAATCTAGCCATATTCAGCAAAGTAATCTTCTTCTTCGTAGCACTACAGCCCCTCACGGGTCTTCGCTTCCTGCAACAAGCACCTCCAACTGTCTTGGTCCATTGACCTCGTGCTCTAATTTTGAAATCCAAGCAGCGATGATTTGTACTCGTCGGCAGAGTTGGACCAGTGTTTCCTCGGTTTTCCCCACTGGTCTCCGCCTTTCAGTTCTTTCAAGGAAAGCCTTTTTGGGTATCCGTAGTTCGTCCATACAAGTCACGTATCCAGCCGATTGCAGACTTACAATCGCTGACACTTCCGGCTCTTCAAAAATTTCATACAGCGTACGGTTGTATCGAATTCGCTATTGGTCCCCGTTTGAGCCGGGACTTTTTTGACCTGGCTGTGGCAAGGTTGCAAGTATCCTCTACATGGACGTATTATACGAATTTATTTTTTCATTATGTTATCACTTATCAGTACACAATTTAAATTTTTCTCAGAATTGATTGTAATCAATAAAGACAATAAATATTTCAACTGAGCATCCAATTTCACTAGATTACGCTAGACGAACAACCCCTCTCCATTTTCGAGCTCTGACTACCTTTTCAACCCCTGAACCACGACTGACTGTTTTGGGATCATCAGCCCAAAGATGACGAAATCGGTGGCCACTTTGGTCTTGATCGACGTTAATTGTAGAAGCTGTAGGAGATTTTCCTGGTCCATGAGCATACGCTGGTTCTAGGGTAAGTGCTCTCTGATACTGATCAATTCCATGCCCAACTGTTGTTGTGACAATAACAAGTTCTGTGACCAGACTGGTGAGGGTTGATTGATTTCTCTGGAGGTTGATTGATTTCTCTGGAGGTTGATTGAAACGACAGCATTGTGATCAAATCAAGCATCTGATTTCGATTTCCCTCAGGCTGTGGAGCCTTGATTGCATTGGCCAACTTGGCTAGATCTGGCTCAATTGCTGTTAAACGTTTACGGGTCATCTGTTCAGTTTTCCCGAGAATATTCAGCGTTGAGTCAGTGGTGGAAGTTTGGTTTTGCAAGAGCGAATGCAATTTAGCTTGTCGTCCTTACATTGCTTTAATCGTTTGGGCCATTTGATTGGGGTAGTCATCATTAAGAACGCCAAATAATGACCGTGTGGGGCCCTCCCACGGCATTGATAGTGCCTCTCTTAGATCTGATTCTCAAGATTTGATTTGTGTTAGAGGTCGGACAGCTGCTGTAACAGGCTCATTTTGTTCTGTAGGATAGCCAATTCTCACCAATACGGTTTCAAGTCGTAATAGACTAGTAGCCTCCATTCACTCGAAGACAAGTATGCTCTGCCTAAGGATTGGAAATATAGACCAAGATGTGTGTTGGGAAGGCGTTCACTTTGGGAACTAGTAGGCATGCCAAGAAGAGAGTCACGATTTGACATTCCGGAACGTATCGGTTGCTGTTTCGTTACTGGGTTGCTGGAATTGTTATCCCGAGCTAGGTCCTCTGTCAATGGCAAAACGCTTGTTTGTGATGGCCCTTTGTCAACTGGTGGATTTTTGAGCACTGGGAGTGGAGCCAAATTAGGTATCGGTCTTTTAAATATTCCGGAGGCAGTTTTGACATTAGCAGCTCGTACGAAGCCAACTTCGCCTTCATACGTTTTGATGGTTCGACTCAGTGGCCATTTCATCGACGGGTTATTGTCTCCGCTAACGATTACCATTGTCCCGGGGGTCGCATTCTGGTTTTATTGCCTCCACTTCATCCAATGTTGAAGCTGTGTTAAGTACTTATGAGACCATCGTCTCCAGAGTTCAAGTTTGAGGTAGTTTATCAGCTTCCACCTAGCATGGAGACCGCAAGTAACTGGTTCTGTGTGACTATCCGCCATCGTCGTGAGGAGTTAGCGCTGTAAGTTTTCAGGGTCGTCTGACATCAAAATCAATGGTCTTGAATTGAGGATGGCTTCTAAATCGACCACCAATGTGTGCAACTCTTCATAGGTGAGTGTTGCGGAGTTGCTTCGATGAATCAAATTTTTGACAGATTTTATCCCCGCCTCCTACAATCCGCGAAAGTGAGGAGCGGGGGGGATGAAATGGAAGTCACTTCCTCGGGTGGTGCATGCCGTGGTTACTTCTTGACATGCACCATTGGAATACAGCGCGGACAACAATTCTGATGACTGGTTGTGAACTCACACAAACGTGGTGGCTGCAGTGATATGGGTAGATATAAAATGTCCGTAAAGGACTGCAGCGATGGTCTACTGCCTCGGCAAAAAAGAATGGTAGGATCTGCCGAGATTGGCCTTGTCTGGGGAGGCGTGAAGGCACTGGTAGGCTAGCGTCGTGGGGCGGGTTCTTTCCCCCACCACAAGGACCCACTGCAAAAAAATTTCGGTATTTGGGTATTGGTATTGGGTATTTACCCAACATCCTCGCCGGGCTGGTGATGTGGGTTCCAATAACGCTGTGATTTTTAAAAATAGTTAACTGGAATTGGTATCTACTTCGTCGAGAGAAAGTAAATTGATGATCAAGCATAACACTTTTTTTTCATTCAGGGGCTTTGCGATTCCACAGAAAAATATAATTATGTATTTAAACTGTCTTTTTAAGGTTTTTGTAAAAAAATTTTTACAAGACCTACTAGTTTCATGGCCTGTTTGTCCATCTGCCCGTGCATCACAGCAAGTTTCGCCAGGAACTATACAAACTAGAATACCCCTAAACATTTTTTTAAAATCAAAGTTATGCGAGTTAGGTATTAAATGAATTTTCTAGATTATAACTATAGGAATCTGAAAGAAAAAGGTCATTTTATACATCAAAATGTACCAACATTCCCGCAGGATTGGTATTACTTACCCTGCATCATATTCGCAGCTATAGAAGCCCGATTTCCATAATATACTTTTTAGCTTATACGCTTCACGTCATAACGGTATATTTGTCTTTTAAATTAGAATCAAATGCCGGGACCGATGAACACGCTCAGACACAAGTCCACAAACATAAAATGATTTTTATAAGAAACCCTAACTTTTACCTTAAGAAATTCTCTGCACCATTCACGTTGATCGTTAACACTCTGGGAATTCTTCAACCATTATCTTCGGTTGGACTGTATATTGACGATTCGCGGCAAAGGATTTCATCCCAGCTCCATGCATGAAACACAAGAAATTATATCATGGGGCCACTTGTACACAGGAAAATATATCATGGTGCAATTTGTGTGTGTAAATTTCACTGCACTTTGCAAGCGCTAAATCCAGTTCATTTCCATAAATTCTTTCTTCTCTAATCTAGGATCGATGATTCTGGGTACGCAGAATGGACTCGGATAGTGTCACGTAGTGCGGGCAAAACCTGGAGGCAGGCCTTTTCAGACGATTTTCAGGGTCGCAAAACATGCAGCACGACAAGACCTAGGCGTGAAAATTATTCGCGAAACACTCCCGTGCGCGAAAATTGAATCCAAAATTGCTTCAAGCTCGAAGTTACGATACACGCAACCAAGAGAGAGCCTCGGCTACTACTCCACCTCGTTCCAATGTCAGATACTGAGTTCCGTTCAACAAACGCGACCTCAACGCGGTGGCGATCAAGAGGCGAATCCCCTTTTGGTTGTCAATCTTCCACACGCTAGATGTCCAACGGCACTCAACGAGCCTCTCATTCATTCCCAATTGCATTGTGGAAGTGCAATTCGTGAATAAGCTCCGTTGTAAAGAGGTTGCTGAATTTTTAAATTAATAGAAGATAATAATGAAAAAAATTTTAAATAATAAAACGATAAATATCATAAAGAATATAATTATAAGGAAATGTTTAAATTTAATATAGAAAAAAAATGATACAAAATTTACATTCGAATAAAATAAAAATTTTTTTATGATTTATAACTATAAATTGAAATAATTAAAAATTTTTTTCAAACATGCAATTAAAATTTCGGATAGGTACCATGAAGGTTCTCGAGCAGTTTGCTTAGTCAACTGCTCGATTACCACTTGGCGTTGCCGCAAAAGGGGTTTCGGTAGTGGCTTCTTCGTCAAAGGAATCGCTTGAGAGAGTAAAAGAATGCCTTGGTGCTTAGCTAGCTTACTAACCCCAGATGGACGGCCCTGGTGGCGGAGCAGCAAAATATGGCAATGTTCCGTGTTTAAGATTGGGTACGTATACCTCGGTAGTAGAGAATCATGGGCCCATTGAAATCTATGATTGGACGGGCTGGTTGAATACGTGCACTCGGCAAGTTTCCAGTGAGTTGTGGAAACAGCTTAGGCTTGACTCAACTGCACCATATACATCCACGAACAATTGATCTCGCAAATTGCGTTCCTTGGATTCGCCAAAAACGTTGTCTTGTAGTAGCTAGCAATGCCTGTAAACTGAGATGGCAGCTGTTGCAGTGGATGCTCATCATCAGCAGTCTGCTAAATGTATGTTTGAACGGTAAAAGCACCAAGTTTTTGGCATTAAATGTGATTTTAGCAGCTTCCAGCCTCCCACCGACATGGATGGTGCCTTCTGAATTCGAGAACGATGCCAGTCACACCAACGGACTGTGCTTGCATACATGGTTCCCCAGCTAATATCCAGAATTTCATTGTTAAAGGATTCACATTGAATATAGCTCAAGGCGATCTCCAGGGCCATGGATAACTCATCACTTATGTGCACCTGATTCGCCATTTGAGAAAGCTTGGCCATTGATTTTAGGCGACAGACAAAACACATCATATAGGCCACTATGCGCTTGCAGTCTCTTGAAGAAGTTTCCGTGATAGATCTCTTAAACAAAATGAACTTCAGGAACCTTTGTCACCACCATCGCCACCTTAGTCCGCTTCTTCTCCAAGTCGCAGAGCTCCCCACTCGGAGAATCGGGAGGCCAAAGACGATTCTGCTTTGCATAAAAATGGTAGTGCTTGCTGTTCGATTCAGCTGGCACCATACCATGTGACAAGATGTTGGCTTTTTGATCGGCCGAGACCCTATTCGCCACAAAAGTATTGTACGAAGATGCTGTAGAATTGACCCAAGCTAAGACGATCTCGGCAGTTAAGCGTAGCTTTGACTTGGTGGCTCGCCTTGTGAGCTCTGCTCCAAACTTCGGAGTACGCAGCTCCAGGCGTAGAACAGTGATCGTCTTGGTTGGAGTCACTCTTGATTTTGTGCACAACAGGATGACTATGATTTGACCGATCCTCAGGGTTGATTGTACGTACACCACAGCGCCATATGCCTTCTTCTAGGCATCACGGAAAGTGTGCAACTGGACTTGCTCTGGTTTCTCGCCTGCACTGACATGTCGAGAAAACTAGGCCAGCTGCAATGACGGCAGGCTGCTGCAAAATTGGACCCTTGATCTGCTAACAATTGACGATGGTTGATATGCCATTTGCGCAAATACATTTTCGTGTATTTCCCCTCCCTGTGCGCCTCTTGAAGAAAAAAATGTGAGTTTAAGACGTGCTTTGAAAAGTTCTCATCAAGACCTTTCATTTGATACCCATATCGGCTACCTTTGATGAAATTTTTTTTGAGAGCCACTCCCCTGTATGGGGTGACTCCCGTGTATGGGGAGACTCCCCTAAAATAACATATCTTATAAAATTTTTTTGCAGTTGAATTTTGAAGAGAGCACACTTTGATGTTTCTAGCTTAAGTAGTTTGCGAGAAAAAGTGTTGTAACCCACGGACAGACAGGACGCAATTTCAGTAGAGTTTTGTAAAATTGTTTTACAAAACCCTAAAAATGGATTTTGTTTTTGTGGGTTTTGAGGTTTGGGTTTTAATTTTTGGATTTTCAGACTCCGATTTCGTTGTTTTTGAAAAGTTTATTGACCGCTTGGACCACCTGTACTATTGACTTGATGTAATAAGGGTGAAGGTGAGTCTTTTGCACCTGATAACGGAATCGAAAGTAATAACCGTGCCATCGGCATGGAGGTTGGGTGACGGGCTAACTCCCCATCCCATTAAAATCCTACATTGTTTCGAAACATACAACGGAGACTTGGAATGGATTGGACCAACGGCAACGACCTCGCAACCGAAAAATGTACTATGGCACTGGATGCTGGAATGTCAGATCCCTCAATTGCCCTGCAAATGTTAAGGAGCTTTTACAACAGGCCTGTCAATATTATTAAAAATACTGTTATCTAGAAACGAACTGGACTAGAAGAGATATTCAAGATATAAGATCGCACACAATATTCAAAAGTGGGAAGCCCACTGGAAAGTGTAAATTCGGAGTGGCTTTTATTGTGGATAGGGAGTTCAAATCACTTGAAATTAATTTGAAGGTAGTGAATGAACGATTGAGTGCAATCTGTATCAAAGCGATATTTTTCAAAATTTGGCTGATCAATGTACGCGCCATGACCGAACAAAAGGACGAAGAAACGAAGGAAATATTCGACAATCACATGCAAAGACTAGCCGATCCCTTGCCTACAAAAAACACAAATATAACTCTGGGCGATTTCAACGCTAAGGTTGGCAATAAGCTATCTCTTTAGGGAACGACTGGAGGATATAGCCTCCATGATGAAACAAATGACAACGCCCAGCGCCTGATTGACTTTGCATGTAGCAATAATCTGGTCATTTGGTCAACTTGCTTCTACATCAGCGCATACAAAAATTGTCCAGGGTATCATCGGATGGCAACACACAAAACCAAATGAACCATGTTCTGATCCAACAAAGATGGGTCTCGAGCATACTTGATGTCCGTACATACAGAGGAGCCAATTGTAACTCGGATTATTACTTGATTAAACTAGTCTAGCGATATCGTATGTCTAATAATTAGAATTAAGACAAGAAAATATGTACTATGACGACCAATTGAGAACAACAACACAATGCAAACATACAAAGTAGTGAAAAGCTTGAAACAAGGTTATCGACCCAAGACCACACTCTGCTGTGATCAAATCGGGAACATAATCACTGATCGAAACAGGAGTAAGAAAAGATGGGCATCATATTTCAAGAACCTCTTTAACTTTCCGCAGAGCTCCAGAACATTGTAGCCTATAGATATTCCCGGAGAGCTTCCATTGGCGCCACCAACCCTGGATGAAGTTTGTTCTACCATCAAAATTCAAAGGAATAATAAAGCGCCGGGTATTGATGAAATTTCAATAGAGCTGAAAAAAATATGGTGGCAGTTGAGGACACCATTCACAAAGTCATCAATTATGTTCCCTTTCCACAAGAAAGGTGACAAGATACAGTGCTAAAACTACAGAAACATAGCACTACTTTGTACGGGGTACGAAATATTTTCGAAGATCTTAGAAAACAAAATCAGATCATACGCCAGTATTATTGGAGAGTATCGCCAGTATTATTGGAGGGTATCAAGGTGGGTTTAGAGCAGGCAGATACACGCCAGACCAATCGTTTAATGTCAAGTAGGTACTTGAGAAACGCTGGGACTTCAACATAGACGTACACCGAATATTCGTTGACTTGGGCAAGCATACGACAGTATTGATCGTTACATACTGTACAAAATAATGTTTTGCTTTGGTATCCTAGCCAAATTAGTCCGTCTTTCCAAATTGACAATAATGTCAACTACCTCCCAGTCCCGCATCAATAACCAACTCACCGACGCCTTTGACACAAATATCCGACTAAAGCAGGGAGGCCCCATTCCTATTCAAGTTGGCTATAGAATAAAAGCTACCTGTCGATACAAGGGGTACGTTACTATACAAGTCAAGCCAAGTGCTAGCCTATGCGGAGGATATTAACATTATGTCATGTTTACAAACAACTGCCAAATAATTTTTCCTGAAACTCGACAGCGAAACAAAACAAGTAAGGTAACAAATCAATGAGAATAAAACTAAACTCATGACGCACAAAATATCACACTTAACGAATACAATATCAAAAATGTCAGGGTATTGCTCACAACATCCAGCAACAAAAAGGCTGAGACGCCTGATTGGCTAACTCAGTTAGTTTATGGGAGGAGCTTTAGTCTATTGGTTGAGGGGAATACTGCTTCTATGTGTTTTTTTCTAACTCTTTTATTCAATAAATGGCAAAGTTTACAATGATTTGTGAAATGAGGTATGGAGGGCAAAAGGTGGTCTCTTACGCCACTAATAGATTTAGTTTTTTTCAAACGGGTAAAAACTAAAGCTTCGGATGCATAAAAATTGCCCACTAATCGAAATTTTGAGCATTTTTCGTTGAGATTTGTTAGGGATCTCTAGACATAATGTTGTTTATTGTTGAAAAATATAGCTCTATTATGTTCAAAGAAACTACGTTGAACAAAAGGAATCAAATATTTAAAACCATGAAGTTAAATTTACTGGACAGAATATTCTTTTGAGCAAACAATAGAACAATATATTGAATTTGGTATGGGTAAAATCGTTTATTTCGCTTATGAAACCAAGATAAGGGAAAAATGGGCATCATATTTCAAGAATCTCCTTAATCCTCCACACAGCTCCAGAACATCAGCACCTACAGATGTCTACGGAGAGCATCCATTGGCCCCACCAACTCTGGATGAAGTGTGTTCCATCATCAAACCCCAACAGAATAATAAAGAGCCTGGCATCGGTGAGATCCCGGTGGAGCTTATCAAATATGATGGCAGCAGTGTTCATAAAGCTAATCACAAAGTTATCTGGTACATTTGGAAAGAAGAACATATGCCGAAAGAGTGGAGGCAATCAATTATATTCCCTATCCACAAAAAAGGTGACCAGCTACAATGCAAAAATTATAGAGGCATATCACTACTTTCAAAAATCTTAGAAAATAATATCAGATCATACGCCAACAGTGTTATTAGGGAGTACCAAGGTGGTTTTAGAGCAAGTAGATCGACAATAGACCAATTGTTCACTGTCAAGCAGGTACTTGAAAAAGCTGGGAGTTCAACATAGCCGTGCACCAGTTTTCGTTAATTTTAAGCAAGCATATTACAGTATTGATCGTAACGTACTGTACCAAGTAATGCTTTGCGGCATCCCAGCCAACTTAGTCCGTCTTACCAAAATCACAATGACGTCGACGACCTCCCAAGCTCCAAGTACTCGTATACAAATCTGTGATAAGAACTGTGCTATGCTATGGGTGTGAATTATGAACCCTAGCCCAAGCATTCGCAAATATATTGAACGCCTTTGAGCAACGGGTTTTGAGGCGAATAATTAGAGCGAAGTTAGATGGGGACCAATTCGATACAGCCATGAGCTGTATCAAATTTTTCACGAGCCGGAGGTCTCAACGATTGTAAGAGTGCGGAAGATGGAATGGGCTGGCCACATGAATTGTATGGACGAACAACGGATACCCAAAAAGGTATTCGCTGGGAGAACCAAAGGTTAGACACCAGTTGGGAAACCGAGGAAATACTGGTCTAACTCGGTCAACGAAGACGGTTCATCGCTGCTTGGATTTTGAAATTGGAGGACACGATCAATGGACCGAGACAGTTGGAGGCGCTATTTGCAGGAAGCGAAGGCCTGAGAGGGGCTGTAATGATACGAAGAAGAAGAAAAGCGTTTATGCCTGAGTGTACTGTTTTAAAATAGCATAAGCCAACGTTGATTCTTAACTTCACATTCATAGTATCAATGTTCATAGACAGTCTGATCGGTAGCCCTGCAGAAGCCAATGCCTAGTATCGTGGTGGGTATACCTGTATCCTCAATGTTGTTGAGTTATATCACTTCAGATATTTTAGGCGCATGTGAATTAAAGTAGACATGCTAGTAGAAAATGTTCTAAGCTTTCTTCTTCCTCCTTGATTGCATGCAGAGTTATTTTAAATATATGTTATCGTTTGGTGGTGGCTTATCAACTATGTCACTAGAGCTCTTACTTGATTCTTGTTTTTGCTAATATTCTTTTGGTCTGGTTTATTATCAAAGATTCATGATTATACCCATTAAAAATATGTCCTGCCTTTTCTCTTGATTCTCTTATATTGACAACCAAAATTTTTTCATTTCAAACCTTTCTTCTAATTTTTATGGCGTTAGGCTGCTTCTATCTTGAGTAAAGATGTTGTTTAGTAAAATGCGAGAGACAGGTTGTCCAGTCATTTTTTTATCATCTCGGCTTGAGCTGATTCGTAAATGACAGTTAACCTGAACCCATAGCTGTTCATTTCATATTCGATTATTTTAATTCTATTCATCTCATGCCATATATCAGTAACCAGCAATGCATATGGCTATTAAAATGTCATCCCTCCGTGCTTTAAAGCACCAACAAAGCCAATCAAATCAGAATAAAATCAAGTTATTCTTTGAGTTTGCTTCAGCATCTGATTTCTCGTTCCGGCTTTACCAACAGCTAACATACAGAGCAGTTTTTCTTGGTGTTTTCATTAAAAGTCAATTAAGCAAAGAACGTAATTCCCAATACAAGCTCGTTCAGGCCACAGTTTTCCTATCACAGTTCCCTTAAGTGCCATCAACCTTCTTCTCCATGGGCTTGACTAGTTGGCAGGATATAATTTTTCTGATCGGAGAGAAGAGTCGGAGATCTCTGTTCATAACTTATTCCCATGTTACAGGAAGTATAATCACTATTTCATGCAAAATTTTCCTTATGTATGTATCTAAACTAGGGTAATAAGCACTACGTGTAAATACCTTTTACCTTAGTTAAGTAGTTGGACTAAATGCATTCAATTGGAGGCCAACAATTTCCGATTCACCCTACTCATGGAACTCTCTCATTGCGTCCACTCATCTAGTTTTAAGTTGCTCCGTAGTTCCGTTTGTTTTTTGATTACTTAAACCATCTACATTGATCCTGTCTATAGCATGTTTTGTCGTTTAGAACGTTTGATTTTGCTATACAGAATAAATAGAAGGATTTTTTGAATTGAGAATGATGGGAGATATGCAGCAAAAAAAATGTTCTAGAAAGGCGGCAAAGTATACTCGTGCTTTGAATATTGAGAATTTTTCAAGCGTAGAGAATTCCTGTGGCGGGATTTTTCAGTTGAATGAGAAATGTATTTTCTCAATCAGTTTATGCCAATTAGAGTACGAAGAGACACATACGATATAGGGTAAAAAATAAATTGGAAAAGTTTCTTTCAGTGTTGAATTTGGCGCCTTTTTCTTCTAAGTTCTTAAGCAAAATGCATATGCATGAGATGTCCAATGTATGCTTGGTGTAAAAAAATTATTCTGCCTTCACTTTAAGCGGTCTCCATTTTTTGTGGTATCACTAATTTTATTGAGTAAATAGGATCTTAAAGATATTTCTGTTGTCCATATTATCTGAGAATATTTAGCAGATCCAATGAATATTGTAGTGTTTGGTTCGTTGGAAATTCCATATAGCAAAAACCCCAATATTGTTCCTGCTATAATCAAAGAAAGGTACTATGACTTTAACTTCTGTCATGGAATGAAAACTGAAACCGTAATATATAAATACAATATACGGAATAAAACCAAAGTCTTTCTAGATTCATTAGATATTCTTATTGAAGCCGGTGCTCGAAACGTACTGGAAATATAACATCGACGTGCACTAGCTCTTCGTAGACTTCAAGCAAGCATACGATAGTGTTAACAGAAATATCCTGTACAAAATAATGCTGGACTTTAGCATCTTAGATAAACTCGTTGGCATTATCAGAATTACAATGCTAAACACTGCGTCTAAGGTCAAAAATAACGGAGATCTGATTGAAAGCTTTACAACTAATCCCGTCCTAAAACAGGAGGGTAGGATTGCCCCAACGTTTCAACATGTGGTCAGAAAAACGCTAGCTAACACTACGAGCACGCTACTTTAAAAGTCCATGCAAATAGTAGCGTATGCTATCCAGATCAATTAGCGATGCGAAGGAAGCTGTACGAAATTTAGCCTTGACCAATGAATCATAAACTGCATTCTTGACCTAAGCAACGAAAAGCATGCCAGTTTGACAAGATCAGACTTTGCGAGACTATAACCTACCTATAGAAAGTGTGGAGTGCTTCCCATACTTAGGGGTTCATACTGATAAATAGGGCATAAAAATATATAAAACGTAGGAACAGAAAAACGTGGCAAACAAATCCTTTTTTTTTCAGTGCTTTTTGTGCTAAGGTCCAGAGATTTGCACAGACAAAATGAGTTTCACATGTATATGATATACTCGTAAAAAGTAGACTCTAACGAATGCTTCCGAAAAGGACTCGAATTTGCTGGAACACAGAGTGCTCAGGAGGCTATATAGCCCAGGGAAGCAAAGAAAGGAGCAGAAATTTTCTTACAATAATGAATTGTATAATTTTGATGACGACCCACCTCTATCCGCATGCATTAAACTACTCAAACTAGAATATGCAGAACATGGGGACCGACTGTCCAGGCAAACGTTAAAGGGTAGAGTATAAGAAAACTGTACAGTTGAGAGACCAGGGAATCGATGAGAAGATCCAGTATTTAGAGGTCTACCTTAGATTATGATGAACAGAATAACTTCTGATAATATAATTAATTTTTTTATTTTCTTCTTCTTCGCAGCACTACAGCCCCTATCAGGCCTTCACTTCCTGAAAATAGTGCCTCCAGCTATCACGGTCCACTAACCGTGTCTCCAATTTCAAAATCCGAACAGTGACTATCTGTCCTTGTCGACCGAGTCCCCATTGGCCTCCGACCTTCAGTTCTTCCAACGAATACCTTTTTTGGTATCTGTTGTTCGTCCGGACGATTTATGTGGCCAGCTCAGTTCGGCTTCCGCATTCTAACAATCGCTGAGACCTCCAGCTCGTCAAAAATTTCATACAGTTCATGGTTGTATCGAATTCACCATTGGTCCCCGTCAAGCTTCGCTCCGAATATTCGCCTCAGGACCCGTCGCTCGAAGGCGTTCAATATATTTGCGGATGCTTGGATAAGGGTCCATATATCACATTCATAGCATTACACACTTCTTACCACCGATTTGTATACTCGTACTTGGAGCTTCGTCACCCTTTGCATGCAGCTGGTCTTCAAGATCGTCAATACTGAATAGAATATTTTATTTATTCTTCGGCATATTTCGTCTCTATCATTGCTGGTTTTCGTTATTTTGGCACCTAAATACACAAATCCGCCCACATTTTCGATATGTTTTGTGTACTTTAGGTATTTCTCGTCGACCGCGTCATGAACTTTATTTTATTCTCGTTGATTTGTACCCCTAATAGTTTAGCTTCACTGTCGAGTTTCAGCAAAGTTGTTTGGCAGTTGTTAATGACCGTGACAAAATGTTGATATCATTCGCATGGGCTATTGCTTGGCTCGACTTATACAGTAATGTGTCTCGTGTATCGACAGGTAGCTTCCGTATGACGTACTCCAGAGCCAAACTATATAGCAATGGGCCCAGCCCATTTCCCTGCTTTAGTCCGATATTTGTGTCGAAGGCGTCGGTGAGTTGGTTATTGATGTGGACTTGGGAGGTCGTCGATGTCATTGTCATCTTGGTAAGATGGACTAATTTGGCTAGGATGCCAAAGCAAAACATTATTTGGTACAGTACGTTTCGATCAATACTGTCGTATGCTTGTTTAAAGTCAACGAAAATCTGGTGTACGTCTATGTTGAGCTCCCAGTATTTTTCAAGTACCTGCTTGACAGTGAACAATTGGTCTATTGTCGATTTTCCTACCCAAAAATTACCTTGAAACTCCGCAATAATACTGTTGGCGTATAATCCAATATTATTTGCTAAGATCTTTGAAAATATTTTGTACGCCGTGCAAAGTGGTGATATGCCTCTACAATTCTACACTGTAGCTTGTCACCTATTTTGTGGATAGGAAATATAATTGATTGGCCCCCCTTGTTCTGGCACAATATTTTATGAGCTCCAGTAGAATCACATCGGTGCCTGTCGCTTTATTTTTCTTTTGGGTTTTGATAGTGGAACAAACATCACCCAGAGGTAGTGGCGCCAATGGAAACTCTCCACAGACATCTATAGGCTCCGATGTTCTGGAGCTGTACGGAGGATTAAGGAGGTTTGATGCCCATCTTTCCTTAGTCTTGGTTTTATCAGTGATGATATTGCCGATGTTATCACGACAGAGCGTGGTTTTGGGCTGATAACCACGTTTCAGGCTTTTCACTACTTTGTATGCGTGTCTTGTGTTGTTGCTCGCTAAAGTTACATATATACTTCTCAATTGGTCGTCATAGTCCTAACTATCTTATTTGCTACTGTTCTGAAATTTTCAAAGTGTTCTCTCTTCGTCCTGGTTTTCCTACTTACATATTCCTTGTACGCCTGATTCCTTTTGTCTAACGCATTTTGGCACAAATCATCGAGCCAATCATTTCTTTTGCGCGGGGCTTAATGTCAAATTGTGTGTTCTGCCATGGTCTTAATAGCCACTTTCACTTCCATCCAGAGCTCATTCCTTGTTTTCAGCGATGCGTCTGATAAGATGGGAGCCAGCTGGTTGTCGAGGCTCACCGTGAAATTTTTGGCCACAGACGCCGTTTGGAACCTTTCGATGTCAAATTTTTGCAGCGGGCTGGTCTTTGCCGAATATGCCTTTTACATAGGATATCGATATATTAATTTGATCAAGTAATGATCTGAGTTACAATTAGCTCCTTGGTTTTTACGGACGTCAAGTATGCTCGAGGCCCAACGTTGTTGGATCAGAACATGATCGATCTGGATTTGTCTGTTGCCATCCGGTGATGCCCAGGCGATTTTATGAATGCGTCGATGGGGGAAGCAAAGCTGGCGCTGGCCGTTGTCATTTGTGTCATTGTGGAGGCTTTATCCTTCAGGCGTTCCCCGATGAGATAGGTCATTGCCAACCTTAGCGTTGAAATCACCCAGAATTATTTTTGTGTCGTTTGTAGGAAATGAGTCGACTAGTCTTTCTAGGCGATTGTTGAACGTTTCTTTTGTTTCTTTGGTCAAGGCGCGTACATTTATCAGCCAAATTTTGAAAAATATCGCTTTTATACAGATGCACACAATCGTTCGTTTATAGCCTTGAAATCAATAACGTGTGGTTTGAACTCCCTATCCATAATGACGACCACTCCAAATTCTCGTTTTTCAGTAGGCTTCCCACTTCTGAATATTGTGTGCAATCCCATGTCTTAAATATCATTTCCAGTGCAGTTCGTTTCCTAGATTGCCATTTATATTGATTGGCATGTTTGTAATGAAACTGGGTAGATAACAATGTCCGTATAGGGCTGCAGCGATGGAGATGATGTTGGGTTTCGCCAAGATTGGCCTCGTTTGAGGACGCGTGAATGCGCTGGCAGGCTAACATTGCGGTGTAGTGGGACTGGTTCTTTTCCCCAGCACAAGGACCCACTACAAAAAAATTTCGCATTCACGAGGATATGTCACCTACTAAGCGATGATGAAATTGCTAAAGCAAATGGCAAACTGGGCCTGGCGAAAACAGGCGGGACATGGGAGGGCTTCGTCTTTACTGACGATACTTATGGCCCCCAAATAAGAGTGGCGCATCCAGGTGGAAGCGGTACCCCCTCGCACCACCACCACCCCACCCGGATCAAGATCCAATGAAGACATGGCCATGTATTTTCCATTTAAGTGAAAAGCTCATACAAACATAATTTGCATGAATTTTTCCCTTAAATGAAAAATATGGATATGAAAAATTTATGCTTTAGTCTTATATAATGGAATCACATAATACTGTACCATAAATAGGCACGCGAGAGGAAGGCCACTCTGCCCTGCGAGAGCACCTGTAAAGGACTTAACAAGGGGTGAGCTCATCCGATGACTAGCTCATTATAGTGGAGGGGCCAGCCAACGTGGCGTGTCCTATACCCAGTCAAGATTTAAGATGGAATGGAACGGCCGGACTCTAAAATTAACGTTATGATTTACTTTCATACAACGGATAAATAATTAAAAAAGTGTAGCTTATTATAAAATTTTCGTTATATATTCGTGGGCCAGTTGCACAATCCTAAATAAATTATCTGCATGTCCCACAATGAATATTTATTAATTTTTTTAATAGAGTTTTTCCTTAATTTGCAAGCCAATTATGTTGTTTCATCTGATTTAATCGCCATTTCGTTCAAATCGTAATTTTATTTTTATTTTTCTTTTCAAATTTATAATCCATTGCTGTCAAAACTTCAGGCAATATTATGCTCTTCAATTTTATCTTTGGCCAATGATAAATATTTGTCTCACATTTTTATTTTTTCTTCATTATTTATTTTCTAAATACTACTTTATGTGAGCCACGCGTACACATTGTCAATTATATCAACACTTCCACTTAAAAAGGTAGATACATTTATAAAAGAGCTGATCACGATATGGACAAGACAAGTTTAACCGGAGGACTTCACATATTTTTGTGTGCCCCCTTATACCGATGTGTTATACATTGCCTGGGTGGCACACCTGAGGAAACGACGAAATGTGAAGTGCAGATCGCACGAGCGTAGTGCGACGAAGAAAGTGTGATGGAGAGAGTGGAAGGGAATGGAGGTATAAAAAAAAAAAAAAAAAAAAAAGTACAAAATAATATAGCCCTTATGGTAAATTAAATGTTTCATGTTCTATTGCGTTGTCAGTGTAGGAAAAAATTTGAATTAGTAGGATATCATATAAACGAATGTATACAAATAAATATAAATACGTAAAAATCAAAACAAAAACAAACGGGTACTCACTGAGTATCCTTGATGGGCGCCCGTAGATGGTGTGGGTGATGCCTAAAAACTTTTTTGTTAATGGGATTCATTTTTTGTTAATATCATTATTCTTTACACAAGATTCGTACTTTAATTTTATAACCGGTAAGATAAATACGAGTACCTTTAAATTAATTAAGCACACAGATAGCATGAAGTATTATTTGTTTTGATTGCAAAGATACGGTAGATTGGAATTACTGAAAACAGAATTGGGCGAATAACTTTTCTTAAGATGAAAGAAAAGGAAAAATAGAAAATGTGTGACGTGAATTAGACTAAATTCTCATTTGTTTCCAGTCTTTCTTAGACTCGAATGTCCAATCCCATTTCAAACGTTCATGCTTGTCGTCGTCCGTGAACAGTGATGATACAGAATAAGTACCACGTGCCACCATACCAGATGGCGCCTCTTCAACTGGTGTCGTGTAGCTTTGAATTTCTTTTTTTCAGTGGATATGAGCCAACCATGTGTGTCATTTTATCAACTGCAACGCCCACTCGATATGTTTTTGAACGTATATAAGTCCATGAACTATTTCATGCTGTTTCTTAAGTGACAATAAATCACTGGTAAGATCAAATTCCATATCATCACGCCTATCTACGCATAACGCTAACTTTTTCACTATGACTTTTCGTGATCATTTGGTTCTACAATAACCAGTCCCGCTTGAGCATCTCCTAACAATGCTTCCTTATAATGCCAAAGACTTTCATCTTCTTGATCGCCGCTAAGATTTCTTCATTCTTTTTTTTTTTGTGGCGGTGTTTGATAGTTTGAATCATGCTCCTCTTCATCACCATGCTCATGTGGATCAACTTCGACTTCTTTTTCTGTTGACGTGTTCTAATGGTGAATCTTTTCTTTAGTTATCCGAAGGTGAGACTACGCCAATAATCCAAGCTGTGGAATTTATCGCGGTACCGCATCAATTAGAAAACGAGACTTTTATAGAACACTGTACACACAAGAAATTATAATTCAGTCACACGTATTTCCAATTTCGCTGGCATGTATAGGGGTGAACGAGATCTGTCAGAATGTATCGTAGTAGTCTTTGCGTATAGACGTCTTCTAAATCGCTCCTGTCAAAAGTTTTCAAAAATTAAATTAATTTTTCAAAAACGTTAGTCCGAAGTTAATTTTTATCGGAAAAAATCTTATATTGTCGAAGTAATCGACTCAGGAAATTTCTATCGAATATTTTTACTTCGATTGGTAACGAAAAACAAATTACCAAAGAAAATTTTGCCGCTGGTATGGAGGAGCCCGACGGCTTCCCACCGTTGGGGCAACCTGGGGAAACGACGAATACGAAACTGGCGATAATCACCAAAAGAAAACATAACGAAGAAAACTCCGCAGATGGAGGGTGCAAGCTGCAAATAATAGCGGACAATCAACAAATGGCCAAATTGCAGAAAGAAAATGATGAACTAAGTCAAGAGATACAGTCTCTCAAGGATCTCTTCAAGAAAAGGATGAAGCCTCAAAAGATGCAGCCACAAAATCAATGGCAACAGGTAACAAAGCCGAAGAAAAGTACGCTGCGCTGGAGGGATTAACCGAAGATATGGAAATCGAAGAAAACATCGGAGGTAATTTTGATCAAGATAATGACATTAATTTTATTCAATATTTAAAGAACAAAAATAAGGAGAAAAAACAAGCCCGTAGTCCTGCTGGTTCCTCTGAAAAAGCTTCCAACAAGACAGAAAAAGTTCCGCCAATCAACGTGTTCGGACAAACCGGGAAAGATATGGTTCGGCTATTGGCAGCGAAAAACAAACTGGCCAATTTCGAAATCAAAAGAGTTAATGCCGAAAAATTAACTATAAGGACGAAATCACTGGTTGATTTCAAGTCAGCCAAAGATCTTCACTTCACCTATACCCCAAAAAGTGAAAAGAATCAGACCTTCTTGTTGAAGGGTTAGGACAGCGGAGAGGATACGGTCGATCTTCTTCAGGTGCTCAAGGAGGCTGCACCAGATATTGATTTTGTTTCAGTCAAAGCCTTTGCGACAAGAAGGTTGACCATAGAAAGGAAGAATTTACCACTTTACCTGGTACAAATTGCAAATAAGAGCAGTCCAAGCGCCCTTCAACAAATAAGGTACTTGAATTTCAGAGTGGTGAGGTGCGAAAGCCTCCAGAAAAGAGAAGTCAACCAGTGTTACCGGTGTCAAAGATTTGGACATTCGGCTGCCAATTGTGCCATGCACTATCGTTGCGTTAAATGCAAAGACGTTCATGCTCCCGGTGAGTGCAAATTGGCTCAGACGGAGGCTAAAGAAAAATTATACTGCGTTAACTGCGGTGTTTTTGGTCACCCAGCATCATATCGAGGATGCTCCCGATATCAAGATGCAAAAGTTAAATTTGCTCCAAAGCAAACACAAGTACACCGTAATATCATACCTTCCAACTTCGTCAAGCCCGGACTATCATTTGCACTCGCCGCCAGAGGACCAGCAGAAAATGCTGGAAATAGTGGCAATAATGAGCTGCTTCTCAAAATTTACCAGCAACTTAATTCTTTATCGGAGAGAATCGACAAACAAGATTCAAAAATTAACTTTGCTTTTCAGCGTTTAGGGCTTTCAAATGCCTAATAATAACTTGTCATCCAGTCATATTCCCATGGATAGGCTTCGCCTCATATCGATCAACGTCAACTCTATCGTTGCTATACATCGACATGATTATTTTCTTGAATTTGTTGTTAAGCAAAAGCCTGACATCATACTTCTCACTGAAACCCACCTCAATTCATGGCATTTTATGGAATTCAAAGATTTTGCATTCGTAAGAAACGATAGGGTAATAGGTGATGGGGGAGGTGGCACCGGGATATTGGTTAGAAGACCTTATTGTTTCCAAAATATTGAAAAAGTCGAATTCAAAAACTTTGAATTTGTTGAAGTGTCCGTCATCAAAATTTCACTGCAAGGTGGGGATAACCTCATCGTTATCTCTGCCTATGCAACTGGTCAAAATGTTCTCAAGTTCAGTGAGGAACTCAATTCCTTGTTTGAAATACTTGAATTGAACAGGCTGCATAGCAATTATTTTTTTGCCGGTGACCTGAATGCCAAGCATACATCATGGCTAAACGCCACCAATAATCCAAGAGGTGTATTCCTGAAATCATGGATAACAGAGAACCGAATTGAATACAGGTGCAACATATATGGGTCGGAGTTCCCAACATACCCTTGCTGGCGCAAGACTTGAATTCAGCTTTAATAGTCCTCAACGGAAACTGCAGGTGCTTCTTTACGATAGCGACCATAACGCAATCGTAATGGAAATCAATCACCAAAGGGATGATTTCTTCCTCATTCCGGTTCAACATGAAAACCATCGGTTGAATTTCAAAAAAACAGACTGGGGAAAGTTTCAAAAGAAGTTTAATCAGGAGTACCAGAAGCAATGTCCCTCTTCTGATGATGGCAATGCTTGCTCAATGGTTCCTAATAACAGAAATCTAACTGACGATGAAATAGATGTCTATTTGTCGAAGTAAGAGAAGCTGACGTTGGAAACGATTGAGAAAGTTGTACCCAAGAGTAAACATCGAAACAATATGGAAGGATATGAAACACCAACCATCGCAAGTTTGAAAAGATTGAAAAGCCTTCTTCTCACCCGCGTCAACAATATTTATCGAGGATTTTTGGACTACAACCATCCCTCGTTGGCTTTGTTGAAATTACACCTGAAGAATGTCCGGAACTTAATCCGGTCATACTTCAGGAGTGAGGTCAGCAATCAATGGGCGGAGAAACTAAGTGTTATTAGCCCACAGGACCCAGATGGCGTTTTGGCGAAAGTGAATAGCTTATTCCGCAAGAAGTCTCGAGTGAAGGTATCGAATCTTGAAGTCGCTAGTGATGAGATAAATCTTCTCGATAGAGCTGATATCAAAATTGATAGTACGGCTCCGGATGGAAATGGAAACAGGATTATATGTGATGGATTGCAGAAACTTGCCTTGATTGGAACACATTTTGAATTGGTTCATCTGCCAAACCCAGAGAAAAGGAATGAAATATTTTCGGAGGTCCTTGAAGCAAAAGTTTCCGACTTCAAATCAAGCCTGAACGGCCTTTCAATTCTTCATTTCGATGAAACATTAACATCTGACCTCATACCGACCTTGAATCTTATTGATTATTTTGTCAGCTATGAAGACTTGGGTTTCATATTTCGCAGAATAAACAACAAAAAATCATGTGGTACTGACGGTATTTCAAATATAGTTCTCCGACATTTGCCTGAGGTTGCTATTAGGAATTATTGCATATTGTTCAACAACATGTTGAACAATTCATATTTCCCAAATGAGTGGAAAAAAGCTAAGGTATTTCCGATCTTGAAGAAAGGAAAAGAATCTTCATGCCCTAAAAGCTATCGCCCAATCGGCTTGCTGCCTAACATCAGCAAGGTGTATGAAGTGATACTCAACAGAGCATTAAACGCCCACATTGAGAAATATAAGTTGATGCCGAATTGCCATTGGTTTTCGTGCCAGGCATTCGACCATACATGCAATAACGAAAGCAGCCTCAGACATCTGTTGGAAACTAAACAACAAAGAATGTGTTGGAGCATGTCTCATTGATATGGAGAAAGCCTTCGATACGGTGTGGTTAGATGGACTAGTTTTCAAACTTCTTCAGGACAGGTTCTGCAGACACCTTGTCGCCATGATGTGTAATATGTTTTGCGGGAAATCATTTGTTGTAAATGATAGAAATCTGACAACAATGCGCGAATTCAAGGTCTTGAATGGTCTACAGCAGGGAACAGTTACTGCGCCTCTGCTTTTCTCAATATTCATTCGCTAGCTATTGAACAGCTTTGATTTTAATGTCTCACCAACGCGATCATTGGTAGCGTTTGCTGATGATCTGATCACCTATATGGCAGACCGAAAAGCTACAATAGTTCAGAGCAGTCTTCAAAAAATGTTTAATGATGTGCAGCTCTACACCGACAATTGGCGAATAAAAATCAATGCGCAGAAGTGCGAAACAATTTTGTTTCGGACAACGCTGCAGGGGGCCAGTCAAGACCTGAAACGTAATTGGAAGGATTTCCTCATGATGGCTGGTGAGGGTAGGTCAGAACGGGTTCCACATAAATCCTGTGTTCGATACCTCGGTGTTCATCTCGATCAGTATCTGTACTATACTGAACATGTGATAATCATGCTTAGTAAAGCACTAAAAGTAGTCATGGCTCTTCGGCGACTCTTTCATTCCAGATACATTGATCAAAAAGTCAAAGTTATTTGTTACAAGACCCTGGTTAGGCCAGTTTTGACATACGGATGCCAGATCTGGTACAACCAGAGTGCTAGTACAATGGAAAGATTAAGAGTTTTCGAAAGGAAATGTCTTCGTGCATGTACTGGTTTGTACAGAAAACCTGAGACGGATTGGAAGGACTATATATCGAATAGAAAAATTTATCAAACCGCTCAAGTGACAAGAGTCGATATCTTTGTATTGAAACTTCTTCGGAATTATATCGCAAGATCTGTAACTGTGAGTGAAAACCCTTGGATTTCACAGCCGTTCCACCGATCAGACGGGCATATTGTGACTTGCCTCACTACTGACTTCGTTCCTCCAGAAGCATTCGTGTATTTGGACATGAATCGATATGTTTTTGATTCTGACAGCGTTCCAATCATATATCACATATATCGACGGGCCACCGATAAGAAGATAAAATAGCCTCCGAACATGAGTTCACGAGACTAACAATTCCAATGGAGAAACTCATTTGCTAGATTCGTTGAGGCTGGTTGAGCTGAGATGGAACAATCTAGGTATTGGTGGCTGAATGACAATGTCTAAATTATTCGTGCTTATTTTATGTTTTTGTGCTTTTTCTCGTTACTTAGTGTTTTTAGATTCATCTCATTATTGCTACATCTAGTGTTGTCGTTTATGTGTATTTTAAATTAGGTATAGGTTTCAATATAAGGTAGCTTTTTTTTTTGATTGAACTTATTTAGAATGAGGGTGTAACATATTAGGTATAGGATATAAGTTCATTGTTGTGTTAGTAGTATAAGTAATTTTTGAATAATGCTGGTTGGTTTTTTCTCCTTTTTCCAATTGAATCAAAAAATATCTAATAATCTTAATTAATTTAAATTTGCAAGTGTATTTTTTTCATTAAATGTGTTTAACTGATAACGTATAAATTTAGAGAGCCATTCGGGCCATTAAGTTTTTTACAGTTTTATTGTTTGGGATCTGCTTTATGTTCTTTTAAAAATTTAAAACAATTGGTATTAAATAAAGCCCTTTTGACTTTGACTTTGACGAGATCTGTAAGAAGTATTTCGCATTCGAATTTCGACACTTTATCCACTTTTTGTTAGTTTTATTTAGTTTAGTGTATAAGCTCAGCTCCTGATGCAAGCGTTTAATGCTTCCTCGACATAAACGTGCAATGCTTCCTCGACATAAACCTCCTCGACATGTGAAAAAGGATGTTGTAGCGATGACGCGTGCAAACCAAGAACTCGATGAGGTCTCCTTGAGTGTAATGCAATAAATTGTTTGACTACTTTTCGAACAGATAACACAAAACTTGTTCGATTTCGATTCGGACTTTGTCGATGTTTGAGAATTGGCTCAGCTGATAAGGCCCATGCAAAAGCAAACGACAAGGCCACAGTTTTCACTAATTTGGTACATTCATTCTTCGCTAATGCGATACTCGTACTTCCCATTATTTTAACTTGGATTGCGAACCGTTTTTTCCATTTTCATTTTCAAATATTTAAAGGATCACTTATCCATTCATTCAAGGGCACACTTTTTATAATCTCCTTTTTAGGTCTTTGTACCATTTTTTTTACAAAGACCTATTAGTTTTGCGACCTGTGTGTCAGTGGATAGACCGTCTGGCTGTCTTTCCGTCCGTCAGTGCGTCACAGCTAGTTTCCTCAGAAATTATAGTAGCTAGAATGCTCAAACTTTGTGAAAAGGTCAGAAGTAATGGTCTCTCCAAAGTTAAGGTCTTACCAAAAACTTAAAAATTTTTTAAGGGGGATTGCCCCCTTATAATGAATTAGCCCTTAAGCTTTTTTTTAATCAAAGGTAGGCGAGTGGAGTATCAAATGAAAGGTCTTGATTAGAACTTTTAGAAACGAAATAAAAAAGTCATTTTATGAATAAGGGGGTCCAGGGGAAAAGTTTGTGTCCCCTCTCGCGATTGGACACCTTTGAGCCGAAAAATCTGAAAATTATCACGAATATGGGCCTTTATAAGTAATACCTCAGAAATCGAAATTTACTCAACTTTGTTAATAATAGTATGATTTGTGGATTTTACATTTTTGCCCATAAAATCAAAACGGTACGCTTAAACTTCTTGAAATCCCGCAATTATATAGGCTAATATAAGATATTAACGTTCACAAAATTTAATTGAGATCGAATCATGATCAAGTGAGTTATAACTACTTCAATTGTATGGAATTGTGGTAAACCTGTGACCTTGAAACTCCCTTCCCCTTCTTCGGCATCTTTCCGCTCTCCATTGATATATTTACCATCGCTCTAGCTTGTTTAGTTCACCTGCTGTGTCGTGTTGAGTAGACTTGTGTTGGTGGTGCTCGTCATGAAAATGGAGAAACGAAATCAAAAGCAACGCGTCACGATAAAATTTTGCGCCAGATTGGGCGAAACAGAAATTGTAAAAACGCATGATGATAGTGCTCTTAGTCGTGCCCAAAAGAGTTTAAGGAGGGACGTTTAAGGAGGGGCGTGAAATCGTGGAAGACGAGGCGCGGAGCGGGAGACCAGTCGAGTTGCGTACTGACGCGAATGTGCGCCCTAATTCGTGAAGATCGGCGTTTAACAGTTCAAATGTTGGCCTCGGAACTGGGTATGAACCGTGAAACAGTCAGACAAATTTAAACCGACGATTATGGGATGAAAAAGTTGTGCGCGAAAATGGTTCCAAAGAACTACACCACAACGCTCTCAGCGTGTCCCAGTATTTGGCCTCTAAAGTGATCGCCGTGTTGCAACAGTCGCCTTATTTGCCCGATATGTGACCCTGTGACTTTTTTTTTGTTCCCTAGAACAAAATCGGTGGTCAAAGGAACCCATTTTGGGTCAATTAAGGACATCCAGGCGGCCGTCACGAGGGTACTCGTGGACATCCCAATCGAAGCGTTCCAGAAAAATTACGAAGCATGGAAAATGCGCTGGAATCGTTGTATAGCTGCCCAAGGGGGCTACTTTGAACGGGGTGGCAGAGTTGTAGAATAATTATTAAATATACGGTTTTCATAGAATCAGTCTCATTACTTAATTGGCACACCTCGTACAACAACAGTAACATGTGTTTATGGTTGATACATATTTCAAACTGACCTAGGCACTTTTATTTTCTTTCGATTTTCATGAAAATTTGAGGAACAGTGTCTAATTTGAATATGTTCAATCTGTCGAACACTCAGGAAAATCATTTGAACTAGATCAAAATGTCGGCTGCACTGTGCTTATGAAAGAAACTGTGCATTTTTTGTATAAATTTGCGTACAGATCAATGGTGCAGAAACTCCACTCTATCACCATGACTCCTATTAACTACTCCAACAAACTAAACAACATTTACAGAATAGCTAGTAATAATGGATACAAATTACGTGGCATTGGCAAATCTATTGCATAGTACAAATAAAACAAGCTGGGTAAACAGACCTACGGTCATGACAGAAGAGTTTTCTATTCAATTTTCAAAATGCAGTCACCAGATTGAATAAAGTTAAAAAGCATGGCAATTACCATTTTATTGGAGAAAATATGAAATTCGAAGATCGTACTTTTATTAACAAAGTTAAATGAATTTAGACTTCTGAGGTTTTTGTTATTGTTATACTCATAAATATCTCCATTGATAATTATTTCAGATGTCCATTCGTGAGGGAGGAAACCACATTTTTCATATATTTCCCCCCTGTGCCCCACTGAAGCAAAAACTGACAGTTTAAGAACTGTTTTGAAAAGCTCCCATGAAAACTTTCATTTCATACTCATATCGGCTACGTTTGATGAATTTTTTTTCAGGGGCCACTCTCCTGTACTGTTATCATCGATTAATGGCCAATTTTGTCGAATCCTAGAGTTGTTACAAAACCCTTTTGCTAGGAGCTCTCCCGCCTCCTTGACTTGTTTCACTTATGAGTATTAATTGTAGGCACTCATCTTCAGTCATTCATTAAATTGAATCAAGTGTTCAAAGCATGTACCTTAAACGTTGAATTTGGGAAAAAATAACTCAAAATTGTTCAATCTTCGCATTTAAAACAGCCACTATTTTGTTTTACGATTACTGATACCACTAGCTGAGCCGATTCTAAAAGATATACATGACACCTATCATTCCTGAAATTTTCATGCAAATCCTAGCAAAACTGTAGTGTCTGAGTCGGTAAAAAGCGCATGTTGTTCCATAGCCATATGTTGCCATAGTAATACATGCAGCGCATATTGTTCCATAGTAATAAAGGAAAATTCATACCGCTATAACTTCGCTAAATATAATTCAATCTTTATGAAACTTTCAGGATAGATCAATCTTATAAATAGTCATCTGTGTTGCATTGAATTTAAGGGTACCGTTAAGATTTTATTCAAGAAAACATAAAATCGATAAATCATACTATTACTAACAAAGTTGAGTGAATTGCGACTTCTCACGTATTTGTTGTTGTTGTACTCATCAAGGCCTACATCCTTGATTTTTTTCAGATTTTTCGGATCACAGGTGTCCAATCGCGAGGGGGGGACACAAATTTATCGTGTATTTCCCCTCCCTGTGCGCCCCCGAAGCAAATTTTGCAAAATTAAGACAAATTTTGAAAAGTTCTCATCAAGACCTTTCATTTGATACCCATATTGGCTTCCTGGGATGAAATTTTTTTTTCGGGGGGTCACTCCCTTACATGGGGAGACCCCCCTTAAATACCTTATACAATTTTTTTGTAGTTGGAATTTGAAGAGAGCACCACTTTACACCTACGTACAAAATTTGATGCTTCTAGCTTTAGTAGTTTCCGAGAAAAACTGCTGTGACACACGGACGGATGGACGGACGGACGGACGGACAGATAGACGGACAGACGGACGGACAGGACGCGATTTTAAAAGGGTTTTGTAAAGTTATTTTACAAAACCCCAAAAAGGAACGTTAACTGACTGAAAGAACGACCAACCGTGGATTTTGTTAAGAAAGAGACATACAAACTACCAAACTTCAATCTGCGTTCAAAACTAACAAAAATATTGGAAAAAAATTGAAACTAAAACTGCATGACACGTCAATAAACGAGAACAGCGGCATATACAGACTGAAGGAGGACAACACGGAAACTAACGACAAGATACAAAGAGTATCTACAATATTCTTACACAACAAGGTGGAACAAAATTACGCGACGCACCTTAAAACCACGTACAAGAGCCTAATGCTACGACAAACTCTATGGTACTGCCACACAACCAAATAAAAGATTGAGATTTGACATCCTAGAAAGGCTTGAAATATATAAACATAGAAAAAATACAGTAACATTATCTACGAACAACTCATTACAAATTTCGACACAATTTTTTCAGTACTTGACCACACACTCCGACGAAAATGGAAACGAGATGCAACAGAACAAACGGACATCCAACAATCAAAAAAATTAAAACCTAAAATCCCTTTGCCTGACCTAATTTAGTACTTATCTGTTTAACCCATCCTGCACCTATATGATTTTTTACATTTCTTGCATTATTTTCAGTATTGTGTGCTGGTCCTTTAGCGACGAGTGCAAATGAAACCCCTGGCTTGATGAAATTGGAAGGTATCACACTGCGGTGTACTTGTGTTTATTTTGGAATGAATTCAACTTTTCCATTTTCATATCGGGAGCATCCTCAATATGATGCTAGATGACAAAACAAAGTGCAGTTGACGCAGTACAATTTTCCTTTAGGCTCTGTCTGAGCCAATTCACCCTTACTGGGGGCATGAATTTCTTTGCATTTTACGCACCAATAGTGCATGGTGCAGTTGGCAGCCTAACGACCAAATCTTTGCCACCAGTAACGCTGATTGACTTCTCTTTTTTTCAGGCACTCCCCCCTCACCACTCTGGAAAAGAAGTACCTTATTTGTTGAAGGGCACTGGGGGAAATTTGTGCTAGAGTAATCCGTTAATTCATCTTTTCTATTGTAAATCTCCTTGTTGCAAAAAAGAAGAAGAGACTGGAACGAATCGATTTCTGATGCAGCTTCTTTGAGCACATGAGCAAAATCGACCAAGTCTTCTCCGCGGCTCAGGCCCTTCAACAGGAAGGTTTGATTTTTCCCCCTTTTATTTCCCTAAATTTACTCACTTGATTTCAAAATTGCTTAATTTATTTTCGGCTCATAATAGCTAAGCCATAGCTCTTCCGCTTTGTCCGAATACATTTCTTGGGGGAACTTTTTCAGCCTTGTTGCTGGCTTGTTCTTATATTTTAAATATCGAATCAAAATTACATTAGCGTCCTTATCGGAATTACCTTCGACATCTTCTTTAATTTCAATGGCTTCTGCCAGTCGCCCTGACTCTGCGAGATAATTTTGACTATCATTAGTGCCACCAGCACTTACAATTTTTTCTGAGATCGTTTGCTTCATATTCTTCTTCACGTTTTTTTCTTATTGGACTTATTTTCTATTTAAGTGAAAAACTCATATAAAATAAATTGCATGAATTTTTCCTTTAAATGGAAAATAGAACGATGCAAATTTATTTTATAGTATTATGTTATGGAATCAAATAACCCTATACCATAAATAATCCGCGAGAAGAAGGCCACTCTACCCTGCGAGACCACCTGCAAACAAATTAAGAAGGGGTGAGCTCACCCCATGGCTAGTTTACTATAGTGCAGGGGCCAGCCAACGTGGCGGGTCCCATACCCGGTCAGGTTCAATTGAAAAGGAAAGACCGAAGTTTCTAATTAATGAAAAGAAAATTAAGTTATAATTTATGATATGAAAAAATAAAGATAAACCAACAAACATTTGGGCAAACAAAAGCTAGATCACGTTCATATTCATACACACAGGTTTTGAGACGGACAAGGATTGAAAGAGTCTCAAATTCTTTGCCATTTGTTTTCAAGATAATCAAATATTAACACCGTTGGTCATGGTAACAGATTAAACGAGAAAGATATCAAATTTCGTTGAATTAACAAGCTGGTTTGGGTGAACTTTGGTATACGACGACTTCCTTCAAACTTTTTAACACGAAAATCCAAGGAAGAACTATTTACACGATGATCCGGAAACGCATAGACGATATAGAAATACTACAACTGTTTTAGCCCTTTTTCTTTTTAAACTCCGCTTGTTTGCGTGGCAAGCTCGCGACGTCCGTAATATGTGGAAGTACGTGGCGATCAAAAACAGACTTCCCGTTTTGTTTCCAATCGTCAACTTACGGTATCTGTCGCACTGGTAGTTCACGAGCACAGTTCGTCCATCTATATCGATTGCTTTCGGCAATGCAATTCGTGGATGAATTGCATGAAAAGGTGTTGCCGTGTCCGAATTTCAATTGTAGATTTGAATAATTAAATTTTCCAAATCTCCAATTAAAATTTGGATCAGTAATATGGCAGTTTTTGAGCAGTTTGCTTAGGTGATTGCTCGATTACTATATTGCTTCAAAGGGCAACATATCGACTGCCTTCTCGACTTTCCGCGTGGCTCGGTCTGAGATTTCCTTCTAAGAAATGATTCTGGTGAAGTGAACGGATTGTTATGGAAAAGTGCAAAGATTTCGTTTAAATACAGTGCATAAAAGTAAGGTTGCGAAAAGTTTGAAAAGAAAAAGGTACCAAGTGTCGGTACAGACGACGGCTGATGAGGGACAGCTCATAATAA
This sequence comes from Odontomyia ornata, assembly GCA_963969285.1. Lineage (NCBI taxonomy): Eukaryota > Metazoa > Arthropoda > Insecta > Diptera > Stratiomyidae > Odontomyia > Odontomyia ornata. The sequence continues at coordinate 170,573,558 of OZ017740.1, read as the reverse complement.
GTTCAAAAACTCCCGCAACAAAAACTCGGTTTTGACGGAGTTTTTTGAAATTTGGCAGTCAATATTCATGTAGTTTTTCCAGATACTTCGCGGCAGTCGTCGATACATAGAACTAGTTGGGGAATTTAAAAAACAGTGGAAGTCCCGGGGATAAATTATCTCATTCTATGCGTGCTAAATGCGTTGTATTGCATATGGCAAGGTAAATTTCGTGCTCAGTTTCCATTGTGCCAACCGCGAAAAGCAGTGAATACACCGAGACGTTTAATTGATTTCAATTAACGCTGCTCACTATGCCCCAAAGCATGGAGACAGTCGATCAGCACCGAAAGGGGATTGAGGAAAATAGCATTCTGCAAAATCAAAAGGAGAAAAAAATAGGAGAAAAATAATAAGAAATATAATTTGAAACTAAAGGATAAGTGTGTCAAAAAATATCTCTTGTTATTTAACGGGTGAAGAAGAACAATGTAAATTAGAACCACGCGCGGTTCTGTTTCGAATTAAATGGCAAAACAGAAGCTTCAAGCCATCACAATACGAACGGAATTACTTGGTTGGAGTTTATCGAAGAAGTCAACACAAATTAAATTATAAATGGGAAGAGGAAGTAGGCTGTCCGCGCACAACTCCGTATATATCATACAAAAATTACTGAACGTGTGCATATTTGGTGTTAATTTAATAATTAATTTAATGACAGGCATCCAAGCATCATCACCAGCTATTTATCGCCTTACCCACCCCCATCTACAAGTGTTCGTCGGAGGAGGATTGGGTGAGTGCCCGTTTTTCTATATTCATTAAATTGTTTTTATATTGAATTTTATAACATACCAATGAAGTTGTCAAAAATTAAATTAAATTATTTTTAATGCTACTGAGCCTTGAATATGTGCCTATTAAAAACCATATACTATCAGTTTTGGCTTGAGTTGGAGATGCCCGTTTTTATTGTATGTTTATCGGTGTTAACATTAGTATTTGAGTTTCTATTAATGACTTCGGTTCTTGGCAACAAACTAAAAAATAACTGCAAAGCCTTACATCTAACTCATGTTTTGCACACCCGTGGGAAACGTTTCATATGATTAATTTTGCATACGGGTCCGACGAACATATGCTTTTGCCACATTTGTAAAGATACCAATCAAACTGATATTTTGGAAAGAGTTATCATTTTCTAAAGGTTTAATTGTTGAGCACTGTTATAAGTGGTAAATAGTTTATATGTATTTTTATACGGGATGAATAGATAATTGAATTTTCAATTTCGGTCTTTTCATTTAGTTTGGACCTCTGAACGGGTATGGGACCCGCCACGTTGGCTGGCCCCTCCACTTATGAGCTAGCCATCGGGTGAGCTCACACCTTATTCTTGTGTTCCAGGTTCCATTCGCGTTCTTATTTATGTTATATTATGTGTGACATATAATATTATAACATAAATCTGAAATGTTGATGTTTTTCATTTGAGAGAAAAGTTCATGCAAATTATGTTTGCATGAGTTTTTCATTCAAATGGAAAACATCTGGCCACATCTACTATGGATCTTGATCCAGGTGAGGGACTGTGAGGGGGCACCTCTTCCACCTGGATGCCCCACTCTTACTGGGGGGCCATACGTATCGTCGTTAAAGACAAAATATTCTCAAGTCTCGTTCGTTTTCGCCAAGCCCAGTTAGATGTTTGCTTTGGCAATCTTTTGCTTTAGTAGGCTACCTCGTCCTCGACAACGTCGGACCGAGTCGTATTATCCCCTAATTCGTGAATGCGAAATTTTTTTGCAGTGGGCCCTTGTGCTGGGGACAAGAACCCGCCATACGACACCGAAATACTTGCCTACTAGCGCTTTCACGCGTCCCCAGGTAAGGCCTCGGCGAGCGAAGATGTTGGTGCTCGCCGAGGCAGCAGACCATCGCTGCAATCCTACATGGACATTTTTCCACCACTTTATTTCACTATAATTCATCTATCAAATCATGAGGGAGGTTATCAAATATTTTTATAGGTCGTTGGACCAAAAGTTTCCGACCTCAAATCAAGTCTGAAGGAGAATCAGTTCTTAATTTCAGTGAGACATTAACATCTGACCTCATACCGAGTCTGAATCTTATTGATTATTTTGTCAGCTATGAAGACTTGTGTTTCATGTTTGGTAGGATACACAACAAAAAATCATGTGGTATCAACGGTATTTCAAATATAGTTCTCCGATATTTGCCTGAGGTTGCTATTAGGAATTATTACATATTGCTCAACATGTTGAACAATTCATATTTTCCAAATAAGTGGAAAAAGGCTAAGCTATTTCCGATCTTGAAGACAGGAGGGAAGTCTTCGTCGCAATAAAAGCTATCGCCCAATCAGCTGGCTGCCTGATATAAGCAATATGTTTGAAGTGATACAAAAGAAAGCATTAAACGCCGATCTTGAGACATGTAAATTGATACCAAATTGCCGATTTGGCTTTCGTACCATTCGTTCGACCAAACATGCGATAGTGAAAGTAAGGTCAGATATCTGTTGGAAATTAAATGATAAAGAATGTGTAGGAACTTACCTCATTGTTATGGAGAAAGCCTTTGATGCGGTGTAGTTACATGGACTAAATTTTAAACTCTTTCAGGAAAGGTTCCCTAGACACCTTGTCGATATGATAAATACTATTTTATACGGGAAATCATTTGCTGTAACTGATGGGGATCTGACGACAATGCGAGACTTCAAGATCTGGTCCACAGTAGGCAACAGCTACTCCACCTCTGCTCTTCTCAATATTCAGTCGCAAGCTATTGAACAGCTTTGATTTCAATGTCTCGCCAATGCAATCATTGATAGCGTTTTCGAAAGTGCGAAACTATTTTGTTTCGGACAACCCTGCAGGGGCCAGTCAGGGCCTGAAACGTTATTTGAAAGATTTCCACATTATGGCTGGTAAGGGTAGTTCAGAGCGGATTCCACATAAATCCTGTGTTCAATACCTTGGTGTTCATCTCTATCAGTATCTGTACAATACTGAACATATCAAAATCATACTCAGTAAAGCACAAAAAGTAGCCATAGCCCTTCGACGACTCTTTGATTCTAGATACATTGATCAAAAGGTCAAAGTTATCTATTTGAAGATCCTGGTTAGAACAGTTTTGACATATTGATGTCAGATCTGGTAAAACCAGGGTACTAGGACTATGGAAAGATTAAGGTTTTTCGGAAGGAAATGCCTTCGTGCATGTGGTGGTTTGTACAGAAAGCTTGAGATTGATTGGAAACGCTTTATATCGTATAGAAAGATTTATCAACCTGCCAAAGTGCCGAGAGTCGATATCTTCATATTGAAACTTCTTCAGAATCATATTCCAAGATCTGGACATAAATCGATATGTCTTTGATTCTGACAGCGTCCCAATTATATTTCACATAGTATATAGACGGGCCACCGATAAGAAGATAAAATATCCTCCGAATTTGAGTTCACGACACTAACAATTCACTTACAAATGTAAACTAGAACCTCGTATACACCCAGTTACTACGAAATTTTTCTTTTGATTTCCTATCAAAATTTGATGACGATGAGTAATTAATGAAATTCAAATCAGAAAATGAGTTCATATTAATTGAAACCTCTAACTTTCGAGTTGAAACTTGACGTTGCTGGCTTTTGCCTTTTGCGTTATCATCGCACGACATTGATAAAATTTAAAGAGCCATCCACAAAGAGCTTTCAGGAAAAAACCAATTTGAAGAACAAACAATCAAAGCTGATGTACAATACATACTAGCACCGTGATATGCATGGGTGAACAATTTTCAATATTTAAGTCAACATTCACATTCAGACTATGCCTCTGATCCATCTTAATATACCCCCGTCTAATGGAAAAGCAAACATGGCGGATACCCTCTAATATTTCACCGCATCAAAATCGCTCTTATCCAGCAACTGAAACAGCATTAGGAACACATTTTAAAGGATGGAGGAACATTTTTGCATGCATTCAATTCAATCTATTTATGTCTTTGCAAAATATAAAGCTGCCTTGAAATCTCTTCTTAGAATCTGATATGCTTGCATAGAATTGTTAACGGATGAAGGGTACGAAAATACCTATAAGTTACGGGAAGAAAAAGTACCTGTTGTCAAAATATATGCCACGCTCTTCTGCTTTCAGCTTTTAAGGACAAGGAGTTTGGGATTGGAGAGAAAATGCGCTGTCGAGATACAAACATACATAAGTACGAGTAAATGCTATGAATTTGTTATTTGATTTAAAGAATGAATTTCGATAAGGATGGAGTTTAGTTCGGTCTTTGCTTCCTTAGACTCAAATAAAGAGAAATTTTGAGTTTAAAGTAAAATCTGATACTTGGACTTGAAGTCGATGTTTGGTTTCATCAATTACCGTAATAGCTGAAACAGCTTAATTATGAAGATTTCAATAGAAACGAGATTTGAAAACACTCAATTTTGTGGACTTGCTTCATTTGTTTTTAAGATGATAATGATCTTGATGATCCTTGAAGCATTGATTTTATGAATGAAAGTTTCCTTCATAGAGGAACATACAGGAGACGGCGGGCTTTCAATTCCTATGGATAGCACTGAAGCCGCTTAATACAATCAAACCTTCCGTATACGCACACATTCATTTTCGAAAGCTTTTGCAACTTTCAGCTGATGGTATTTTATGGGGTGCGTAAAATTTTTCAACTATCGAAATCGATTTCGAAATGCAAATTCAAATCATTTGTTCAAATGTCATCATAAGTTAGTACTGATTATTTGAGACACAATGTATTGTTATCTATCCGCAAACCTTCACCCTTTTCAACAAATGTCAACTAAATCATGCTTCGCGCCATATTTTCAAAAGTATTTGATCCATAAAAACTGCGTGGACACCCCTGTTTTCAAAGCGAAAGTATCAGCTGGCGTGGAGTTGTCAGTTGCCATATTCTTCGTAAAATACGAATTTCGCGTCGAAAAATTGAAAAAATTTTAATGAAAAATTTATTATAGTAAACGCGAGTGAATTTCAAAGTGAAGTGTGTGGCTTTTCATTATTTGCAGGAAAAAGGAACTGACGTGCAGTATTTTTCTTTGCTCAGGTGAATAAAGTGTAACTAAACATAAAATCATGAGAAGCCCCATCAATTTTAGGGAATATTTTATGTTGGTCCGTAACCACGCAATATTTTATTATAGAAAAGTGAAACTTAACTGTATACTGGACTTGTGCCGTGCAAAAAAGTGGTAGTGCCGATAGGTTTAATGATTTACAGGAGTGAAATACGTTTCATGTCCGTTCCTTGAACATTGACATATGTGGAATAAATTGGTGAAAATATTTTGATTCAGGATTAATTCGTGGGTGTTTCAATTAAATTAACTTTAAATCAACTCGTTTTATGGTTTCGTGTTTGTGTTTGGCCCAGAGCGTATTTACTTTTGGAAACATTTTGATTTGAAGCATTTGTACCGAGAGTCATCGCGGAAATTCTTGAATATTACGAGTCGAGCCCAACGAAATCAAAATGGCGGCGATTCAAATATGCGATTTTTTCAAATTTTTGTGGCCTTCTGGTGGGCACATTTTCCAACGAAGTTTGATGAAACTTGAGGTAATGAATAATTATACCAAGTTCTTGTACTAAACAAAAAATTATTAAAATCGGATGAAAAATAAAGAAATCGAATATTTAAAACTTTATATTTTAAGCTGCCATTTTCAGTAAAAATTTAATACTTTTGCCCTGTCTAGAGGGAAACTACGATTTGAGTGAGATTTGGCAGCTTAACTGATGAGACTTTAAGACAGAAATATTTTTAAAAATCCAAAATTAAATGCATGCATTCAAAATGGCGGCCCTCCAAGGTCAGAAGATAAGCGTAATTCGCTATTTTAATAGCAACTGAAGTAATGAATATTTTTCATGGAAATATTTTTCATGGAAATATTTTTAATGGCTTAACTTGTAAGTAATTATACAACTAATCATTTTTGAGGATAGTAAAATATGTTTACAATACCCGTCTGTCCGTCCGTCCGTGCGTCACAGCACGTTTTCTCGCAAACCACACAAGCTAGAGTGATGAAATTTTCTACGTAGGTCAAAAGTGGTGCCCTCTCAAACGTTTGCAAGAAAATTCCATCAGCATAAAAATATCAACACATATGGCGATTTTTTGGCTATATTTTTGTAGTTAACAATTAATTTGCAAACGCTGCATTCTCATAAAGTTTATCGCCAAGAATATGATAAACGTCATCATATGATGAACAAAATTTTGACCCCAATTTCGAAATTAACTTCGAGCCTATGCGAGTTATTACAATAGCAAAGGCAAAAGCTCGTGGCTTCATGAATTTGCTCTTTCGCCATCTCCTGTATGTACCTCTATGCATCACATGGACCGAATCGGATGAATCGGCGAATGTTAATATCATATGCGACCCAGATATATTCAGAATTCAATAATTTAATCTACCAATATTGATCTTAGTAGTAAAGCCCAAGGAGTGTTTCATAGATGCAAAACATATTTTCGACACAACTTGAGTTTAAAAATGCGCAGAATTAAATATAAAGTAAAATATAAAAAAATGAGGAAAACATTTCCATGATAGCTACTTATGTGATGTTTATAATATGTAGTAAGCCTAATTACCTTTATAAAATAAAATTGCATGGAATCTCTTCTTGCAATATTTGAGTTCGTAAAAAATTCCATAGAATTTGTCAATGAGAGCGTTACGTGTCTCGTTGATAGTCATTGAATCCGTATCAAATAAAATTTTTAGATCAACGGTCCCCTGAAAATCGTTTATGCTTGCTGAAAAAGGTCACATTGACTAAAACGTTTGAGTCTCACAATTCAAGAATGAAAAATATTCATTTTCAAATTTGTACGTATCACTTACTTTGTTGCTTATAAATAAATTGAAATGTATGAAAAATTAAAGGTAATGTAGTGACGTTCCAGAGAAGAAAACTAGTTGATGTATTTAAATTATTTGCTGAAAGTGTACCTTAATTAGACCAAATAACAATATATTCAACATTTTATTAGCTGAAAATGCGCACCTGTACCGTAGCAGAGCATTTGCTTTTATCATAATATGTATTCCTCGAACTTCAAGATTTATTTAGATTAGTATGAACAAAAAATTAATTACAAAGGAAAAATTCAAGTTAGAAAATGGATTTTTATGTGAGCTCTCTGATTTTATTTCAAATAAGTCCTGAAATCCATGTAAAATTCATTAACAAATACATTTTATTGGAAAGCTCCCATCCATGTGACGTCACATAAAAAGCTTTTTTCGTAAATGAGCATACCTTGTGATTCTTTATACCATACTATTGATGTTTCCCCTCCTTTTTCCACCTTTTCTAGCCTCGCATCACACACGGGTTTTTGTTGTTTTTGAATTGCGAGAAGTGTGAGTTTTCATTTTTTATTTTTCGTTTATTTTGTTGTTGGGTTTCTGGTTTTTTGCACTTAAAGATGGTAATAATTATTAGTCTGATGTTATATTAACAAATTATCAACACTTTTTAGAAAGCGAAAAGCAACAAGAGAACGCACAAACTCAAAAACACTATTCGATCATCTTAATCACATCTGATCCACTCAAGGCTATTTAATATCAACACAGCAAGAAAGTTGAATTAATTCGAACTGGATTCGTAAAATTGAATCGATTAACAATTCAACGGTTCAAGAAGTAACACCCGACATGTGATCATTCACACTTGCTCACGACGACGGAGGAACAACTATGGTTTTTGGGGTTATCAGTGGGAAATTTGTTTCCGCTAAAAGATGGTCTCGAATTATCAACCTGCGATGAGATTTAGTTTTATGGCACTACAAACTGTATTGTGCAGTTTTGCGAAAATGGGGCCAACACGCAAGTGAATAACACTTCACATGTGTAAGAACTGCCATGCACAAAAGTGTATAGACTAGAGAGTCGACAATGCAATGGACTCCACTGATATGCATGTTTTCCTCGATATTATCGACTGTCTCCGTGCTTTGGGGCAGAGTGGGTAACGTTCATTGAAATCAATTAAACGTTTCGGTATATTCACTGCTTCCCGCGGGCGGCACAATGGAAACAGTTCACCAAATTTACTTTGCCATACGCACTACGACACATTAAGCCTGCATAGAATAGGATAATTTATCCCTGGACTTTAACAATATTTTGATCCCCCAACTACTTCTATACACTGACGACTGACGCGAGGTATTCGAAAAAAAAATCAATGAATATTGACTGCAAGATTAACCACTGACGTATATCAGTATTCGTTCACATAACTTCTACTTATTTATATTAATCACTTTCTGCAACTAATTTATACAGAACGAAAGATGATGCACATTAAAATCAAACTCAACTCGCGTGTTGTCAAAGACATTGCGCGACAATAACAATGAATTTTAACACGTGGTTTTCCGCACTTTATCCAGCCTCAAGGATAACTTGAACTCTTGGAAACGATTACGGTCTGTTAAGTAAGAGCGTGTCCAGCATAATTTTGAAATAGTTTATTTAACAACAGTTTTAGACTTATACATACATTAAATACGTTCTGAGGTAATGTGCCTTCAGTTTAATAGTGAATCAAATCACCACCAGCATCAATTATTCCTTGGCATCTCCGAGGAATACTTTCCACTAAATTTTTGGCGTATTCGAGGGGAAGCGCCTTCCAAATGAGTCGAATTTGTCGGGAGAGCTGCTTCAAAGTATAAACACGTTTTCCATGGAGCTTCTGTTTGATGTAGGCCCAGACGTTTTCGATAGGATTTGCATCAGGCAATTGCAAAGGCCAATCAAGTGTCACAATGCATTTTTCCCGTTTCCATTCAGTACACAGCCGGCTCCGGTATTTGGGATGATTATCGGTACTCCGCCATTTTACATTGTTTGCGCACAGATGTTCCCAAATGACAACGTGTGATAAATCGAGACCTTTTTGCTTCAATTTCGCTTGTTCTTGACGTAAGGACAAGCCAGGATTGCGCGAAAACAAAGCCACGATTCGCTTTTCGTCCTTTTTGGTCACTTTTCCTACCGGATCACGATTTGGAAGGTCATCGACGGTTTTTAACACTTTAAATCGTATAACCCACTTCTTGATAAACGATACAGACTTTTAATATATTTGGCCGCCACTACATAGTTCATTTTTGGTCCTTTAGGGTGTGTGCAAAGGAACACGGCCTCGAAGCGCATTGCTTAAATGGCACTCATCGCGATTATAGTGTTTTCCCGACGGAAGATTGACTTCAGCTGAATTTTTTTTTCAAAGCGCCAAACACAGAGGTTTTCTCTACCGCCCAACAAAAATTTGAAGTCGATATCACTTATAAATCGAAAGCTATGCTGGCCACGCTCTTACTTAACAGACTGTATTTCAACTTTGTGTCGGTATTTTCACATACTCGGGACAAAATTTATGATTAAAGAATAGGAACTTTTATTCAAAGTTAATCACATTGCTCCACGTACGGCATACAAACAAGACGACATCGATAATTCTCTCCAGCTGATGCTCCCGCTTTGCTTATCTCGACGAGACTTTCACATACCGCAACGGTGGCTTACTTGGTGAGCCTCCTGTATGCCGCAACGGTGGTTTCTTTCTGACGAGATAAGACTATTATTAATAACAGTAAGACATAATTCAAAAATGATTTTATTATTAAATTATTTTAATATTAAATTTTAATTTTTTTTTATTTTTAAGTTACAAATAAAAATCATATAATATTTAAGGATTTTTGAGCTGAAAAAATTGTGCTTTCGCCCGGGAATGTTATTCGAGAAGTTTGCCTTGGCCACTGCTCAATTACTACAAGACTCAATATGTGTCACTATTGGATAAAGCGCAAAAAGTAATATGTTTTATTCGCAAAACTGTCTTAGTAATATGTTAATGTTAACAGCGCATCCGGAGCGGCAGTAATGACAAAAAAAAACGACGGTTAATACAATGACAGTGAAGACGGATGAAAAATGGAGTTTAACAGACAGTCTGGTCCAGACTGAGATTCCTGCGGCGTTCAGGTGCAGAAAAAAGTGATGCGAACGCCAGAGCGTCCTATGAAGGAAAAGCGGGAAACTCTGCAGGACTGGCCAGATATTCAAGCGGCGTAGAAAAACTCGAGAATTCGATGGTCACTGCTGCGATCGCTGCCAAAGTGATTGAAGTAAGGGTCATAAATCCCAAATTAGTAAAGAACCATCCTAAAGTCAATGAGGAGATTGCGACAGGAAAACAAACGTGTGACCAGGCAAATAAAGCGACGATGTGTGATTTCATCGCCAACGACGAAAAGGTGGCGGAAGTACTGTATTCGGAAACAGAAGCCGATAACCTCTGCTAAGGACGATGGCCACCCAGCGACATGAAGAAAAAAGGCTATTCCGAAAAGCGGGAGTTGTTCTAAAAAGAATACAATCTGCATGCGACTCGCCAAAAATCACCAAAGCAGTAAGGATTGGGCTACTTAAACTAGAAGAGCTCTTAGACCACATAGAGCATAATCGGAGGAGCTAGTTAAAGGCAGAAGAGGACAAGAAGGCCAAAGAAGAGCAAAAGACTAAAGAAGTGCTGGAGGCGAAATCTAGAGGGCACGTGCAGGCAGCTCCACAATTAAAAATTATTAAAAGAATGGCGTCCAGCCCAATCGAAGAAGATCGGCCTTAAAGAAGGAAGGAAGAGGCACTTGATGGGTGCGGAGCACCAGATCAGGGGTTCCAGACAGTGCTTACAAAAGGAGCGAAGAAAGGCACTAAGAAACTCCTTCAAAAAGTTCCAGAAAGTAATGTTCGCATGGACGCCCAAGAAAAAAAAGACCCAATGCAAAATAGGAGAGAAAAAAGCCCCAACGAACACCCCAGCAGCAGACACTGCTCGTAAAACCCCAAGATGGTCGATCCTTTGCGGAGGATACACAACTGGAGAGTATTAGAGGACTCTCAGCAAGTGATCATCAGTGCATTCTGCTTAAGATAAATGATGTTGCCTCCCGACGCCCGTGCTCTCGGCTTTCTACAATTGGATGGAACATCGGAAGGGTGGACGTTGAGAGGCTCGTCGAGGTTCTCACAGTGGATGGAAGAACTGGCAGCTCAAGATGTGGTGAACTCAACTATAAGCATCATCACGACTGTTTGCAAAGCTTCTATGCCCCGTCAAAAAACTCGGCACGGCAAGCCTCCAGTGTACTGGTGGTCAACTGAAATCGCTGAAAAACGAAGGGAGTGTCACAAGCTTCGGCGTGAGGCACAACGGACACGGAACCGTGACGAGGTATGTAACCGGGTGGTAGCATGTAAGTCAACCAGGGAATGCCTTCGCAAATTGATCAACAACAGCAAGGCTCACTGCTGGCAAGATCTAGTGGACAATATGAAAAAGGATCCGTGGGGCCTTGGCGACAAGCTAGTTATGCGGAAGCTTGGTGCCCTATGGAAACCTTGTATACATGATGCGGAAAAGATGGACGAAATAGTGCGGGCACCGCCCATGCCATCCGTGTTGACGTTGTCCATGGTGAAACAGCAGTCGAGTGTCCACTCTTCACACAGCTGGAACTGGAAGAGGCAGTCCTTTTGTTGAAAACGAAGTAGGCTCCAGGTCAAGATGGTGTTGCGGCTTGTCTATCGCCGTTTTCCTGACTTGCTGCTCAACACATTCAACGCTTGCCTTCGGGACGGGGTTTTCTCGGTACGATGGCTCGTGCTGATCAGCAAGGGGAAGGGGAATCCCAAATCGCCATCTACATACCGCCTGTTATGCATGCTAGACGCAGCTGGGAAAGTGCTAGAGAAACTCATCAAGGGAAGACTCACTGACGCGGTACGTGCTCCTGGGGTCGCATCTCCTCGGCAGTATGGCTTTAGAGCAGGACGCTCCACCGTTGGTGCGATTGCAGAGGTGGTGAGCGCGGTCCATAAGGCAGAGGCATATAGTCGCACCAAGGGACGGATCGTCCTGTTGGTGATACTCGATGTTAGAAACGCCTTCAACTCCGCTGAATGGATGGATATTGTGGATACGCTGGAAATCCCTTTTCAAGTTCCATTATATCTAATGTGGCTTTTCAGGGACTACTTAAAGGACCGAAGCCTGCTCTACGATACGACACAGGGCCAGCGAATGATGGCGATTACATTGGGTACTACCCAGAGATTTATCCTTGGTCCGGACCTGTAGAACATGTCTTACGACGGGCTACTGAGACTCGACATACGATGGGCTACTGAGACTCAAGATACCAGATGATTCTCGCTTGAACGGCTATGTGGATGATGTTGCGGCTCTGGTCGCTGGATGCACCGTTGAATAGGCGCAATTTAGGGTCGGTATGCTAATGCGCTAATGAGGGGCTTGATGACTGCTAGCGGGTTCAGTTTAGCACTGGAGAAAATCGAAGTGGTCATCTTGACAAAAAAGAGAATCCCTAGAGTAAGGATGATCAGTATTGGAGGTATACGAATCGAATCAAAGCCATCGGTGAAGTACCTGGGACTACTGATCGACTCGAAGATGAGTTTCTCTGAGCAAATCAGGGCAACGACTGAAAAGGCAGCTTCAGGAATATCGGCTCTGAGTCGACTTATGGCCAACGTAGTCCCCCCCCCATCAAGGAGACGCCTCTTGATGAGTGCTGTTGGGTCAGTGTTACTGTACGGAGTTGAAGTATGGAGTGACGCTCTCAGCAAGGAGGTATACCGAAAACGTTTGGCACAGGTTCAGAGAAGAGGAGTACTGAGGATTGCATCTTGGTATCCGACAGTCTCTCATTCGGTGGTGCGAGTTATTGCAGGCGTGATACCTGTCGCCCTCCTTGCTAGAGAGCGCCGCGCTATTTACCTGCGCCGAAATAAGATGTGGGAGCGTGGCTAAATTGAAGGCAAGGTGAGACTGACTTCTACCTGACCCAGTTTTTGAGCAGGCATGGGTGTTTTTTCAGTCTTACCTGCACAAGATTGGTAAGTCACGGTCCCCCGATTATCGGTTTTGCCCAGGAGAGGAGGGCAATGCCTGCCACACATTTTTTGCGTGCACAAAGTGAGTCAAACTGCGAAGGGACCTCTACAGGGAGATGGAAGAGCTCACCCCGGATAATATGGTTGCGGTGATGTACGAATCGGTTGACAAATGGAACCAGGTGGAACATTATGTTCAGGCAGTCCTAAAAGATAAAAGGGACTCACAGCAGCCGAGGCTGTTGGAGTTGGGGGATCGCTTGTCTGGCACTTCCTTTTCCCCTCTCCCCTCCCACTAGAAGAGGGATCCCCCAGCTTGAAGGCGCCTGAAGGCGTAACAAAACGAGACCTGGCCCGAAGTAATGAATCTAACGGTTTCAGGCTAGGTGTTTAGTAGGCAGTCCAGTCACCTTCTTTTGAGCATGGGAGTCCCACACTCTGTGCATAACAGGCATTCACCTCCCAAACACACAAAAAAAAATTTTTTTTTAGTTGAAGCTAGTCGAATTGGATATTGGATAGGCCTTGATTAGAACTATAATAATCTGAAATAAAAAGGTCATTTTATGCATCAGGGGGTCCAGGGGTGGCCAAACGTACCAAAATTTTGTGTCCTTTCCTCAAGATTGGACAGCTTTGAGCCGGAAAATCTGAAAATAATCATAAAGGTGGGTCTAAATGGGGACAAGGGCAACAAATACCTCAGAAATCAAAATTCGCTCAGCTTTGTTAAGAATAGTATGATTTGTAGATTTTATATTTTCACCCATAAAGTCAAAACAGTACCCTTATTTTATATAGATTGGTACAAAATCTGAATGCTCACAAAATTTCATGATAATTGAATCATAATTGAGTGAGTTATAGCCATTTCAGTTGAATGGAATTACAACGACAATAGCACGTGTCTATGGTTGATACATATTTCAAATTGACCTAGGCACTTTTATTTTCTTCCAATTTTTATGAAAATTTAAGAAATAGTGTCTCATTTAAATATGTTTAATCGGCTGACAGTCAGAAAAATTATTTAAGGTTCATCAAAATGGCGGTTGCAATGTGCTTTTGAAATAAATTCTGCATCTTTTGCATAAATTTGAACGATTTCTTATCCAAGTAAATTTTTGCGAACACAAGGATGGTTACAAAGACCTTCTGGTACGAGCACTCTCCTACTTACTCAACTTGTTTGTTTCAATGTAAATGAAAAATGCAATTTCATTAGCTCTGTCCAGGCTACGTTGATAATTGATAAATGGTAGCACTGCAAAGCACTTTATAACACTATAGAAGCTATCGTGTGAATTATTAGATTCCTTACAAGAATATTGCCAAAACTATGTACATAGGTAAAATATGATGCAGCTACATGTTATGTTATCGAGCAAACTTTTTACCTAATCAACTGGCCATTAGTATAGTTGTTGAATAAGGCTCTTTAGAAACTCACTACCAAACAGAAAAATTCCATCGGATGCCATCCGCAAGCCATTTCCATTTTTAGGGTTTTGTAAAATAATTTTACAAAACCCTACTAGTTTCGCGACCAGTCTGTCCGTCTGTCCGTCCGTCCGTCCGTGTGTCACAGCAGTTTTTCTCGGAAACTACTTAAGCTAGAAACATCAAATTTTGTGTGTAGGTGTAAAGTGGTGATCTCTTCAATGTTCAACTACAAAAAAAATTTAAAAGGTATTAAAGGGGGGTCTCCCCATACAGGAGAGTGACCCCCCGAAAAAAAAAATTTCATTGAAGGTAGCCAATATGGGTATCAAATGAAAGGTCGTGATGAGAACTGTTCAAAACAGGTCTTAGTTTGGCAAAACTTGCTTCGAGGGGCGCACAGAGAGGGGAAATACATGAAAAATTTGTGTCCCCCCCCTCGCGATTGGACACCTGCGATCCGAAAAATCTGAAAAAAATCAGGAATGTAGGCCTTCGTGAGTACAACAACAACAAATACGTGAGAAGTTGCAATAGTAATAGTATGATTTATCGATTTTATGTTTTCTTGATTAAAATCTTAACGGTACCCTTAAATTCAATTAAATTCAGTACGAAGATGTTTATTTATAAGATTGATCTATCCTGAAAGTTTCATAAAGATTTAGCGAAGTTATAGCGGTTTGAATTTTCCTGTATTACTACGGAACAATATGCGCTGCATTTATTACTATGGCAACATATGGCTATGGAACAACATGCGCTTTTTACCGACTCAGACACTACAATTTTGCTAGGATTTGCATGAAAATTTCAGGAATGATAGTTGTCATGTATATCTTTGAGAATCGGTTCAGCTAGTGGTATCAATAATCGTAAAACAAAATAGTGGCTGTTTTAAATGCGAAGATTGAATAATTTGGAGTTATTTTTTCCCAACTTCAACGCTTAAGGTGCATGCTTTGAACACTTGATTCAATTTAATGAATGACTGAAGATGAGTACCTAAAATTAATGCTCATAAGTGAAACAAGTCAAGGAGGTGGGACAGAGCTCCTAGCAAAAGGGTTTTGTAACCATTCTAGGATTCGAAAAAATTGGCCATTAATCGATGATAACAGTACAGGAGAGTGGCCCCTGAAAAAAAATTCATCAAACGTAGCCGATATGAGTATGAAATGAAAGTTTTCATGGGAGCTTTTCAAAACAGTTCTTAAACTGTCAGTTTTTGCTTGAGTGGGGGCACAGGGGGGAAATACATGAAAAATGTGTTTCCTCCGTCGCGGATGGACAGCTGAAATAATTATCAAGGGAGATATTTATGAGTATAACAATACCAAAAACCTCAGGAGTCGAAATTCGTTCAACTTTGTTAATAATAGTATGATCTTCGAATTTCATATTTTCTCCAATAAAATCGTCTTTGACATGTTTCTTGATTTGATTCGATCTGGTGACTGCATTTTGTAAATTGAATACAAAACCCTTCTGACATGAGCGTAGGTCTGTTTACCCAACTTGTTAAAACAATAGTTTACCTTTTATGTCACGCACATTCTTCGCACAACTTTGCTGCTTCCACCGATTCAGGTTCGTATTGTAGAACTTAAAATAGAACTAACAAGTCGCAGTAGCAGAAGAGTGCTCCTACGAGAAGGGTTTTGTAAACTAACAACGTCTTGTGAATATCAAAACTTGATTCATATACAGATTCCATAAATCCAATTCGAAAAGCTTAAACTTCATTATTATGTATTTGAATTACCCGGAATTTTGTTTTCAGTGGCTTGACCTCATTCTTTGAGAAGTCGTGATCACATATCAATGCTACAAACCATTTCTAAAATGTTTATCGAAATTCTTACATATCTGTAGTGTATACGAGTATGTCCTTAGCAAACGTATATCTCCACAATATCATGTGTTGTTGTTTTAACGGTTTGATATTTAGTCGGTGTAACTGGACAGTTTATTGCTTGGTTGAAATGAAATTTTCAGATAACGTTTAACTACTTCTAGGAAACCAAGATTTGTGTTTTCGGCACGTTTAAGTGTCCCCTTTTGATTTGATAAGCAAAAATGTAGAGTTCATAAAATGTACTTTTGTTCACAAAGCTGGTCGAATTTTGTCTTCTGAGGCATTTGTTGGCCTTGTACCCATAAAGAACCACAAGCATGATTTTCGGGTCAAGGATGTCCAATCGCAAGGACGGGGACACACACATTTTTCGTACATTTTGCTTCTTCCTGTCCCCATCGAAGTGAAACGCATCAGTTTGTGACTTGTTTCGAAAAGTCATCATCAAGATCTTTGGTTTTAAACCTACAGGTATATTGGCTTCCTTTGAATTATTTTCAAAATATTTCATATTTCTTGCCTTACGAGAATACTTGCTGTGACACATGGACAGGCGGACAGGCAGCTCGCGGTTTATTAAAACTATTTTGAAATACCCTTATAATGAATGCCCTCAAACGATAAGTTCAGTTATTCCTCAAGGACAATGACCCTAATGCGGAAAGTAATTTGGTAAGAAGCACCCTTGGAGCAGGAAGTAATTTCTCGTGAAGTATTGCTTCCCTATGGCACTACACACGCCAAAATAATTAGCTCTGTCCTGAAATCAGAAGTACGCACCTGAATGTCCTTGGAGATAGCTTTTGGTTCAAAGAGCAAACATCAGTTCGAATAACTCGAGGGGAAACAATGATCCAATTGAATGTACTTATGCGCTCAACCAGAGTTCCTGTCCTATGGTATTACTTGTTGATTCTTCACCTTCTTCCTTTCATAATTTCATTTTAATAAACTCGAAAAATTCACTTCACTTTTCGAGATTTATCAAATTTCACGCTCCACTCACGTCTGTGAAAGTACTTCAATTATGGTCGGGGGTTTGGTTACCTAATGGGATCAGACATGAATAGAAGTTTTGTAATAATGTGCTGGAATCAGGACTGCATGCTGAGGACATGTAAATTTTCCCAAATGCTTGTAGATACGAGTGTGTTCATTTTATTAGAAATATTCTACAAGTCTACGGTCCTACAGAAATATGGTAATGACGTGACCAAGAGCAATTGATGGAGCTCGATGAGAGCCATCCATGGATTAAGGAAGTCAAGAAGAAATCGATTTATCTACGGAAACTTTGCAAACTATTCTCCAGCAGACGTTTGGGATCCACAGTGCCAAGAATAGAGAGGAAGAACTTTCTTAAAGGTTATGCTTCCTTTGATGGGCAACTAGTGGAGTTGGTGACCATTTATCTCTCATCCTGGAGTCGGGTAGATATTTTTGTGTGGCAAATAGTTCCATCGAACGAGCATGGTTATGCACAAAATGTTTGAAAGTTTTGCCGTCCGATATTTTTGCGTATTTCTATTTAATGAGTCCTCGGTAAAAGGTGGTATTCTACTCGAATGTTGTTGGGAGTTGGAAGGGAAACTCTTCCTAGTTCACCATTTAATGGCGGCATATTGTTCTCTATTTGGATGATATTGAGAAAATGCACAAGGGTTATATTGCTAAGTACTTAGGAAAAGATTCATGCAATGATTCATTAAGTTGTCTTGATTCATATCCATACAGTGCAAAATGTTATGGTAGCGTTGAATGAAGAGAGAAGTTTTCAAGTGCTTGAAGGAACACAAACGTGTGTTGTTCAAATTATCACCACGCATCCAATGCCCCAGAATTTATCTTTTCCCATTGTAACTTGCAATTACTCGACATGCAATCTCATATTCAAATCAATTACTAGTAAAATGCAATCAAACAAAATTTAAATTTCATTCGCCTTAGTATTTGCAATATTTAACCGAACAAAATGCTAAATTGCAACATTGTACTGAACTTCATTCACCTTACCAATTGCTTTTCATCAGAATTTGTCAAATAATTGTCAATCACCTTTTCATTCACCTCATTAATTGTAAGTCAGCAAATTGTTTTAAGCATAAAGTCGTTAGCCGTAATTTTAATTAAGCAAAATTTATGTATATAAATCAAGAATGGAAAATATTGACTTCACTTGCTGTACAATCTCATTAATTGATTTTACTTTCCAGATTATGTGTCAAATTGAGTTATAAAAATTACATCAGAAATACTCCATAGAACAGCTTCTTTATAGTGTTCTACTCTATTCTAAATTCTACTAGTTCTTCTCATGTTATTTCTAAACTTACATACTTAATCGACGTGACTATCGATTCATTGCTAAGCAAAAGCCTGCCATCATGCTTTTCACTGAAAGCCACCTTAATTCACGGCACTCAATAACATTCAAGGATTTTGAGCTCGTAAAAAACACGCCGTCAATGGTGTGACTCAGTTGGAGGTGCCATTTGCAGGGAGCAAAGGCCAAAGAGGGGCTGTAGTGGTACGAAGAAGAAGAAGAAATACAAGAGCAAACGGTTATAGGAGAGGTGGTATCGACATATTAGTAAGAAGATCCTATCATTTCCAACATATCGTTCGAATTAAAAAAAAACCTTAAATTTGTTGGTGTCGGTCATCAAAATTTCACTGTCATGTGGGGATAACCTCTTTTCTTATACAACGAGGAGAAACATTCTCAAATAGAACGAGTTCGATTCCATATTTGAAATTCTCGAATTGAACAGGCTGCACAGTTATTATATTGTTGCCGGCGATCTTAATATATCATGGCTTGATGCCAACAATAATGTAAGGGTGTACTCCTAAAATCACGAATGACGGAGAATCAAATTGAATATATGTAGTGTTGCATGCAAATAATATGGACCGACACTCAACGAAATACCTGTTGGTATTAACTAGGAAGAGTGCACCATTTTTCCCAGTGGGATGGCAAATCGAATCATGCACCGTAATGAAGAAGAAAAAACAAGTTGAAGTAGCAGGAGACTGTTCCTGCCGGAAGGGTATTGTAAAACGATGAGTAAATCAAACAATATATTCTGCATGTCAAAACTTGACTAATATACGGATTCCATAAACTAAGTTCGAAGAATTATTATGGTTATTATATTTTTATATTCGCCGCCATTTTGTTTCAAGTGTTTTAGCCTCGTCGTTTAATTAGTCACATCAATATAACAAACTATTTCTAAAATTTTTATCAAAATTCCTACATATTTATAGTGGCTAGGTCCGTTGTAAACGTGTATCTCCCCAGTATCACGTGTTAATGTTATTGTAATTGTTAAATATTCAATCGGCTATAACTCAGCTGTTTATTATTCGATTATTGTGAAATTTTCACAACACATACGATTGCTTTCAAAAAACTTAAATTGTAGTTTTCGGAAAATTTAAGGGTCAGATTTTGATTTTATAGGCAAAAACGTATAATTTATAAAATGTACTATTATTAAAAAAGTTGGTCGAATTTGGACTTCTAAGGTATTTGTTGCCCTTGTGCTCTTAAAGTCTCACTTCTATGATTTTTTCCAGATTTTTCGGGTGAAAGGTGGCGGGGACACAATATTTTCGTACATTTTCCTTTCCCCTGCGCCCCTCAAAGCAAAATTTATCATTTTAAGACCTGTTTTGAAAAGTCCTCATGAGGACCTTTCATTTGATACCCATATTGCCTACATGCGATGAAACTTTTTTTTTTCGGGGGCCACTCCCCTATATGGGGAGACCCCTTGAACACCTTATAAAATTTTTTTGTGATGAAACTTTGAAGAGGGTATCACTTTACACCTACTTACAAAATCTTATGTTCCTAGCTTATGTAGTTTGCGAGAAAAAGTGGTGTGACACACGGACGGACGGACGGACAGACAGGACGCGATTTTAGTAGAGTATTGTAAAATGATTTTAGAATACACTAAAAAATAGCGAATGTGTGGTGGGGGTAGACTCGAGCCAATATTGATTGCCTTTTATGGTAATTTTTGGAGATGAGCGACATGGCGAATCAAGAGAAGTCGAATCGGCGTCGAAAAAAACGGGTTTTGGGTTTCGAGAGGAAAGAAAAGGAAGGATTGAGTGGGATTGGAAGCTAGATAGGGATTTGAGAAGCGGACGAAAAAAAGAGTTCGCGTTGGCAAAGATTACAATAGTTAGAAATTCGAGTAATAAAATCGACAGAAAGAAGACGGTTGAACGGAAAAAGCAGACGTCGCCGAAAGTGAATTATCGTCCGGAGTTATCATTGAGGAATATTCGATAAGTGTATAAAGCTGCATATTAGTGGTCTTGAGTCGGAAGAACCGAAGCCAAAGAATTGGTCGTGTGTAGCGTTCACCGTTACTATGTTGTACTAGGTTTACAACGTGGTCAAAGAAAAAAAAACGGATTTCACTAGTGCGTTTCGATACAAAGGCGTCTTATGAAGGAGATGCGCCCAAACCGAGGACATTTCCCTTCAACAAATTCAACAAATAACACAGATTTGGTTTTGCCAAAAACTACATTTTTGAAGTGTTTCTTCGTAGCATGAAATGTAACAGTCCCTTCGTCTAATGAAAACTAAGTTTAAGGAAAATTTCGTGCAGTGGAATATATTTCCGATCCCGATTCATATCACGTGTTGAAGATTTTTCCTCCTTAGGAGCAAAGACAATATTTTAATCAGTGTGCAGAGCGGCGGAAAGCGAAGGCAACAACTGGGTTTCGGTTACATCGTCGGTTCGGGAATATCGACTTGTTTTTCGTTCACATCAGAAGCATGGCTTATCATTAAGTTGTATATTAATAATGTAGAAATCAATGAAGTTTGGTTTATAGAAATGTGTGCGTTGTGATTATAGTTTTTTGGGTTTTATAAACAACTAAGATCATAACAGTGCAGTGAGGAATAGGTGGTGTTTTAGATGAAACCATATCACTGAAGGAAACATTAGTTGTGGTTGTAACATATGTTAAGAGTTAGATGCCGTGAAAACTCTTATAATTTAACCAATGGAAGGATTAAATGTAACACGATATACGTACATATATGAACCTGTGAAGTAGAAAGAACTCCACTATAGAACCCAAATTACTTTAAATGTTTTGCTGTTTGTGGTTTGCAAAACGTGTAGATTCATATAAGTACAATAGTAACCCCCTTTAACGAGGTTTCGTTTTGTGTGTTTAACGCTGCACAAGGCTGAAGAAAAGAAATTAGTATTCATTCCTTAAAGTCAAAGGTGCATGCTTTGACTTTTGCAAAAAAGTGGTCTTTTGAGAAATATCCTGAATTATGTTGCGTATAGGATTTCATATTCAGTAGCAGCGATACATGACATCAGCTTGTGGTGTTTGGTGTGGGGATTGCTATAACTTCTATAACCAAATCAAATTAATCCACTCCCGGAGGAGTGGATACTTATATATATATATATATATATATATATATATATATATATATATATATATATATATATATATATATATATATATATATATATATCTATATATATATATACATACTTATATATATATATATATATATATATATATATATATATATATATATATATATATATATATATATAAGAAACAACAAGAATAAATTTATTTTTTTATGTTACTACCAAGTTACGATTGTCGATGCTGCATCCGATCATCGGTCGAGCGCTCGATCGTCGTTGGACCCTGCAAAACCAAAAGGGTAAATGCTAGAAAAAAATAATAATAATAATAAACAAAAAAAAAATCAAATAAATGCATTTCCTTGTTTATAATCGTAATTTATATTCCTTTTTTATTGATAAAGTCAAAAGATAAAGAATATTTATAATATTGACGATAACTTTATTTTGTATCATTAATATTAGCTCGGATTTACTTTTCTTTCTCCTTTGCCGTATATATGTGAAATTATAACCGATAATATTATGAACACATAAATAAAAAATAAATAAAAATAAAACTTTTAGTAGATCTAAGGTACCAGTTATATAAATTAAAAAAATATACCCACAACTTCGGTGACCTAGAAATAAAGTTTTCATAGATCGCCATTATGCGGTTGGTAATGGCAGTGGAGACACCACGGCATTGACCCTTCGAGGGCATTCTTCCTTTCTTCATATTTGTATATCCCTGCCGTAACAAAAGGTGCTACAATATATGGGTTTGAGTTCCCAAAACACCCAAGGACAAATTTATATTTTGACCTTTGCATTGAAGATTTGAATTCAGATTTAACAATCCTCAACGGAAATTCAAAGTGCTTCCACATGATAGCGTCCATATTTCCATTTTAATGGAAGTAAATCATCAAAGCAATGATACCTTTCTCATTTAAGTCTAAAATGAAAGTAATCGGCTTAGTTTCACAAAAACAAATTGTGAAAAATTTCACAAGAAGTTTAATCGCGATTACCAGAAGCATTACCTACCTTCTGATGGCGGTAACTCTTGCCCAATAGTTCCTGATGACAGAAATCTAACTAACGATGTAATAGATCTCTATTTGTCAAAGTTAGCGGAGCTGAGAAAGTGTTTTCACAGATTCAAAGTCGAACCAATATAGAAGGATACAAACCACCAACCATTACAAAGTTGAAAAGATAAAAAAGCTTTCTCTCACATGGATCAACAATATTTAGCGGTGATTTCTGGACTAACACCACCCCTTATTGGCCTTGTTGAAACTACAACAGAAGAATATACACCAGAAGAATGTCCATTCATACTTCAAGGGTAACGTCAGCAATCAATGGGCGGAAAAACGGAGGAGTATCAGCCCCCAGGATCCAGGCGGTATGTTGAAAAAGCTGAGTAGTATATTTCGTATGAAATCTTGAGAGAATCTGTTGAATCCAAAAGTCACCAGTAGTGAGATCGACCTTCTAGACAGGACTGGTATCAAGGTTAAATACGACTCCATATACAGATGCTAATGGGATCGTATGTAGCAGTTTACAGAACATTGCTCTCATCGGAACCCATTTTGAATTAGGGTGTCAACCAAACCCCCAGAGAGGGAATCAAATACTTTCAGAAGTCGTTGAAGCAAAATTTTCTGATTTTAAATCAAGCCTGAATGGCGAATCTTTTATCATTTCAATAAAATATTGACCTCTGACCTCGTGCCGAACGGAAATTGTCTTGATTATTTTGTCAACTACGCAGAGTTGTGTTTCATATTTGGCAGGATAAACAACGAAAATTTATGTGTATTAACGGTATTCCAAATAAAATAAAATATTGACGGTATTCCAAATAAAATACTGACATTTGCTTGAGGTTGCTATTAGAAATTATTGCATATTGTTCAGCAACATGTTAAACAATTTATTGATAAGTCTGTTGAGTCTTCTTTTGTCATTTTTCGATTGAATATTTCTTTTAATTAAGATGAATTTTATTTAAGTACATATTGCCCTTTATTATCTATGACCTTTTGCCATTTTTTGGGTAGAGCCATTATTCCATCTGTGTAGAACTTCTGCGGTGATTTTCACAGTCCCCTTTTGAAGTGAATTTCTTTGCATTAAGGAAGTTTTGTAGAGACAAAAACAAATGGTAGTCTGATGGTGCAAGCTTTTGGCGTGATCTTACGGTGCAGATTACATTTTTATATGCGTTGGTATCACTAGGCATTGAGTCGAGGACACAATGCAGTCATTTCTACGAGTCTTGTATACGCGTCGATGTCACAAGGCAATGAGCCGAGGACTCAGTGCAGTATTTCAGATCAGTATTCTGCTACGAGTCTTTTATACACGCCAGTATCACTAGGCATTGAGCCAAGGAAACAGTGCAGTCACCTTTAGTATTTCACTACGAGTCTTACCTTGAAATCACAATGCTCGAACTTAAAAATACCAAAAACTAAGATAAATTATTGTAATTAAATTGTTTGTTCATAGTTTGAAATAAATAAAAAATTTTAGTGATATGTATCTAAACTTTTCATTTCGTATCAGGATAAGTCTTTGTTCTGTGTATAGATGGCATTTGAAGCGCTATCACATGAAGCGATGGGTCTTTTTAATTATAATATCTGTGATGCAGAGGGGATTTCCCGTGCCATAGATTGCAATATGGGCTATATTGCAATCTATGGTACGGTGAATCCGTTTTTAAACTAAAATAAACATA
This sequence comes from Odontomyia ornata, assembly GCA_963969285.1. Taxonomy (NCBI): domain Eukaryota; kingdom Metazoa; phylum Arthropoda; class Insecta; order Diptera; family Stratiomyidae; genus Odontomyia; species Odontomyia ornata. The sequence continues at coordinate 170,549,059 of OZ017740.1, read as the reverse complement.
AACTAGAGATTGATTATGTGTAATGAAATGGGTATAAAATGTCCGTGTAGGACTGCAGCGATGGTTCCTATCAAAATCTTGAACATCACGCCTCCAATCCATCTTTTCGTCGTTATACTGACGATCTCCGATTGCAGTTATGAACGAAATTCCACCATCGGGAGAAATCGTTCCATTTCCTTTTAGCCACTTGACAATTTTATATATTTTACTATCATATTTATCTCCTTTTCTCCTTAAAGAATAGTAAACCCCTATAGTTATGTTCCTAATATTTATATTTATATTGTGCCGACGCAGATCAAAGTTGCTGCCGACTATCCATTTGTTTTCGTAACTGACCACCAGGCGCGGTTGCCGAGAAGTCGTTGAGAAGACGATGCCGCCAGTCTATCGCCAGGAGTCATCGTGTTCAATCGTGTGCCTAGCAAGTTATATATTTAACATTACAAATAAATTCGTGTTAGTATTGTTACCAAAACGGTTAGTCGTTTCAATTCCCGCTCGCTAAATTGGTGACCTCGACGCGAGTAGAATGCCTGACGAATTTTTCGATGCCGATGAGGGCGGCCGAGCCGCCGCTGCCACTACCACCGCGGGCGTTGAAGTGAATGCCATCGTGTGCAAATTGCCGCCCTTCTGGCATAGCAACCCGGGACTGTGGTTCACGCGTGTTGAGGCGCAGTTCCGCACCGGAAGGATTACCTCAGACTCAGCACGTTTCGACAGGATTGTGGCCGAATTGGACATGCCAATCCTGTCCCATGTCGCTGACATTGTGGAGGAGCCGCCCGAGTCAGGAAAGTTTGATGCCCTGAAGCGAAGGCTGATGGCTGTGTTTGGCGTCACGGAGGAGGAAAGAACACGCCACGTGCTGTTCGGACTCGAAATGGAGGATCTGCGCCCGTCCCAGTTTTTGCGCCGCCTGCAATGCACGGCTGGAAAATCCATACCGGATAACTTGATAAAGTCATTGTGGCTCCAACGGCTCCCCTCTAACATCCGCGCAATCCTGGCCGTCAGCGACCGTTGTAGCCTCGAGGAGTTAGCGTCCGCCGCAGATCGTATAGCCAGCGTCGGCGCGCCCGACGCGGTATCTTGCGTCCAGAAAGACCCGGCCTCGCGCCCGGCGGATGACAGCGAATTAATCCTGAAAGGCATCGACGAGTTAAGAACGGAGGTTAGCCGCATTCAAGCATCGTCACGGCAAGGCAGCTCTTCTGGTTGCAGCTCTTGTCATTCCTCATTTCGATCGGCTGCCCCACGTAGGAACATCGGCCGGTTGTGTTATTATCATCGCCGTTTCGGCACCGCGGCAAAGCAATGTCGGCCGCCATGTTCTTTTGTCTCCAAGCAAGCGAGAAACGCGTCGAGCCGCTAGTCCAGCAGGCGACAGCTGGTGGCTCCTCGAAAAGTCGCCTCGAAATTTTCGACCCAAACACAAGGTTCAGGTTCCTCGTTGACACAGGGGCTGACATCTCCATCATCCCAGTTTCGCACCTGCGTCCAACGCAAGGCGTTTCGCCGTTTAAGCTGTTTGCCGCCAATGGAACCGTAATCAGCACATATGGTGACAGAATTCTTTCAATTTCACTTGGTTTTCCACGCTCGTTTCGTTGGCGTTTCTGTGTCGCCAAGGTGTCGCACCCAATATTAGGCGCCGATTTCCTCAAGCATTTTGGCCTGCTCGTCGACCTCAAGAACCATAAGCTCGCGGACCCCGTAAATCGCACCAGTGTTTCTGGCAAGATCGGTTGTCATCAACAGACGTCCATTTCGACCGTCGCGGGAAATTCAACGTATTCGTCATTACTCAGGGAATTTCCGAGCCTTACCAACCCGGCAGCCGCCGCAAACGCACCCGTGCATCATACTAAGCATTTTATTACAACCGTTGGCCCCCCGGTGGCGGACCGCCCACGTCGACTAAATCAGAGCAAACTGCGAATAGCACGAGACGAATTCAAGTTCCTGCTTGATAAAGGATTTTGCCGGCCTTCCAAGAGTCCTTGGGCAAGTCCCCTGCACCTCGTCCCAAAGAAGGATGGTACTTGGCGTCCTTGCGGGGACTATCGTCGCCTCAACGCCGCTACGGTCCCGGATAAATATCCTATGAGGCACATCGAGGATACATCCATAAACTTGGATGGTATGCGCTATTTCTCAAAAGTTGATTTGTTGCGCGCGTTCCATCAAATCCCGATAGCGGAAGAAGACGTCCCGAAAACAGCGGTTACCACCCCCTTCGGACTGTTCGAGTTCACGGTGATGACGTTCGGCCTTCGTAACGCAGCACAAACATTTCAGCGCTTCATGGACGAGGTGCTCCAAGGGCTCGATTTCTGCGTATGTTATCTGGACGACATACTGGTCGCGTCGAGATCGGAGAAGGAGTGCGACTGGTATTCGAGCGGCTGTCAAAGTTTGGGATTGTGGTGAATGTTTCGAAGTGCGTGTTCGGAGTTAGAGAAGTGGAGTACCTGGGGCACATCGTAAGCGAAAAGGGCGTGCACCCCCCAGCATCTCGAGTTAATGCGATGCGGAATTTTAAAAAACCTGTCACCGTAAAGGATCTTCGGCGGTTTCTTGGAGCACTGAATTTTTATCGGCGGTTTATCCGCGACGCCGCGGTACTTCAGGCCCCACTTAACAAGCTGTGTGCAGGAAATAAAAAAGGAGGCAAAACTATAATCGTATGGACCCCGAATTCTGAGGAAGCGTTTGTTTTTTTTTTTTTTTTTTTTTTTAATTACCTCCATTCCCTACCACTCTCTCCATCACTCTTTCTTCGTCGCACAACGCTCGTGCGATCTGCATTCACATTACGTCGCTTGGTCCTTTGTGCCACCCAGACAATGTTTAACACATCGGTATAAGGGGGCACACAATATAATGTGAACTAGTCCTTTTCGTGAACATCTAGTCCAAAAAAATCATGATCAGCTCTCAGAGATAAAAAAAAATTCAATATCATACGACGCATTCAAAAAAAAACTCTGAGTAACTGTCACTTCAGTATCTCGCCGATAGGGTCAAAAAGAACGCCCTAAGATACTGGGCTCATAAAAGCAGAATTACAGGTCCACGCTTCAATCAGTACTCATTAAATGCTCCCTTAGTCTTTTCTTAAATACGAAAAGTGAGTTTGCTTCCTTAACAATTTCTGGTAGATTGTTATATATACGCAAAGCATCATTCGTTGCATCGTTCTTTAGTCGATCCGTTCTGGCAAAAGGTATTACGAATTGATTTGCATTCCTCGCATTATATGGGTTGATCTGTGATACCTTAATTAATGGCGCTCGTTCCGATCCATTAGTTTTTAAATTTCTGTAGATAAACTTCGCTTTCTCCATAATAATTATTTGACTAAAGGTTAATGATTTTGCCAGTTGGTAAACCAAACTAGTTTGAGTAAGCATTGGCAGCTTCAGAATGTTTTTATACGCTTTGGTCAGCAGCCTGGATATACTGTTTAAATGTTGCTTCGCTGATTGACTCCAAATAAGTACTCCATAATGCAATTTCGCCAGGACAAACGCATTTAGAACAAGTTTCTTGATGTGCATTGGAAAATCCTCATATCTTCTTAACAATCCTATTATTGGGGCTAATTGCCTTCTTAAGCTATTTATGTGTGGTAACCAGGTCATACGATGGTCTATGATAAGACCAAGATATTTCATTTCTAGCACTCTTTGCAATTTTTCGCCATTAATATTTAGTTCGACATCTATGTCTCCTTTGTTCTTTTGCTTAAAAACAATATATTTTGTCTTTGATGTGTTCAATACTAGTTTGTTTCCAATTAAACACTGATGGAATTTTCCTAGGTCGTCGTTGATAGTGTTCTCAATGGCAATTTTGTCTCGTACTGAATAAAGTAGAACTGTGTCATCAGCATATAATGTGTGATATCCCGTCAGCCCACATGTATTTAGATTATTTGTATATAGCAGGAACAAAGTAGGGCCCAGTATTGAACCTTGGGGAACTCCTGTTTCCGTAGGTGCATGGTCACTCAGGACATTGTTGATTAAAGTTCTCTGCGATCTTCCCTCCAAGTAACTCTTAAACAACTGCTTAGGACTCCCCTGAATACCATACGATTCAAGTTTACGAAGCAAGAGATCATGATCAACTGTATCAAATGCTTTTTTCAAATCCACAAAAATTGCGATGACATAATCACCTCTGTCCAGTCCTAGATTGATGAAACGTGTGACAGAATGTAGGGCATCCAAAGTACTCTTGTTCTTTTGAAAACCAAACTGATGTTGGCTTATGATAGAGTTTTCAACTAAGAATGATGTTAATCGATTGTTTAGTATTTTTTCAAATATCTTACTAAATCCCGTCAGCAGCGCAATCGGGCGATAGTTATTCGGGTCAAGATAATCACCACCCTTAAATATAGGAACTATTTTTGCAAGTTTTTCTTCTTCCGGAAAAGTCCCATTCCTAATATGCACGTTTATAAAATTTGCCATAATCTGGGCTATGTCCTCCTTAATTATACTAATCTCATTCATCGTGATGCTATCAATGCCTGGCGCCGTATTCTTTTTCAATTCATTGATTACATTTAAGACTTCCCTTCTATTTGTTTGATGAATGTGAAGGATGGAATTTATTGCGATATTTGTATTATTTACATTGCCTGCTGAACTGGCAACGATTTCTTTAGTGATTCTTCCACCAATTGTTGAAAAAAAATTATTCAATGAGTTCGCCGCGTCACGTGGACACGATGTGTTAGAGGGCCCATCAGGATTCAGTTGAAAGTTTTGTGATATACCCTGGGTTGAAGAGTTATCCTTTACCTCATTTATTATTTTCCATATTTCGCGGGAGTTGTCAGCCGCTGTTTCCATTCTTCTTGAGAAATATAAGAATTTAGCCTCTTTCACCAGTCGTTTCGATTCTTTTTTCGCTTGCATATACAGAAACTTGAAAGCCTGGTTTCCACTGTTCTTCCTGTAGTCCATGTATGCCTTCCTTTTTGTAATACTTGCATCAATTACTTTTTTCGTTATCCAAGTCCGTTGTCGACACCTGATTTTTTTCTCAATTGTAGAACTTTGCTTAGCAGATATGATGATATTTTTGAGTTCAATAATACTATTTGGTTTCCGCTTTTCCAGTAACTCTCGTATGTTTGATTTAAAGAGCTCCTTGTCTAGAAATCTGAACGTTTTGTAGGTCGGCTTCTGTTTGTTCAGGGTTTGGTCTTGAATAGCAATTTTTATCACACGATGATCCAGTTCCGGCCAGTCCTCAAATATGTATGTCATGCTTTCAGCGACTTTTAAATCATTGGTTACTATATGATCCAGACAGGTATTTGACACTGGACGAGTAATTTGGTTGTTGTTTATGATTACCGTTCCATTCGTTTCTAGCGTATCCTTATAAATCCGTGTTTCTGGTGATTCCGTTAGCACATCAATGTTTGTGTCCGCTACTGTGATCAAATTTTTTTCAGTTGAGAATAATGTATCTAGTACTGTGCAAAAATCTTGCGCATTCATTCGATTGGGGTTGTAGTACGTCCCTAATTTTATTTTTTTACCTGCATGGTGTACTTCAATTATTATAACGTTATACTTATCAGGCATCACTCTCTTGGTAATGAAATTGATTGTATTTTTTACGTAGATTGCTGTACCTCCACCTCTTCCAGGTCTGCAGGAGAATACCGCATTATATCCTTCAATATTGTAAAACCGTGCTTCTTCTGGGTAAATCCAGATTTCATTTAGAATAATCAAATCTATGTCAGGATTTTGCTGCAGGTAAATCTGAATATCACTTAGCTTATGTCTTAAGCTTCTTATATTAGCATACATAAGTGTTAAATTTGTTCCACTTGATTGATTAGAAAGATTAGCAATCATCAAAGTTGTAGTCGGTACTCCTCCTGGCGATCAATATTCTGCGTTGAAACTCCGGACACTCTACAGAGTCAGCTCTGTGAGAATGATCAGCATTGTTATTGTTACCAATACAGTTAGAGCACTTCTCAATCGTGCTTTTGCAGTCCTTTAGGTCATGCTTTCCTCCACATTTTAGACATATTTGCTCCCCTTCACATTTAGATGTTTTGTGGTTGTATTTTTGACACTTATAACACCTCGTTACGTTGAAGTCCTCCTTCACAAAATACGATCCATAATCTATATTAATGTATCTTTTCACAAGCCTCTTATACATGCTCCCGTTTACCTGGATGATGTGCAACCACCTTCCATTTCTTGTTCGACTGGCATGTACAAGTTCCATAGAATCACGCTCCTCTATATTGGGATTTAATGCCTGGATCTCATTTCTTAGTTCATAATTTGCGTATTGTTTCTCTAGTCCATTGATGACAAGTCTAGGCTGTCGCAATCTGGTCTCAGCAACATCATACTCCTCTTTCATTGCATCCATTGCTATATTAAAAAGCGAAGTAGTATTTTCATTTGTCGATGTTTTTATAATCGCCCCACCATTACGAATAGGCCTCATTAGTTGTAGAGGAATTTTACATTTAATGGCCTGATCTTCGACTTAAAATCAATCAGTGTTTTTTCTGATGAAGAGTGATTTTGTTAAATGCAAGAACAGCTTAGCTGACTGCGTCCTGCTCGTCCATTTTCAGGCCAGTGCACCACTCAGACTAACGACCGATGCTTCTGATTTGGCCGTAGGCGCAGTTTTGGAGCAGAAACAGCATGGTCGGTGGCTCCCATTGGCGTTCTTTCAGAGAAAGCTGTCGACGCCCGAGTCCAAATATAGCGTTTATGACCGCGAGTTGCTCGCTATATATGCCAGCGTTCGGCATTTTCGGCACTATCTAGAGGGCTCTGTGTTCTTCGTCCTAACGGATCACAAACCACTTATTTACGCTTTCGCCCAATCTGCAAGCAAGGCCTCGCCGCGGCAACTCAGGCATCTCAATTACATATCACAGTTCACCACGGACTTTCGCTTCATATCCGGCGCCAGTAACGAAGTCGCAGATGCTCTTTCGCGGGTAGACACTATCGAGATGCCAACGCTCATCAGCGAGGACGAACTAGCTCAAGAGCAGAACCGGGATGTCGAGCTCCAGGAGCTACTCCGGAACAACAGCACCTCCCTAAAACTGGTGCATTCCCCCACGAGCTCTCTTCAGCGGTTGATTTGCGACGAGTCTCTGGGTCGCCTAAGGCCCTTCGTTCCGCTGTCGCTACGCAGAAAGATTTTCGACATCTTCCACCAACTGGCGCATCCCAGTGCTCGCTCTACTCACAGAGCCATTGCGGAGAAGTTTGTCTGGCCGCACATTCGAAGAGACGTCCGCGTCTGGGCTCGCTCGTGTATACCGTGCCAGCGTTCGAAGATTACTCGACATCAGAAGAATCCAGTTCAGTCGTTTCCGGTCCCTGACGGTCGCTTCCAGCACATTCACGTGGACATTGTGGGACCACTCATCCCATCGCAGGGCTTCAAATACTGCCTTACGATCATCGACCGTTTTTCTAGATGGCCGGAAGCTGTCCCCATCGCTGACCAGACGGCTAATACCGTGGCAAAGGCGTTATTTAACAACTGGATTACTCGCTTCGGTACACCTCGCCTCATCACGACAGATCAAGGCACTCAGTTTGAGTCATCACTATTCAAATCCCTTGCCGCTTTCATCGGAACCTCCAGGATTAGAACGTCACCGTACCACCCTGCGTCGAACGGAATCATCGAGCGATGGCACCGTACATTGAAAGCCGCCATTATGTGTCACGGCGATGGCCCTTCCTGGCCGGACGTTCTTCCCACGGTCTTGCTAGGACTGCGTACCAGCTACAAGGAGGATATAGACGCATCCTGTGCGGAGCTGCTCTACGGTACCACGCTTTCAATCCCAGGGGAATTCATCAGCCCCCACACTGCAGCTGTAAGCCCGCACGAATTTCTCATCCATCTGCAGAAGCGTATGTCTGAGCTACGACCGGTTCAGGCGGCCCACCGCAACGATCGAGCAGTTTTTATTAACAAAAAGCTCAGTTCCTGCTCGCATGTTTTCCTGCGCGTTGATGCAGTTCGTAAGCCGCTGTCGCCACCTTATTCAGGCCCCCACCGAGTTCTCCAGCGACTCTCAGATGTAGTTTATAAAATCGACGTTAACGGGCGGCAAGTAAACGTGTCAACGGAGCGTTTGAAGCCAGCCTTCATGGAAATCAATCAAGACCAGGTTCCGGCCACTAATTCACCTGCATTTGACGATACTCCGAGAATAATTCATCCGCCGAGGGTCACCGCACCAGCTAGAGCGCCTGTCTCGGGTCCATCTCAAGCATTTCTTCCGAGCCCGCCGCCGCAACAGCATTCTAGTCCGGACGTGTTTCGCCCACCAGTAATTCAGTGGCCTACACCAATTAATCCTCCACCCGCCGGGACAAGGACGTATCCACCGAGCAAGAACCGCGTCCGTGGATTTGCTTGACGTATCAGTCTCATTTTGAATGACACTTGAGGGGGAGTACTGTGCCGACGCAGATCAAAGTTGCTGCCGACTATCCATTTGTTTTCGTAACTGACCACCAGGCGCGGTTGCCGAGAAGTCGTTGAGAAGACGATGCCGCCAGTCTATCGCCAGGAGTCATCGTGTTCAATCGTGTGCCTAGCAAGTTATATATTTAACATTACAAATAAATTCGTGTTAGTATTGTTACCAAAACGGTTAGTCGTTTCAATTCCCGCTCGCTAAAATATCAATATAATCGCAATAAGATTTCCTTAATAATTGTAAAGTTTCTATTCAGAAATAGAACATAGAACGCGATCAAAATAGCTTATATAATACAAAGCCAAGATTTTGACTTGTCATTATATAACCAACGTTTGTTACAGAATATAATTCGGCATTATGATAAGTTTCATTAACATCAATAAAATCTATCTCTTTAAATACAATCGTATAATTTCTAAATTTCAAGCTAGAAGACAAATAAAATGATAAGATTTCAAAAGAGGCTATGCTAGCTTTTTGGCCAAAAAGAAAAACGTATGATTACTTTTATGTTTCTCTAAATACATATGTGTATATTTTCAATTTTCAATCTAACCATGTATGGTTTGAGTCACCGTGAAATTATTCAGATTATTCATAGATTTAAATTCACGTCTTTGATAAAATGATATTTTAAAAAAAACATGCAGATACATTATTTAGTGATTTCCCTACCTCCCTACGTAAAACTAACACTACCACCAGCGAAAAGATAAGAAATAGTATGTTGTATTATACGCGTTCTAATTTAGAAGGATCTATCGCAAAAAAATTTGACATTTATAAATGTTTGCCGGAGATTTCTGAGTTAAACCCCAAAATTATCAAAAAGAATTTACCACAATAGTAATTAGCAAATCGGAATATGGGAAAGGTGTTATTAGGAAATAATATTGGTTTCTCATAAGAAAGGTTTCGTACGTATTCCACAAATTAGTTCAAGTTTAGAAAGGAGGCACTTGCAAATAATCTTTTCTGGAAATTTTAACTTTTAATGTCACTGGGCGCTTTTGGGCGCGATACACATTTCAAGACGCGACGGGACACCGTTTTCCTGTGGATGCGTGGGAAAATATTTTCCACCATCAAATTCACAAAACTTCGATTAAATCACGGCCTCGGGTTCGAGCAGTAACCAGGAGGTCCGACACTTGTGAAATATGAATTGGAAATAATGGCAGGCGAAAAAACTTCCGCGGAAGTAAACTCTGGACACGTTTTCTTGTGGTGGAAACTCCCTGACTTGTAATTTGTGTGGAGCAAAAGCAAAACCACTCGCGCGAATTCGTCAGAAGTCCTCGATTCACTTCAAATTGGTACGGAAAATCGAAATCGACTGACTTCTACAAGACGCAAAAAAAAAATGAAAATATGTTTGACTGTTCTTTGTCGCTAGTTCAAATAGATTCGCAAAGGTATCAACTGCACTCAGTAAGCGGAAGGTAATCCAATCACGAATACAAAATAAAGTCTTAGGAGCACTGATAGAGACATGCAATTAAGATTCTACAAGTAATAATAACTTAACCACTTTCCAAGGATATCCTACAGCACAGCAAAATCGAATTAACAGCGATCACACACCACTCATCGTTGAAAGCGCGACTGTGACTATGATGCATTCCTTCGTGTCTTATTTACGTCAAGGCACCCCGAATTTGAAGAGCTTGAAGTGCTGCCTACTCGATCGCTTCAACTTCGATATTCCTGTCTTAATCGCAGCAACCATAGTACAGCACTCCTAATGAGCAGAGTCCATCATCACCTCACGTCCAGAGCGATCCTAGAAAGATGGCCGTCAAATGTCGGACATTAGTGACATTTTAAATTTTTAGCACTGACTAAATACCTTTAGTTCACAGCACCATTTCCTATAATTACTTGAGAATATTGTTCACAAGCCCCGACTAACTTTCAATACACTATACAAACTCCATCGAAAGCACATTGGCTCATATTACGAGCTCCTGTTTCAGCCTAGATTGACTACAAACTAGATTGAAATAAGAGGTAATCACATTATGCTCATCAGCCTTTCATTTATTGGTTTTCTATACACTTGCCTGACCAATGTACTACCAATAGAATGGCACAAACGATGCTTTATATGTGATATGATGATAATCCAGTCAAGAAGAAGTGCAGTTACCAACGGATAGAGTACGCACTGGACCCTTTTAAGAATTGTACATGTTTTCAAGGCCATTTACAAATGGGTGATGATGACACCGTGAATACTATCGAATCTTTATGCACGATAAAACAAATCAATAACAACGATATTTACAATCTTGAACCTCTATACATGGTATTGTTAACGAAAAAGTTTTACATTTTATTGTTATCATCAAAACTCAGTAGCAACTCCCATTGCATTTCTGTCCCCGAATACTGTTACTCTTTTGTTCGATTTTAATCTCGATTCCCCGCTACACAGATTGGCCACAAACGTCACTGATGACATTTACTCCTACCACTCGTATCTTTTCGATGCAGGCCTAGAATTAGTTTGCGTATGATATTTTTTAATATGTGTGGGTGCTTATAATTAATGAGTATAAATGAAGATTATGGACGCATAAACAGAATTACCGGAAGAACAATATGGCTTCAAAGCCAAACACTCTACTGAGCTCCAGTTAGTTAGAGTGGTCCAACACATCAGAACAGGCTTAAATCGCAGAAACTCAACAGGCTTAGTTATGTTTGACATAACTCAGGCCTTTGATAAAGTCTGGCATGCAGGACTTATCTTCAAAATGCATCATTTCAATATGCCACTGCAGCTCACTGAAACCATTGGCTCCTTTTTGGAAGGCAGATCATTCCGTGTCAGAATTGACAAACAACTCTCAAGCCTGAGACCAATTGATGCTGGAGTTCCTCAGGGCTCGCCCATATCGCCGGTCCTTTACAATATATTTACTGCAGACCCTCCTACTCTGCCTCCAAAAGTAAAATTATCACTCTTCGCTGATGATACCTGTACGAGTATATTTGTTACAGCATGACCAGCAAGAGTCATCACCTCAAACTTGCAACGATCGATAAACATTTTATTGAAATACTTTCGCAAATGGAAAATTAGGCTTAATTCTGATCAAACACAGGCCCTATTCATCACAAGAAAACTACAGCAAACTCCACAGAGACTTAACGTTGACAATGAAACAATAGACTGGGCACCAACAGCTAAATACCTTGGACTTACATTTGACAAAAGCCTGACATGGAGACAACACATACAAAATAAACGGGGCCACTGCATTGGACTTCTCTCTTCACTACACCCACTCATAAAATCCAAAAAACTTAGCCTTAAAAATCGATTGCTCATCTACATACAAATTATACGACCGATATTACTATATGGTAGTTCTGCTTTCTACCAAACGACAAAGACTAACAAAAAAGCACTCCAGTCCTTCCAAAATAGAACTATTCGAAAGATCCTAAGAATTCCATGGTACATTAGGAACACTGACATATACAAGGACCTAAGACTTGAGACAGTAGAAAAATACGTACGTGATAGAGCACTGAAACTTTTTGACACAATAGACAACCATACTAATAGTACCCTGGCATTCCTTCGAGCTGTCCGGAACGGGGATGATTTACGCTTCCCAACTATCCGCCAAATAATTATGTAAAATTTATTTTAAAATTGTATATTGACTGAAGCTGCCACGGGAAAGTGAGTGGGTACTGTATTGCTCACAGATATGAGGGAGTTAAGGTGCTAAATCGCACTAACTCCACACCCCACACATTCCAAGAATAAACAGAATTGCTTCTTGGTGGTTGTTTGTGTTTTTAACTAATATTATTATCATACGGTTTTATTGATAAATTTGAATTCATTTTCAATGTAAAGAAACAATAATGAATAATGCGTAATAATATATCGCAGTTTTTCTTTGATATCACGTTGATTTGAAACAAAATTGGTATGCAAGGTGTTGGTTAGCTCTTGATTATTTTAAAGAAGACATTAGATATTTTGAAAAAATTTCTAAACTGAATAACCATTAATGTCTACTTGTCGCCGCCTATAGCAATATGCGTTTAATCAAACTGTCTTCACTTTTTCTAGTAAGAATCTCAATTTTCTTGATCACCATGCTGTAGGGGTCAAGGAGATAGGAAAGTTTTAGAGCAGTTTGATAGGGTTACTGCTCTATTACTACAGGCGAGTGTGGTTAAAGCTTACTTGAGTCGTAACAAGGATAAAATGGAAAATATATTGCATATTTTGTACAGGTAACGAGAGGCGTTCAAAGGTACATACGAACTTTTTGCATCTGTGGCGACCATAGGATGTAGCACTGCAGTGTGCGAGTCTACGTTTTCAACTTTAACTGCAACCAATAGGTCTCAAAGGCTGTCATGGGTCGGGAGAGAATGGCTGGTATCAGTTGATCTGAACGAAGTTGTTCGCATTTTTAATAACGTGATGAATCGTAGAATTCAGCTGTTTTAAATATTTTTTATTACTATGTTAATTATCATAATAAGTTTGCAGAAACAATATGATCTAAATGGTATTTTTGGTCGTATCTATTTACTCGTATTACTCCACCCAAGAATTAATTATTAACTCACTCAGACGTGGTCCTCTACATCCAAATCTGAAAGTTCAACCATCTTGTTCGCTTGTTCTTCATCTTTGAGGATTTAATAGTTCTAAGGTCCATGCTCATGCTCTGCCTCAGAAATTATTTGTCTACAAATAGCTATTGAATGTACATCACTGACCTAGAGGTCAGTGGTATACATGGTGGTTGATTTAGGAGCCCGTGCTTCGAGGGCACATCAATTATGATAAATTTTTCACACCAGACCTACCTGTAACCAATGCTGCCCTACCTCAAATTCGACTCTAGCTACAGCCTTGTATTCGATATTGATCGGACCCATTTCGTATTCATGAGGCGAAACGGCCATGACCAAGTTGAACTCTTTCGTAAGTTGATTTTTATGTTTTTCTCTTTCAAAAAAGAATGTTTGAATTAAGTTTCAAACTTGAACAAATCTTTGAAATCAATGACGATTGATTAACGTCCAAATCAGTTAAACCCACCCATAGTTCGATAGCATGAAAAACGACTCGCAGCCATATGAGGAAACGGCTGCAACCAATTGGCTTTGGTAATATTAATATTTAAAAACCCAAGCAATTTTATGATAAGTTTCATGGTAGGATATAATTACGAGTATCTTCAAAAGTAATAACGAATATATAGTGTATCGACAAAAAACGCATTTAAGATACAAAGATTTTCTATAGATACGCTTAGAAACAAGATTTGATCTTAATGGAACTGCTATTTAGAAGGTCGGTATGCTCTGCTACTGGGTAGGAACGTTCGAAAATGTAAATTAAAAAGCAAATTAAGCGCACGAACAAGGAAAATACAAAAATGACTTAATTTGCGGTACAAATTTCCATTGAAAGTCACTAAGTGTTACTTGCACCATCTGTGGGAAACTAGCACGACTGACTACTCATTGGAGTTTGCTATTTTCCCACGGTGTTGTGTGGAACATTTCCAGGGATGGTTGTACGCAATCGTGCAGTTCTTCCCATAGCCACCCACAAACCATGTCTTCAAGCAATCCGCCTCTTCTCCCTCATTCCACACGTGTCCTACACGAGACGCAGCAATCATCGGCGACGGGAGTCCACATCCAGTGCAGACAAAACTCCTGTGCCGTTGCGCTTCCATCGTGGGCAGAGCATATATACAACAAGCAACTGCACCAGCTGTTTTTCCGATTAGAAAGGGACGTAAAATAACATAAGAGACATTATTTTGCATTTCTTTCTTTCCTTTCTAACAATTTGAGAGGAAAATAAATTTTACTCAATACATACACAAATCGATTTCTAATTTTACGCAATACATACACAACTCGGTTTTTACGTTAACTACCGTTAGATGCGAAATTTGTTCTATGTGAAATTGCTTGTTAGTAGATATGCTCTGTCGTGGGTTCCATCCGCGGTCACAGTCAATATCGAGTCGTCGCGGTGAGAGATTGTGTTGGTTGCTCGTTTCAGCGTGTGAATTTGTGCCCTGGTGAATTTGATGGTTTGTCTGTCGGTAGAAAAATTTGTTGTTGCTTCCTTCGTGTCCCTGAGCCGTTTAACTCGGGGTGAATGCACTGCCGAGTGCAAGAGGGTAAACCTTTCGATGGTGGTGTGGTTCGCGGATGTTCTCGACTGCTGGATGTGCTCCGTGTGTTGAGTGAATAAATTGTAGAATAATTCGTGCAAAGGAATTTGATAGGAATTGAATTGTGAGTGGAAAACGGAAACGGAAAGCTCGCTAAAGTGGAGTCTGTTAGTGAAAGGATCAGGCGAAGTGAATATTGAGTGGAGAAGTGCAATTGACGTTCGATTTGCGCGACAGTGCGTGAAGAGCGGCCCGCTCGGCGTTATGGAGGACGAACTGCGGTGTCCCGTGTGCAAGCAACTGTACGCCAACCCGATCCTGCTGCCCTGCTATCATGCCTTGTGCTTGGCATGTGCTTTAGACATTCAAACGCCCTCAACCGCTTCCGGTACTACGGCCGCGCCACCCGGAATAGCAGCCGGGTCGCTGCCCCAATTGCCTCCTCACCATCACGCGGCCCACCACCACCACTCCTCTTCGTCCTCGGCAGCCAGCTCGGCTAGCTCGACAGCTAGCGCAACTGAGAGCGTCTCCTCAGACCAGGATCAGGCCGACAAGGTCAGCATCTTGAGCGAGGCCGATTCGGGGGTGGTTTGTTACACATCCCGGCCGGGCTCGTACGCGGGAACGCCCAACCTCCAGGCACTGCTCTTCCCACCCTCCGGAGGAGCTGCAGCATACTCCCTCACGTGTCCTGTTTGCCGTAAGATCATCTTCTTTGACGAGGGTGGCGCGCGCAATCTTCCACCCTACCGGGCGATGGAATCGATCGTTGATCGTTTTTGTGAGCGCGAAGCCCTTCGGTGTCAGATGTGCGAGTCCGAGCCCAAGGTCGCGTCCTTGGTGTGTGAGCAGTGCGAAATTCGATACTGTGACGGGTGTCGCGAACTGTGCCACCCCGCGCGGGGACCGCTAGCGAAGCATAATTTGGTGAAACCGCGAGGCGCCTCGCAGGTGCGCGAATCGGTATGCAGTGATCACTCGGAACAGCTGACCGTCTATTGCTTGGGGTGCAAGGTGCCGGCGTGCCCGCAATGCATGGCGGATAACAGACACAACTCCCACGATGTGCAGTCGATAACTTCGATCTGCAAGGCCCAGAAGGTAATTGAGCTAAACTGCTTCGCTGTGATCTAAGCGACAACTTCTTAATCTTATTCGAACGTTGTAAACAAGCGGTTGATTGCCACCTGCTGTGCACTTGGTTGTTGAAGTGTGCTCCGTGGTGTGTGATGGGCGTTAAAATCGCGAGCTGGCGCCAAGTCAATTAATCGCTGCCACTTGTGCGCGACTTGGTTTTTGTTTGCATTCGCTGTGTTGGGTCTCAGATTTAATTCTCGTTATCAATAATTGCTAATGGTCTCACACAGTTGTAGTCAGAGGGGGTTTATACGAGTATGTTAATTTCCAGGTTTATTATTTATACAAGAGAAAAAGTTAGTGCTTTTATTTTTGCTGGTTGTGGTTTGAGTAATAGGGTCATCGATTGGTATTTCACTTCTTAGCTCATACCGCGGGGATGAAAATGGAATAAGAAGAGAATCTTACGAAATGTTTGCGCAATTCTAAGGGTTTTAGTAAGACAGGCAAGCTTGAGGGGCATCGCACAATATATGGGGATGATTCAGTACAATTATACTCGGGACACGATAAGCATGAGATTGAACGTACAATCAAGGGAGATCTAGAAACATTAATTTACAGTTACTGGAAAATAAGCTTGCACTAAATATTTAAATAAAATGTATTTCTAACCAACAATCACATCGGCATTGACCTGAAGATTAGTGGCGAAAAGCTGCAAAGAATAATTCCAATCTAATATCCTGAATTCGCCATTGATCATCGTCTCACCTGGCTGCGACTCATAAACAAAATTCAATAAATTGCTTGCTAAGGAAATTTGAGGGGCATCCAGTTCTTATGAAAAACTTGTACACAAGGCCAAATGACACAAATTTCATTTCCCTGGTTTCGCGAAATTTGAGTGTCATTCAATTGGGCGTAATGTAAAAAACGGTTATAGCACTCTTTTATCGAATGGTTACCGCTGCACCGATTGCGTTCAAATTTTGTATTCCGGAGCACTTTTCAATTCTAAAACCGATAAGGTGAGGAAAAATCCGATCCAAAACCTTTTTCAATATAATTTTATTAATTTTAGTATCGAACTGACAGATGAGCACTACATTTACTCGTCAATTGACAACCCACACCTTTATTCAATTGTGATCAGATGTTGGGATGGGAATTGTATTTCAACAACATTTTGGTGGAATTTAAGGCATTAAATTATAATATTTGAAATGGCAGATCCCCGATGCTGCTGTAATATATTGTGCAAGGACGGTTTCTAGAAGAGCAGCCTTCTTTTCTTTAGAAGGGTACCCTTCTATTCTTTGGAAGGGCACTCTTCTATTCTCTGAAAGAGAACCCTTCTATTCTTGACAAGGGCACCTCTTTAGTTTTTAGAAGTTATCTTCTTCAATTGTGTTATATGACAACATCTGGTCACAATTGAATAAATGTGTAGGTTGTCAATTGACGAATAAATGTAGTGCTCATCTGTCAGTTCGATACTAAAATTAATAAAATTATATTGAAAAAGGTTTTGGATCGGATTTTCCCTCACCTTATCGGTTTTAGAATTAAAAAGTGCTCCGGAGCACAAAATTTGAACCCAATCGGTGCAGCGGTAACCATTCGATAAAAGAGTGCTATAACCGTAAAAAACCATGTTTTTAGTGGACGTTTGGCGATAAGTCTACAGTTTTCGAGGAAATTAAGAATGAAATTTAGCATTTTTCCAAATAACTTAGATCCTGCGATACTTTGACATCTTATAGTGATTTACAGAGCAACAGATTAAATGTCAATTTATATAAAAAGGGGCTAATTTTCATCCTTCATTATCTCGAAAACTAAGGTCTTTTGGAACAAACACTTTTTAATAAACCAAGCCTGGTGGAATAGCATTAGCATTTTGTGAAACCAGGGAAATGAAATTTGTGCCCATCAAATTAATTTTTTTATGTTTATAAGTGCTAATCATGCCTTAAAAAGATGAAATCGAAATAGTAATTACACTGTATTTTGTGTACCTTGATGTAAGGAGAGAAAATTTACCCTTCTTTATGTTAGTATTCAATTTAAATTTTTAATGTAATTCCAATAAGGTTATTTTACGTTCCCTTCACTGTATTTAATACTGCTAAAAATTATAATCTGGTCTAATAATGCTTTGGTTTCTAGCTACCAAAAATTATATTGTACTAAAAATAACAAGAATATGCCCTCTATCCAGAACATGCCTAAATTCTCCATGAGGCATGGATTAATTCCTTTTGTAGCACTGCAGCCCCTTTCGGGCCTTCGCTTTGAGAAGTTAGAGTATCACATTACTATGATCGAATGTGTCGACACTCAACAAGGTGATATGGTCAGTGTGATCTATCGGAAATTATATTGAAACACGTCTTGTCTGCTTGACTGTCGGTGGCGGAAGAGGCCGACACATTCTTTCATTCGAAACAAATGTCATCTTAATTAACAATTACAATGCTCATTGTGAACGATTACAAATGTCATTTTTAACATTACATCAGGCAAAAAATCCAACAACCTCTTCGTTAAATTGTTTACAATTGTCATACTTACTCGTAATTTTCATAGTGATGATCTAATCAATCTGGGACTGGAAATCATAATTCAAAATATAAGTATTGAAGCAATTAATGATCTTAAAAACTATATTGGTTCTTATACGATCGTAATCTTTAATTTAATTCAATTATTTCATTTAAGTAAACTCAAAATAAATTGATACTAAGTTTACTATTGCGTTTTGATTTTTTTTTGCTTGAATTGATGCTACTCTAGGAGCCCTACCACTTCTCTCTCTTACATCTATTTCGGTATCTGCAGTTGCCATCGAGTGATCTAATTGCTGTTGGGCCTGATCAGTGGAAACCTTAAGATGTCTGAGTAAATTGGGTTGCGAGGGATCATTAGATACATCGATCGGCATATCATTTTGACTAGCGAGGCGGATCTGATCAAGATATGACCTAATAAGCAGGTGTAATTTCTCGGGTCAATTTTATTCTTTATAACAGCTGGTGACCAACTCGGCTTGTTCGGATCGCTATAATTTCTAACATAAACCTTCTAACCAACAGCGAAGTCCGAATCTCGATTACCTCGAAAATTTTTAATGGCAATTTCTTGAGTTCTTTCAATGTTTCGTTTAATGAGTGGCAGTTTTGATAAACTGAAGCGAGATCTGAGCTCCCTATTAAATAGTAACTTGGCTGGCGATTCCCCAGTTGCGCAATGTTTCATTGCACGATAGTCAAAAAGAAATCTGTTTAAAATCATTTGAAAATCAGAGTGATCGTTCTGCAATGTTACTTGTTTTTTTTAGAGTTTTTACGAAATTTTCGGCTTGACCATTGGTAGCCGGTTAGCCAGGAAGCGTGACAACATGTCTAATTCCATTCTTATCAATAAATTTTTTAAAGTCTTGTGAAGTGAACTGCCTGCCATTCTCGCCAGCCAAAGTTTCGACCAAACCAAATCTACAAAATACTTCACGAAGCTTATCAATTGTGAAAGAGGACTTAATATCTTCCAGAAGCAATGTCCTCCTCTCTAGTTCCTAATGACAGGAATCTAACAAACGATGAAATCGATCTCTATTTGTCGAAGTTAGAGAAGCTGACGTTGGAAACGATTGAGAAAGTAGTTCCCAAGATTAAACATCGAAACAATATGGAAGGATATGAAACACCAACCATCGCAAGGTTGAAAAGATTGTAAAGCCTTCTCACACGCGTCAACAATATTTATCGACGATTTTTGGACTTCAACAATCCCTCGGTGGCTTTGTTGCAATTACACCTGAAGAATGGCCAGAACTTAATCCGTTCATACTTCAGGAGTGAGGTCAGCAATCAATGGGCGGAGAAACTGAAGGGTATTTGCCCACAGGACCCAGAGTGCGTTTTCGCGAAAGTTAATAGCTTATTCCGCAAGAAGTCCCGAGTGAGGCGAATCTTGAAGTCGCTAGTGATGAGATAAATCTTCTCGATAGAGCTGGTATCGAAATTGATAGTACGACTCCGGGTAGAAATAGAAACAGGATTATATGTGATGGATTGCAGAAACTTGCCCTGATTGGAACACATTATGAATTGGTCCATCTGCCAAACCCAGAGAGAGGGAATGAAATATTTTCAGAGGTCGTTGAAGCAAAAATTTCCGACTTCAAATCAAGCCTGAACGGCCAATCAATTCTTCATTTCAATGAAATATTAACATCTGACCTCGCACTTGTGTTTCATATTTCGCAGAATAAACCACAAAAAATCAAGTGGTACTAACGGTATTCCAAATATAGCATATTGTTCAACAACACGTTGAACGATTCATATTTCCCAAATGAGTGGAAAAAGGCTAAGGTATTTCCGAACTTGAAGAAAGGAAAAGAATCTTCATGCCCCAAAAGCCCTCGACCAATCAGCTTGCTGCCTAACATCAGCAAGGTGTTTGAAGTGATACTCAAAAGAGCATTAAACGCCCACATTGAGAAATATGAGTTGATGCCGAATTGCCAATTTGGTTTTCGTGCCAGGTATTCAACCACACATGCAATAACGAAAGTAACCTCAGACATCTGTTGGAAACTAAACAACAAAGAATGTGTTGGAGCATGTCTCATCGATATGGAGAAAGCCTTCGATACGGTGTGGTTAGATGGACTAGTTTTCAAATTCCTTCAGGACAGGTTCCCGAGACACCTTGTCGCCATAATGTGCAATATGTTATACGGGCAGACAGCATTCGTGTATTTGGACATGAATCGATATGTTTTTGATCCTGACGGCGTGCCAATCACATATATAGACGGGCCATCGATAAGAAGATAAAATATCCTCCGAATCTGAGCTCACGAGACCAACAATTCCAATGGAGATACTCCTTTGCTAGATTCGTTGAGGCTGGTCGAGCTGAGATTGAGCAATCTAGGTATTGGTGGCTGAATGACTATGTCTAAATTATTCGTGTTTATTTTCTGTTTTTGTGTTTTTTTCTGGTTACTTAATTTTTAGTTTCATCTCATTGTTGCTACATCTAGTGTTGTATTATAGATTATGTATAGGTTTCAATATAAGGTAACGTTTTTTTTTGATTGAACTTATTTAGAATTAGGGTGTAACATATTAGGTATAGGATATAAGTTCACTGTTGTGTTAGTAATATAAGTAATTTTTGAATAACGCTGGTTGGTTTTTTATCCTTTTTCCAATTGAATCAAAAAATATGCAATAATCTTAATTAATTTAAATTTGCTAGGGTTTTTTTTTCATTAAATGTGTTTAACTGATAACGTATAAATTTAGAGAGCCATTCAGGCCATTAAGTTTATCATAGTTTTATTGTTTGAAATTTGCTTTATGTTCTTTTAAAAATTTACAACGATTGGTATTAAATAAAGCGCTTTTGACTTTGACTTTGAGGACGTAATATCTTTGGGCTTGAAAACCTCGACCCATTTGGAAAAGGAGTCTACGAACAACAAAAGATAATATTCTCTGACTGTGCTGGCATAATCAATATGAGTTCTTTGCCATGCTGAATCCGTAGGTGCCCAAGGCAGGAAAGCCTTCTCCGGGCTAGGTTGTGTCTTCTGACACGGATTGATTAAATTTTTAATTTCATGGTCCATTCTTGGCCACCAAACATAAGAACGGGCTAGCGACTTGCTCTTTAGTATACCAAAATGCGATTGGTGTAATAAATCCAAAACACCTTTCCTCAATTTGCTGGGTATTACTATACGATGCCCCCACAAGATACAATCTCTCTCAACACTGAGCTCTGATTGCTTTGCTCTAAATTGTTCGTAATCTTTTCCGTCTAGCTTATCTAAGGTTCCGTCTTGAATGCTACTCAAAACTTTTGATAGAATTCGATCTCTCCTGGTTTCAATTCCAATAGTTTTGTAATTTAAATTCAAAGGATTAAGAAATCCAGCATAATCTATATAATTCGGTTCTGGCTTCCTAGACAAGCTGTCTGCCTGACTGAGAGTACCTCTTACATATTTAATCTCATAATCAAATCGTTGCATTCGTGATGCAGCCATTACTGGAATACCTTTGTATTGACCAAAAACAGCCAAAAGGGGTCTGTGATCTGTTTGCAAGAAAAAATGAATACATGATAAATATTGCTTTGATTTAGTTACGCTAGAGATTACTGCGAGGGCTTCTTTTTCAATGGTACTATAATTTCTCTCAGCGCTGTTCAATGCTCTTGAAACAAAAGCGATGGGTTTTTCACTTCCGTCATCGAAGACATGTGATAAAACTCCAGCAATAGCCAAATTAGAAGCGTCAGCTGACAAAATTAATGGCTGTTTTGGATCAAAATGAACTAAAGTTTTACTCTTTCTTTATCAACTCATATTTAATTATTTATGCTTTACTCCCTCCAAATAAGTTATGAATTTGTATGCTGGAGAGAGAATATTTTTTTTACAATCATAGCTTATTCTAGTATCTCTAGAGTTTATTCAACATTTCTCTATGTTATTATATCTCTTTAAATTCAATTTGAAAATTTATTTATATGTGTAACTAATGGATAGTGATGATTAGCTTGTAGACTGCTCCGATGATTGTTTTGCTATCAGATAGTATTTCAGTTTTGTTTTGAAACGTATTGAGCTCGTTGAGTATCCCTTTAGTTCGTTTGGTAGGTCATTGTAAAGCCTTGGTGCTACACATGTGAAATGCTTCTGCTCCTGGGTTGTAGTTGCGCGAATAGTTGCCATGTTGATGAACCTCTGTCTAGTGTTCATTTCATGAGTTATTCGTGTCATTCTTTCATT
This sequence comes from Odontomyia ornata, assembly GCA_963969285.1. Taxonomy (NCBI): domain Eukaryota; kingdom Metazoa; phylum Arthropoda; class Insecta; order Diptera; family Stratiomyidae; genus Odontomyia; species Odontomyia ornata. The sequence goes on along the minus strand of OZ017740.1, from coordinate 170,526,453 downwards.
TTTTGTCATGTATGTGAGAACTTTTAAACCATATAAATTTGTTGTATTGAGAGTGCTTGTACAAATAAATAATTGGTTTAACGGAAAAGTATTAGGTGTTCCAATAATTATCTTCAATGGCTTTTTCTGTATATTTTGGACGCATTTTATGTGTGTATCGTAAGTTCCACCCCAAGCGATTATGCCATATATCAAAACTGTTTGAAACAACGTTTTGTATAATTTTATCAGGTCATTTGTTCTAAGTATGCGTCTGAGATTGTAGAATATGTACAAAAGGCGTTTATGCTTGCTGGCATTGATTTGTCCAATTAAATTCAGCATCTTTTTTTAATAATTCTTATAAAAGGGTAATTTTATTCGCAAAATTTCCAATGAAATTTGAATGATGGTTTACCAGTCCAATAAACGCTCTTAGTTCAGACACATTTGAAGGTTTTGGTGCATTTAGCACAACTTTAACACGTTCTTTATTGTTTAACAGTCTAGTTGAATCAATATTGAATCCCAACTATGAAATTTTTAACTTAACAAATTCACATTTACCTGGATTTTACCGAGAACCAGCTCTTCTATGACGGTCTAGAACGGCTCGTAAAGTTTTTAAATGTTCGGATAAATTTGGTCCTGTAATGACAATGTCATCCTGTTACCAAAATACATTCTCAAATTGAGATAGAAGGCCCTCCATTATTTTTTGAAAAATAGCTGCCGCTATTTTCGCTCCAAACGGCAGTCTGGTCATAGAAAATATGCCTTTATTGGTGCTCCAAGTACAAAGTTTCTGAGATTCTTTATTTAAAATGAGTTGATTGTACGCGTTTGACATACCCAACTTCGTGAAAAAATTTCCCCCTTGCATTGAGGCAAATATTAGGTCAATTCTTGGCAAAGGATACTTGAAATCTTTAAGAAACCTATTTTAATCGCCGCAAATACGAAGTTCGCCGTTCGGCTTCAAAATCGGAACCAGAGGAGTGCCCCATTCCGAATTGTCAGTTGGAATAAGCATTTCAGAATCGACCAATTGATCTAATTGATTTTCGATTTCCTTTTTCCATACATTTGGAATTGGACGTGCCTTGCAAAAAATTGGTTGGCAATCAGGCAAAATTGGTAGATTAATCTCTTCTAACTTATATCGACTAAATTGCTCTTAAAAACATAAGAAAAGTCACTCTCAATTGACTCAATGATTTAATTGTATTCGTTAGAGGTTGGAAAAATTTCCTCTTTAATTAAATGTGTATCTTTAGACGTTTTCTGAACTAATTCAAAACCAAACCCGCGGAGAAAATCCCTGCCTAACAACGTTGGTCTATCATAATTAGTCACTACTATTTGACCATTGATTATGTTGCCATTGAATCTTACATTTACTACGAATTCGCCCACCTATTTTAAGGTTTCACCACTATAGCCGGTAAATGTTGCTGTGCATAACCGAAAAATCCTTCTATCGAAATTTCGATCAAAAACATCGATTGACATTAAAGAGCAGGGTGCTCCTGTATCGCAGATGGCTAAAAATGACTTGGCTAAGCGCGGTAGTTCCGTCACAAATTTGTCGAGCACTTTTTGTTCTATATTACTGCCGAATTTACAATTTATGGATAACTTTTTCACTCTGGTAAACCAAGCGGCCACCGTCTCGCCCTGCAATTTTTGGCGTAATAGAATTTTTTTTCTTTTGCGAAAAACAATTACAGGCGGCATATAATGCCGTTTTAATAGCTCCACAAGTTCTTTATAAGTTTTAGAACTTGGTAATTGTGGGCTGCATAAGCTATGAATGATTCCGTTTGCCTCGGAACCAATCATTTTCAATAATGTGGAAAACTTTCCCTAAAATGCATTTCCAATTGCTTGTTCCATAGCTCGAATGCCTGCACCACCAGATTAATCATTTGGCTTACGTTAAATGCGTCTTCTAAAATTTGTAACTCATATTGATATTACAGATTTTTCAAAATGATGAAAAATGGAGATATCTTCGTCGCCAATTTGTGATGTATTGGAAAGTATATTGAAACATGTCTTGTCTGCTTGACTGTCGGTGGCGGAAGAGGCCGACACATTCTTTTATTCGAAACAAATGTCATCTTAATTAACAATTACAATGCTTATTGTGAATGATTACAAATATCATTTTTATATTACATCAGGCAATAATATCCAACAATCAGTAGCACGCTTTGGTTGTGTATCCGTCTACCCAGCTGCGATACGTTCTGAGTTTAAACTAGCACGTATCATAACTGAACGGGCTTTCAGTTCGTCCGAAGAATCACTCGAACTAAATCTTGTTGCCGCCAACGAGATTCGAACCAAGGTCCTTCAGCTTACGGGATAAGTGTCCTAACCACTACACCACGCGGACTACTAAGGCATGCATTAATGATCTCTAAAATAAGTAGGGTTTAATGAGCGAAAGTTGGATTTTAATTATGAAATGAATAAATGCAAACAAATATATAGCTCCTTCGAAGTTCCAAGGAATTTCAATCTAAAATCTCGAGAAAGTTAGTTCTAAACAATCATCAATATATGTAGAAAACAATATTCTCTAAAAAAAATGCATTCACCAGCTGATTATTATCAATTATCTTTTGAAGTAATGCTACTCTTATGAGCAGTCGAGCCTGAAAGTAGCAACATGAGAGAACACCTTTTAAATTTTCAGCTAAAAATATTAACTTCACGCATTCGCGAATGTTTTGCAATTTTGATTTGAGAAAATCGTATTACACACTTTATTGGATTTCCTACCTTCGAAAAATAAAAAATTATGGAATAAATTTCAAAACTATTTTTAGGAAACGTTTTGAATAGATCTTATGTAGTTTAGAAATCGTAGCTTCCTTAGTTACTGCCATAATTTTTGAGACATCTAAACGGAGATCATTTTGACACCACGTGATTATTTCAGCTTTCCATTACCGTGAAAAAAGAATATTCTTATCCACAAGAGGCTTACGAAGCTTGTGGATAAAAATATTCGAAAATTGATAAAATGTCAACCCATTTTATCAATTTTCGAATATTCAGTGGTGAAAAAAATAATAGAAACCAAATTATTCCCTGGTATTTGTTAATGAAATTAAAGTTATTTGAAGGAAGGCGTGTATCAAGCATGTACTAGTTGATATATTATAATGTATTGCAAACATTCCATCTAAAAGATTTATGTATGTATATATAACAAACGAACAAAAATGGTGGAAAAATGGATTTGCGTCTTTATCTTTTCGCCGATTTTAGCCTCGAAAAAATAATAGAAATAAAATTAAAATGGGTATTTTCTTTTGAGAAAGTAATGAAATTACAGTTAGAATGCATCGTATTCTTTACGTGTTTCGTCCTTGAATTATTTATTATTGCTGCACACCTTTGTCCGATAGAATGCTTGACATAATTTTCAGCAGAAATGGAATAACACGCAGAATGAATCTTTGATCACAGTTGTTTCTTGCTAGTGGCTCTAAATCTTCTATCACAAGCTTTATAAGTCCCCATATGTGTTCTTTGGAATAAAAAGAGTGAGCAATTGCGATGGCTTTTCAATAACTGGGTGTATATATGGTATTTGAATTTTTTGTGTCCCTAAAGATAAAGTAATCTGTTTAATTTTATACTAATAATTTCACTAGTTGACAAAATGTCTGTATTTGTAGTGATAAGGGCCAGAAGATTTTTCGATTATTTTTTAATTTCATAGGTACGGGGTCGTTCAAGTATTATGTAAGTAGATTTATTAGAATGATTTACATACCCCATTCCCCTTGTCAGCAAAAGTAAGCAAAGCTCTTACCCCCCTCCCATGCTTACGTAAATGATGTATTTTTCTTTAAATGTATACTGTCTTTTTTTTATTCAAGAGCAGCAGTTATAATGATAGAAAAAAAAAATAGATTTTGGATAGAGAACTTTAACGAACTTAATATTCATTTAAACGAACTTTATTGACATGGTATTCAACATATAGTGAGGTACTAATATTATAATCATAAGTGATATTACGAACAAAATAAACTTCTTTTAAATTTTTTGGTATACATATTAATTCTAATTAATGGTCTTCAGTCCATGATACTCGAATCCAAGTTTTCAATGATAATAGATGTTTGCTGCTCAATGTTGTATGTCTGCTCACTTTCATCCGATTTAGGAATGTCTACGTCGTTCTCATCGAGCCACTCAACATCGTGGTGCTCTAAATTTTGAATAATGCACATCAGTTCATTAGCACGACGAGCAGCGACTCTTATAGGCCTAACTTTCATATCAGTGTGCCTGCTTACTTTTTTATGGACCTTCTCGATGTGACGATTCAGTGACTTGATGAAAGCATGATAAAGACCACACGTTTTGCATGTTCGACCTGATAGTTTCAATTTCACCGTCGGACAAAAATAATCGTAGGACATTTGCAGGAAATCTTTGAGTGAAGCATTTAAGCGTAGACCTAAATTGACTGGAATATTGAGAAATTGCCCTGCTTCATTCTAAAACAAGTCATCAACTGTTTGTTTTACTTTTACTCGTGGTGGAAGAAACCAGTTGTCTAATAATCTAAATAGGCCACTTCTTGGACGACAGCATTCCGTGTTTCTACATTTTACAATTTGAAGCAAGTATTGGCTTTCACGCACATGTTCGGAATACCATTTAACGTTTCGGAAATCAAGAAGTTCTTGTTCGCTCGGCCCAACATATTTTGCAGTAACATGATAGCCATCATTTTCCATTGAACTCCATACTTCAGCTAACACATTTCCTGCAAACTCGAAATTGGATCTTTCTAAATGTTCATTAATTGTAACGCCACGTTCACCCAAATGAGACCCAAAATGGTCATGAGGCAATATCAAACCAGCCAGTTCCCGACTAAGAGGAGCCATTCTGCGCTCTACTCTGTTATACGCACTTCTGCCAGGAGCATTGGTAGCTAAAAACAATGCATCGAGATCGTGTCGCTTAAAGTGTTGTATAGCAAACCCTATAACTTTCTGATAACATGAATTTTCATCTGACCCACCATCAGTCGTCATGATTACCACTGGTTTTACCAATCCATGGCCAGTTTTAGCTAATGCTTGAAACTCTTCAAGCTCGAGAAGCGTCCGAAATCCTGAGCATGAGTATTAACAGTAGATGAACTATGCTTTCCACTTCGGATAGCAATGTATGTTGGTCCAGAATATCCAACGGCTTGCAGTTGTTCTAACATACTGGAAGTGATTTTGATACCAGCATAAACTGATGGTATTGATATATGCCACTCAGCGATTACCCAGTCGTAATCAGGCAATTTGATTCTATATTCCATCTTCATTAGAAGAAGTGCTTGCTTATTTACCGCAGTAACACCAATAGGGACCCGAAATTTATCATTTTGAGATATGAAAAAAAATCGATCTGATCCAAGTATGGATGCTATGTTCTCCAAGTAATGGATTGATGTTTCAGCGAAATTGCTATCTAAGTGGCTTTTGTGGTGAGCCCGAGTGAGCTTAACAGGGTCTGTCGCTACATGTCTTCTTCCCTCTGCAGAATTAGATTTTCTGAGAATCAAACGAAAATATATCGCACTTCGACTAATGTCAAATCCTTTTTGACGTAATTATTGTGTGAGTTCATCAAGAGTTATTACACTGAGAATAGATTCCGTTCGTCTTCTATCATCTGCTGCACTCCCGAATAAAGCAATATCCGCAATTGTTTTCAATAGTAATGGTTGATCGTTTTCTAGGTTAGGACGACTCCCTGAATCCCTCAGGGATAGTTTTTTTTTTAATTTCTGGACTTTTAAGTCAAATATCTTCTAACTTTTTTTCATACCATCTCTGTGTTTTTTTTTCTGGGCAAGGGCGTTTTGAATCTTCCTGTTTAAAGACTGTTTTTAATTCTTCGTGCAACTTAATGATCTGTTTATCAACTTCAACACGGCTTGACATAGTATCTCTGGCAGAATACAAAGCATTCCGATTTTTTTCGAGTAGAGCAATATTATTTTTCATACCTCCTGAGAAGGTTTTGCTCTCGGCTGTTTATCTGTATTTTCTGTTTAAATTGTTTTTTGTCTGCAGGCTTACAGGTATTCGTTGCCTAAAAATTAAAACACTCTATAGGTACTGCTAATGATTCTCTTATTAAGCTTAAAAAGAAATACACACGATAGTGAGTACGTTTAACATGTATCATTTACTTTAACATAGCGAAAATGAATCTGCAGTTTTATACATTTATCCGATCAAATACAGGGCCGATTAATTTTTGAGGCACGTCAGTAAGGGTATGATACCCTTATAGTTACAATAAAACGTGCCTAACAGACCTTCTCTAAATTTTTGTAAAAAAGAATCTCCACATTTTGTAAGAGAAAAACGATTAATCAACTCAAAATACTTTTTTGCTTATCAATCCTATTTCTTATTGCGATCAAAATACTCTTTCAGGCCCCATAAAAAACTGCACTCAAAGATTATTAACAGCCAAAGCCGGGAATCGAACCCGTCAAATAAAAAAAATTAACACCCTGTATTTTTGTGACCAATCAACGGAGTCAATCATAAGGAATAAATCTATCTAATGAACATTACCGCTAAAATTAAAGGCAGGCTGTAATGTCTGCTAATTATTAAACGTCAAAATTGTGTTTTCTTTACTCATACTTAAAATGGTTTCATCACTCACCTTGGAAAAAAACGTAGTTGATTGGATTTGTTCTAAGTCGCTGCTTGCAATTCTTCTTCAATTCTCTTGGAGACAATAATATCAAGTTCCTTGTCGGACTTTGCTTGTAACTTATAATTACGCCACACTTCGTTAATTAACTTCTGTACATTTTTTAAAGTACTTTTGTATTTGATGATATTTTTTAAAACTTTGGAACAACTTTGGGTATAACTTGGATTTGTCTATTTGAAACGACATCTTATTGAAACAATTCGACTTTGGCGAAAGTGGATCAACGTTAACGCAAACATTAAATTGCTTTGCTTACAAAACGTCAAATCGACAATCGTACTGAAACGAAACTAGATTGACGAAAGAAATTACGACAAGTGAATAGCGCGCGGTAACTCCCCTACTCGGTTCTAAGCGAGTACCTTCACGTATACGTTATTTGCGGGAATCCCCGAAAATGGGTTTCGTTTTCAAACATAGACAATGTGTGGGTTGCCATGTGTGTAAAAAAGTAAATAACTACTGCTGACCCCCACCCCTCTATAGTGCTTACGTAACACTTGAACGGTCCCTACCAGGGAAGAATATGTTATCAGAGGAGCGACACTATTGGCAGAGTCGTGACAAATTAAAGCAGGGAAGTGACAAGCCATTTATTATTAGCTATGATATTGAATAAAATATACAAATTACAGTTTTTTTGACATTTATTAATGACTAGAATTCAATCTCGTTTAAGGTGTATCTAAATAAATTCTAAATGAATCAAAAAAATTTACTTTGCTTACAAAACAAAATAATAGTACTAAGTTATTATACAAATAAGCTTAATAATTTTCATAGCACAGTTTAAATGAAAGCATTCATTTTTTAAACGAAAAGAATCAACCGTATCGGCTGATCCAAATGTTTTTTTTACTTAAATACTAAACAATGAACAATTTACTTTTCAAATACATCAACCGGCTCTGGAAACAGGTAGAATACTCTGTTACCCATCATAATTATATTTAGTACTGGCAGTATGGTCCAGATCTCTTTCCATTCAACATCAGACACTTCATTCTCGTCTATTTCAAAAAGAGTACCATCTTCATTGCATATCATTAGAAAACTAACCCTGATCTGTCCTTCATCAAAGTCAGACAAACATACGTTAGCATATTTATATTTTTTCATTCATCTGGTATTTCAAAAGTATGAAGTCACCGTTCTTGGTAGTCATACCAGTATCTTCATTGTCGATAGTATTAATCAGATTGGTAGATGTTTGTGGAATCATTTTGTCTTGAACATCTTCCTTAGAATCGGTGTATACTGCGGCAACATCCATTTTGGTTTTATCATATTGGGTGTGTTTAACATCAACTAAGTAAAAGTGAGGACAAAAGTTGCTACAAAAGCACCTAAGGCTCTTCATGAACAACGAATTGCTCAAAAAGTTTCCTCGTACTTGATGTACTTTTAGAGTAGCAGGAAAAGGTTTGATGAATGGTCGATTATCTTCAATTATCTTCGTTTGTAAATCAATTTCCTCTTCCGGTATCACAAAAATAGGAAGAACAGGGCAATATATTTCGATAGCAGCACTGTCAGTCAATGTCAGCGGTTCGTTTACATGTCGTTCCAATACCATCAGGAGCTCCTTTACCATGCCCAGCTTCGTGATAGTTCCAGGTAAAAGCACAAATATTTGGATATGTTTCAGTTAATTTATGGCGTAAATAAAAAAAAAATATGTTTTTGTTACGGTACAGAGTTACAGGACCATCGCTTAAAAAACTAACGTTTTATACTCAACATGGAAGAAGCTCCATTATAGGTTTTAGATGAACCTAGATTACAGGTACATTATGGTTTAGATTTTCGGACATTGTAACAAAACATTTTGTTTCCTCTTTCGTATACAAGACCACAGTGTGTAAACTTATTTAGGTACGTGAACCACAAATATGGAATGCTTGAATTTCTGCAGAATATTTTGTGTTATAATTTCCGTAAAAGTCCATATGGATCAAAGCATCCCGTTCAGTTAAATTATCTTATAGACTTTTAATGGTCTGATTTTGATGCATTATATGTATTCATGTTTAAGAAAGGTATTGAGGTTGTCTTCAAGTTTCACCACAATACCTTTTGGAGCACAGTTTGATGTTATTTTTGTATATTTTCGTACTTTGCGTTTCTTTTTTTATTTTAGTATCTAAAGTGTCCTCTGTAATACATTTGATCCAAACTGAATTGTTGAACTCATGATAACATATACAGTGAGCGTCAAAAGAAAGTAAACACCTAAGATACTTGTATTAAGAATTTTATTAAAACAAGGTAATTAACACAAAATCAAAAGTGTGTATAAGGAATCAAAGACTTATTTACTAAGAGCTGAACACAACATAAACATTAAACAAAAGTAATACACAACAAAGATAAATTCACTTTAACCAAAAAAAGACCGAATTTCACGCGTCAAAAACAAACAAAACATAACGGAACTCCAAAGGAAAAACAATTTTTTTTTTAATTTTTCAATATTTCGTTTGTTTTCCTTTGGACTTAAGCACCTCATTTAGTCTTCTAGGCATCGACGCGACAAGTTTTTTTGTAACATCAGGAGAGATTTGGCTCCATTCTTCCTTTATAACCTTCTTTAAGTCGGCTTTGCTTGAAATGACCCTTTGTCTCACTTTTCTGTCAAGGTGTTCCCACAGATGCTCGATCGGGCTAAGGTCTGTGGACTGCGGCGGATGATCAAGTGTCTTAGGAGTCCGGTACAGTAGCCACTCTTTCACAATTTTGGACGTATGCTTTGGATCGTTGTCCTGTTGAAAGATCCAATTTCTAGACAAGTCTAATTTTTCGACGCCAGGGGCAACATTGTCCCTCAAAATGGCTAAATAATCCATTTTGTCCATTGTTGAGTCAACAAAACCAAGATTACCAACACCAGTTGCCGCCACACACCCCATACCATAACTGAACCGCCAACGTGCTTAACAGTGTTGGTAACACACTTTTCTTTGAAGACTTCATTCTTAGCACGCCATATTTTTGGGGGCCTTTTCGCGCCGAAAATTTCGAATTTGCTCTCATCTGTGTATAATACGTTTTCCCGAAAAGATGGATCCTCGTTTTTGTATTTTTTAGCGAAGTCCATACGCTTGATCTGATTCGCCTTAGATATGTATGGCTTTTTCTTCCATGTAGACTATTTTTATGATGGGCTCTCCTGACTGTACTTGCACTTACTGGTTTGCCTGATGCCTGCGTTATGTCTTCTGACAATTTAACTACACTTGAGGCTGGATATGCCCTTACTTCTTTTACTAACTTCAGTACCACTAAGCCGCTTTGGGCATCCAGATCTCGGTAAATCTTCAACGAGGTGATATTTGGCATACTTATCAATATTTTTTTAACTGTGCAGTGGTTTCTGCCCACGATTTCGCCAACTTCACGCAAGGATTTACCTTTTTCTTTTAAGTCTTTTTTCTCATTTTCCGAGTATCAGGCGATGTTTGCTTTCCCATAGTGAAACTATTTTCTGTTACGTCTTTATTTTTAATATTAATTAGAACCAATGTACTTAAAACGACATTTGGTGAAGTAAAGCACGCGAACAGCACAAATTTGTCACCAAAAGTTAAGGTTCTTCCCCGAAATATAAAGTAAGTGTTGCCACTGTTTACTTTGTTTTAACGCGTAAAATCTGATGCATTTCCACTTTGGTGAGATTTGTGCAATGTTGCCACTTGTTTTGATTTCATGTTTAGTAGTAATCAATCTCTAAATGGCTTAGTAGTAAACTCATTAATATTTCTTTTTATCGCAAGTCAATAATAGCTTTGTAATGTAACAATTTTAAGATGAAAAGTTGGTGTTTACTTTCTTTTGACGCTCACAGTAGATCGTGTTTTGCAGATAAGACATTCTCGCATAAGACATTTTTCATTGTATCGGTCGGAACATAATAAATTTAGCATCCCGTGGTAGTTTGAAAAATCTATGATGTGTACCTGTTTTTGGGAAGCCAAGGTTAGCTCCATGTTTGCATGAGTAATACATAAACAAGTTTTTCTTTGGAGGATGTTTGGGGCTACAACCCAGAAGGGTCGTAGGCGACAAAACATTGCGTAGCTTATCAATATATTTTTGTTTTTATAAATTTGATGTGTAAATTTTTCATTGTATCCTGTAACAATCTCTTCTGTTTTCTGATTTTATCTTTTTAGTGCCATCTTTTTCACCTAGGCATAATCGACTATTGCAATCTTCTTCATAAACCCAGCGACTATTTTCTCTAACTTCGAACTCGTTTTATCGTTTCTTGCCTTCCGTGTGATATCTACCAATCTTTTATTTGCAGAAGCTGGTTTTCCTATATGTTTCATATTAATTTGGTCCAACATTTTAAACTTCTTCACTAATTTTCCATTTAAAACTTTTTTAAACAACTTCTTTTCATCATCATTCGTTGTCAAATTCTTATTTTGTTTGAGTTGATTTCGGATCACCTCACTATATAATAACTTTTTTCTTTCTTTCTTTGTAGCCCTACAGCCCCTTTCGAGCCTTGACTTAGAGATAGTTAGAGTATCTCATTGTCATGATCGAATGTATCGGCACTCCACAAAGTGATATGATCATTACCACGCTTTGGCCGTGTGTCCGTCCACCCAGCTGCGATAAGTTCTGAGTTTAAACCAGCACGCATCATAACTGAACAGGCTTATAGTCCGTCCGAAGAACCACTCAACTAAATCTCGTTGACGCCAACGAGACTTGAACCAGAGACCTTCGGCTTACGGGTTTAGTGCTTGAACCACTAAGCCACGTGGACTACTAACTTTTTTCATCTGTTCTATTTTCTTTTTACTTTTATTCTGTAAAAGATTGGCCACTTTTGTGTCTGGAGTTATTTTTTTGTTTTTTGATGCACTTTAACTTCTTTTGATATTTATGTACTTTTTGACGTAATCGTTTAATTTCATACTTTTGTTGTTTAGTAACTTTAAAGCCGCATGAGATATTCTGGAACTTGAAAAGAGTTTTCCAGTGTATCCAGAATATCCACCCATCTAGCGGAGTTGAAGGCGTTCCTGACGTCGAGTGTCATCAACAGGACAATCCGTCGCTTAGTGCGACCATATGCCTCTGCCTTTTGGATCGCGTTCACCACCTCTGCAATCGCATCAATGGTAGAAAGTCCTGCTCTAAAGCCGTACTGCCGAGGAGATAGGTCCCCAGTAGCACGAATCGCGTCAGTGAGTCTTCCCTTGATGAGTTTGTCTAGCACTTTCCGAGCCGTGTCTAGCGTGCATAACGGGCGATATGCAGACGACGATTCGGGATTTCCCTTCTCCTTGCTGATCAGCACGAGCCTCGCCACCTTCCATCGTACCGGGAAAACCCCATCCTGTAGGCAAGCGTTGAATGTGCTGAGCAGCAAGTCAGGACAATGGTGATAGACGAGCCGCAACACCTCAGCCGGAACACCTTCCGGAATCGATTGAACTTTAAGTACTATGACTGTGGTGACGCATATTTTGTATAAATTACTGTAAATGCATTACACATGATTGTAAAGCCGTTAAAGCAAATCTCACAAGATTATTGCCAAAGAAATAAGTTGTTTGCAGCTCCAGCAACATTTCTGCGTGTAAATGGATGTTGTTGCTTGGCCTATGAGCAAAATTGTAGGGTAATAGAGAAAGGAAAAAGCTATGAGGCTATAATTTTAAGTAATGCAACAACGACTGAGTAATCAATTGATTCTTACTGGAGCACTTTAACCCTTGTATTTTAAAGTGAACTCCGCACATGAAACTTATTACTATTTATAAGGTAATCACTCATTAAAAGAACTGACTAGGGTCAAAGTTAGCGTTTAATGAAGAAATCTTCTGGTGGAAGTTTTGATACTAAAATCTGTTTTAAAGATTTCCGGAAATTTGACTCCGTGGCCAAAATAAAATCAGTATTACATTAAATTCCCAGCATTTTTCAAAGCCCGGCTTCTTTGTCAATTTCCCAGTTCTAAGGCCTTTTTTATACATCCCAATTATATAATTGCCATATGCATCCATAATTTTCGCACCAAGTAGGTCTACTCTTGTGAGGATGGTTCATTTACAGGCTTATTTAAGTGATTGCACAATATTTTACATTTTAAATCTTCCTTCCATTCCTTGGACCTCCCAAATTTTCATTGGGAAAATTTATATCGATTTAGTGAAAGCGGGATCGGTGTCCCTCAATGAATTTTAAATGAATGAAATAGTTTTAAAGCTTCTTCCAGAAGGTTCTAACTTAATTGGAAGGACTCTAATCTTATGAAAGTCACAAACAAATGAATAATAAGCAGATCATAAAGTTTTCAATTACCACTGGAAATGAAGTAAACGAACGGAACAAAGTCCATTATTTTCCAACCGGTCTTATCTTCAACGTCACAAAAAGCTTTCAGTGATAAGTAAAGGAACACCGAAAAACTTCAATTTGTAATCTTTCTAAGATGCTTCGCGTATCGTCTTCGGTCCATTCTTGTCCTATTCAATAAATTTCATTATTTTTCCCTTGGCCGCATTTCATTAGTTTCCACCTCATCACTTTGAAAACAATCCGAAAATAACTTGCGAACAGCCAGTAGAATTCTTTCACTCTCTTCCACACTCAAACTATTCAGCGTTTGGGAGCACTAAACATTTGTGGCTCGGCTCCTCTTGTGGATGTAGAAAGGAAGATTAGATGGTTTGGGGTAATGATACGAAACATTTTCGATAAGTTTTCTTCCTTGAGCTTGATGCGAAGTGACAGAATGACCAATAGACGTTCTCAAATAGACAAGTTAGCCAAATGATAAAGATACTTAGGTGTTAGGAAAAATTCTGGAATAGTGTTTTCAGGAAAAGAAAGTCCATTTGGGTATTGAACGAGGCTATAATGTTTGTTGTAATGTCGCTAATCTAGAATCTTTCGATTTAATCATTTGTGGAAAAAAGAGTAATAAGAAGCTTTAACAGAGACTCTGCGCCTTACAATTTGGTTACTTTTTGGCAAAAACCTGAAGAAAAAATCGCGAATGTGTGCCATTATGAGAATTCCTACAAAATTCTTATTCGATAAAGTAAATCAAAGTTCAGGTACTGAAATTTTCAGAGGGAGTCAATTGTACTAAGAAGTTGCAATCGATAGTTTAGTACGGCTACAGCAGCAGCAATATTCAGATGACATATGGTAATAATTGCATATGCTTGCCTCGCAGTGCATTCCAAATTCCGCAGTGTGTTATTGCAATAAAAAGGTAGAAATTGCACAAGAGAGAACAATGGAAAAACAAGTTAGGTAGACAGGAGTACGCTTCTGTCAGAACGGTTTTGTACTCAACTTATGATATGGAAACACCTATAGTGAATTAACTCAAGAAAAACTTCAACGACATGTACCTCTAAAGTCTGTTTGAAAAAGCCCTTATTACCCCATTTTAAGCGGCCGCGATTTTGTTTCAGTATTACAAATATTACTGATTAAATAGGATTTGAAAAAAAAACATGTTATTCATCTCACCTGAAAAATTGAGGAAGAACCAATGAAAGTTCTATTGTCGAGCTCGATGGAAAGCCTATACAGTTGAAAACGCTTGTGCTGTTTTCTAACTGCTGCAAACTATGCCTACATTTCACGTAAATATGATTCGATTATGGTGAAACTTATAAAATGTAAGGATTTTACAATGGACTACCTTAACATTATATTTAAGAGTACCCAAGGGTTATAGATCGGCCAGGAAATCCCTTCGCAAGCTAACGAGCAAGAGTAAGACCCGATGCTGGTAAGACTTTGTTCACGATATGAATAGGGATCCGTGGGGCTTGAAGTAGAATCGCGTCACGAAGAGGCTTGGCGCCCTATGGAAGCCCTGCTTAGATGGCACAGAAAACATGAACGAGATTGTACGGGCCCTGTTCCCTACACATCCTGTCCATGGCGATGAAGTCCAAGACAGAACACTAGTGGAAGGTCCACTTTTGACGAGGGTGGAATTGAAAGAGGCAGTTCCATCCACGAAAGCAAGGAAGGTACCAAGGCCAGATGGCGTTTATGCTAAAATATTGCAGCTTGTCGACAATCTTTACCCTAACTTGCTGTTCAGTACGTTCAAGGCTTGCCTGCGGGAAGAAATTTTCCCGGAACGATAGAAAGTAGTGAAACTAACGCTGATCAACAAGAAGGGAAATCCCGACTCGGTGTCTACATTCTGCCCGTTTCGCATACTAAACACGGAAGGGAAGATTCACTAACGCAATTTGTGCTGCTGAGGACCTATTTCTTCGGCAGTACAGCTTTAGAGCAGGAAGCTCCATCATTGAGGCAATTGTAGAGGACGTTAGCGCGGTCGAAAGTGCGGATGCTTACGGCTGGATGAACAAACGGGTTGTACTGCTGGTGACGCTTGATGTCAGAAATAATTCCGATTTCTCTAGATAGAGAGATATTCTGGAAGCACTGGAAACGCCTTTTCAAGCTCCAGAGTATCTAATGCGTATTCTGACGAATAGAAGCCTGCTCTATGACACGGTGTAGAGTCGGCGAAGAGTAGATGTTACATCGGGTGCTGCTCAAGGCTTCAGCCTTGGCTCAAAACTGTTGAATATGACGTACGATGAGCTACTGAGCTTAAGCTGCCGGATGAGTTGCGCTTGATTGGCTTTATGGATAATGTCGCGGGACTGATCACGGGACGCACAATGTGAGGGACTAGATGACTGCTCGCGGACTCAGTCAGCCTAGCACTGGGGAAAACCGAAATTGTCATCCTGGTAAAGAAAAGGATCTTTAAGTAAGGACAATCACCATTAAAGAAGTGCAAGTTAGGCTCTAGGAGCCTCATACTCGGGGCGTAAGTACCCTTTGCTTCCCAACCACAAAAAGGAAACCCACTATTGAGAAAAATATGAAATTTTAACATCCGTTCTATTATTTACAACGTTGCGTGAATTTCGACATGTAAGGTGTTTGTTGTGGTTGTACTTATGAAGACCTACCTTCATATTTTTTTAAGATTTTTTCAGTCGCAGGTGTCAAATCACAAGGGAAAGAGAGATGCATTCAAGGGGCAATCAATTCTGGTTCATATACCAAGATTGGTGTTCAGAGCTTCTATAGGTATGGAGAAAATCTGCTATGATAAACAGATCGAAAGACAGGTCGCAATTTCAATATGGTTTTGTATAATAGCACACAACTCCTAACAAGTCAAAGCAGCAGGTCAGTGCTCCTGCTAGAAGGGTTTTGTAAAACCCTGTACTTCAAATAACATCTTTAGAATATCAACATTTAACTCATATTCAGATTCCAAAAATTGAGTTCTGAAAACTGAATCCTAATTATTATGAATTTAAATTCGTCGCCATTTTGATATTAGTGTATTGATCTCATTGTTTTTACAAACCATTTTTAAAATGTTCATCAACATTTTTACATATCTGTGCAAATGAGTATCCCCACAGTATCACGTGCTGTTGTTTTTGTAATTATTAAATATATATCGGCTCTAACTTCGTAGTTTATGGCTCGATTGTTGTGAAATTTTTAATGCTACTGAAAAACCTCGATTTGAGTCTTTGGTAATCTTAAAATGAGCTTTGAAATTTAATTTAAACTCAAAATTATTAGCAAAAATGTAAATTTCATCAAATACAAATAATTAAAAAAGTTTATCGAATTTTTACGTCTGAGGTATGTGTTGGCCTTGTACTTATGAAGACCTAGTTCCATGATATTTTTCAGATTTCTTTTTAATCAAAGATCTCCGATCGCGGAAGGGATGCAAATTTTTGGTATATTTCCACTCACCCTACATCCCACGAAGCGAAATGTGTCAGTTTAAGACCTATTTTGGAAAGTTCTCATCAAGACCTTTCAGTTGGTATCCATATTGGCTAAATTTGGTGAAGAACATTTTTATAAGGACCAGCCCCTTAAGTTTCAAGATGTATCGGCTTCAATTACCTTGTCAAATGATGTTTACTGCTCAACCAATCCTATTTATAATTTATATACTCATAACATTCACGGGCGGGATCACTACCCAGTTCAGGGTGGAAAACCCGATGGTGGTGGTTTCCTCATTGGCGCCAAGAAGTCCTTTTTTAGCTCATCCTGTAATGATTTCCTCCATCCGATTCCCATTGAATGCGTACTGTCAGAACTCGTTTTTCACACAATTCCCATTGGTTTATTTCAACCATAAATGTTCCTTGTCAAACACTCGTATCCAACTACGATGCCTTCCTTGACGAATTCTCTGATTACAATTTGTCTAAGTATCGATTAGATACTGTACTTCTGTGTGGTGACTTTGACACTTCTAGTGTTGAATGGGATACCATTGACTGCGCTCATCGCATTGTTTTCTTTCGCAACTCAATTATTTTATAAACATATATACACATATATGCACGAAAATTATTATTTGGCGAATCTTGCTGAATTGTTTTCATGCAAGTTTGGTTGATTTTGAGCTTCAATTCTCCATAAAATGTTCTGCTACTAAGAATTTATATAACCGCCTGTAAAAAGTGTTTTGAAGAGCTGTGAAAATTCATGCCTGAGTTGCATTGAAATTCCATTATCAGTAACAGCGCTATCTTTTACCAGTATGACCAAAGATGATCATAAACAACTCAGAAGCCAAACAATTAAGCGAAGCGTTTCATAATGACACTTAGTATGTTGCTGTGGACGGCTAACAATCGGCTTTGTCGGCGATTATGTTTATATCTCAGCAATGAAAACTTACATGAAATAAATTTGTCGAAAGTATTGGAACTAACTGAGGTCATGTGTGTATGGGAAAATTGGTGAGTGACCTTTTATTATTTATGCATTTTGTTCTTGTGGTTACATTTTTCTCATATACGATTTTCTTCTATATATTAGACTGATAAAAAGAAATTCATCAATCAAGAAATTTTGCTTTGTCGCAGTTTCGTTTCGTTTGAGTTCAATAACAATTCATCTTTTATATAACATCATAAGCCGAGTTAGATAGAGACTATACGGCATTATTTTAAACGTATTTGTTT